>OU015497.1:48211593-48261593 GCA_907164885.2 Dolomedes plantarius | reverse complement strand
CTTGTTAAAATAAGTACAAACTATACACATTTAGGCAGATTAATGCTCATGATCAGATAAATGCTCATTAGTTCAATGACAGTTTATTTATTGTGTTCAAGTAGAGGAAGTAGGAAATAGACGAACTCAAATAAAACATCTAGCGGTGAGAAATTGGCCACAAGTAGCAGAAACTAGCTGAAGGAGAACATTTTGAAGTAAAAGGTTAAAGGGAAACAAAATATGCTCAAGAGAATATGCACTGTTGATGAGATTAATGGCAGATAAATGATAAAGCAGATTAATGACCGTGCTAAGGGAGAGGTTTGAAGTAGACGTATTCATTTGGAACATCTCATAGCGAAAATAGGGCGACTAGTTACTAGTTTTGAAAGGACACTTGGAAATACAAGATTAAAGAGACAGGAAGCTAAGCGTGTTCAGGCCTAGTGACACGCAGAAGAGGAAACTGAAACAGATGAGCTCAGTTTGAAAATGTCGCTGGGAGTTTTCAGCTCCAATTTTCAGAAACTAGCAGAAGAAAAGCTCTTGGAACTCCGTAAACAAAGAACCAATGAAGATAATGACTGAATCAGAATAATTATGTTGACAGGATAATATTATGTCAGATAAATATTCGTGCTCAAGCAGAGGGGCATCCAGAGCACTCTCATTTGGAACATCTGGAAATATGAATAAATCGACAAATTATTAGTACTATTTGTACATGATCCCGCAGTACTATACCACCAAAGGGATAGAGCATTAACCTTATAAATACATAAACGTGCTACAGAGGTAGATAAACTCAATTAGAATTCCGACGCTGAAGGAACCTAGCGGTTAAAGTGACTACACAAGCGCAGACAGATTAATGCCCATCAAAGATTAAGGGCAGGTCAGATTAACTTCATTGTTCTACAAACAAAACAATACTAGCAAAGGGGAAAAATCATCTTCTGAACACCATTGCTCTCACTAGCCACCATCCCGCTTCCTTTTTCTCTCTTGGTAAAACGACAAAAGATGTGAGCGTTATCAATATTTTTTGTTTCTTTCGCCAATTTTTCCCCCAACAATAACTATTTCTCATAGGCTTCCTGAACACTATTTATTCCTCTTATAAAGAATATGGGGCCACTTAAACGAATTTCTGCTGAAAACAGATCTGAACCCTGGTGTAAGAAACCTCGAAATATAATCCACCGTCAACTGGGGTAACTATAACCTTTGTGGGTAACTTTGGCCCAACAAACGAAAAAATATTGTATGGGCTGTATCTAGACAAAGGAGAGTGATTATCATTTATTTATTGCAAGGGACAATAGGTGGGTTAAATATAATAGGTATAATAAGTATACAGGTATATAGAAATATTATAATAGGTTTGTTGGGCCAAAGTTACCCTAGTTGACGGGACTTTTTGAACTAGCCCAGAAATGCATGGCACAATCATTTTCTTAAATACCATTTTTCATAAACATTACAACTTAACTAAATTGAATATAAACATTAACAACATGAACAAGATTCCTGGTTTTTCCCTTCATTTGTGATTTGCATAATTTATCAGTTGTCTAAAACAATTACTAAACTTTAAAACATAGCGAAATTATTGTAAAATAGAAGACACTATGACTCGTGATACTGTTAATTCTGTCGCAAGAAATTTAATCCAATGAAATTGCGTTTCCGGGATGTGACTTTTGTCAGCTCTATTTAAACCGATTTAGATGGAAATGTTTACTTTTTTATTCGTTTAGATGAGCAGTTCCGGTAAAATCTTAATCTACTTGAGGATTTTTGTAGTAAGAAATTCCAACTACCAGGAAAAAAGTCCTTCATTTCCGAAAATAAAAACAAAATTGAGAAAGTGAAAGTCCCCAGCTGTCAGCTGTTATACTCTAACTCCTAACTAACTTTTCTGGTACTTTTGGTTAGTTGTCACACTGATAAAATGATAAATTGCTGAAAAAGGGGTTGTTTCTCGGTAAATATAAATTCTTACTCAAATATCTTTTGACAGGGGAGGGTAAACGTTTTAATATCCTAACGTTAGAAACGTTTTAATGGCTTTTAAAATATTTTCAATTTAATCTGCAGTAAGAAATGAGCATTGAATCAAGAACATTCAAAGCTAAAATTTGCTAAGAATTTGTTCAGTTTACGTCTTTTCTTTTAGTATATGGTATTTATTTACGCGTCAATTTATCCAAGCTCTCTGAGTACGAGAAAAACGTTACAAAAGGTATTTTTGTTTCTATCTTCGTCTATGGAAATTATCGGCTAAATGGGCTAGAGGTAGCCATGTGGTAGCGCGCTGACTTTCAATGCTGAGGATGCTCGGATCGAATCCCGACACTCGCCATTAAATACCTCCGTGTCTGGGCTGGATATGGGCACGTTAACCTTTAGCTTACGGGGCCCATTTTTCCGATTCCCTCTTTAGAAAGGGAAATTTCATACCCATTTTGTAAAAAACGGCTATTAAGAAGGATATATATATATATATATATATATATATATACAGTGGCTCCCAAAAGTGTTCGTACACTTACGAATTTCAATGAAATAGGGGTCTATCCATTAATTCAAATGAATATTTCAGAATGGGTATTTAATAATAAGATCTATAATCTATTCTTAACAAAACTACATGAAATATTTTGAAAACATAATAAAACTTTATTTTTAAGAAACCAGTAATCAAAAAGTAACAAAAACTTTATCTCACAAAAGTCATCGTACACTGAAATATATTCAGATAAATTCATAATTAGAATTATCGTCTGGCGTTTTATTTTTATTTTTGAATTGTGGTGGCATTTAAAATATCGTTCGGCTTTAATTTTTGCTTGCCTACTCCGTAATATTCTATTTATTATTTAAAAATGGCTCGTAGTCGTAAAGAAACAACAAACAGCATTCGAAAATTGATTATTTTTCATCATAGTAGTGGTAAATCAGTTCGGAATATTGCTAAATTACTTAATTTTTCCCATTCTACTGTGCAGTATGTGAAAAAAACGCTTTAATGAAGAAAATTGGATCCAAAACAAGGTAAGAAAAGGCCGTCCGGCAAAGTGAACAAAACGTGATCAGAGATTTATAATTAGAAAATGTGTGAAAAATCTATGTTTGAGTGCTGTAAAAGTTTCTGCAGAATTCAATGAAACGTTTTCTACTTCAATTTCACATGAAATTTTTTGACGAGTTCTCAGAACAGCTGGATTACACGTGCGTTCTGTCCATAGAAAATTTTTTGTGAGTGAGAAAAACAGAAAGTTTAGGCTTCCCTTCGCACTATCAATGGGCGTATAATTGTATGGAGAAGAAAAAAATGAGGAACTTAATCCCAAGAACTTAGTAGGAACAGTTAAGCATGCCGGTGGAGGTATCCTTGTGTGGGGGTGCATGACAGCGTCAGGACTAGGAAATTTGGTATTTATTGATGGCATAATGCATCATGCTGTTTTTATAAATATTTTAAGAGACAATTTAAAATTATCAGCTCAAAATTTGGGTATTGGAAACAACTTTGTTTTTTTATCAAGATAAACGATCCTAAGCACACGGCTCTCAACGTTCGCATCTGGTGTCTCTATAATTCTCCACAAGTTTTGAAAACACCACCTCAATCGCCAGATTTAAACCCAATAGAACATATTTGGAGAGAACTGGAGGTTCGAGTACGAAAACACGACATTCACACGAAAAGCGAACTAAAAACAATTATGATGGAAGAATGGATGAACATTGATGCAAAAATTGCAAAAGAACTAAAGCAATCTATTCCTAGACGTTTAAAAGCTGTTGTGGATGCTAAAGGATATCCTAATAAATATTAATTTAACGGAAAATTAGAATATTTACTAATATGTAGAGATTTTTTACAAGTGTACGATGACTTTTGTGAGATAAAGTTTTTGTTACTTTTGGATTATTGGTTTCTTAAAAATAAAGTTTTAATATGTTTTCAAAATATTTCATGTAGTTTTGTTAAGAATAGATTATAGATCTTATTATTAAATACCCATTCTGAAATATTGATTTTAATCAATGGATAGACCCCTATTTCATTGAAAATCGTAAGTGTACGAACACTTTTGGGAGCCACTGTATATATTTGTGTGTATACATGTATACATATAGGTATGTGTACATGTATATATGAACGTATATATATATATATATATATATATATATATATATATATATATATATATATAAATATATATATTCATTCCTGGATCCGTAGTCTTGGGATACATGCTAACCCACCCCGTAAGGAAAAGGTTAAATACGTATACTGGAAAGTCCCTCTATGAAGTCAGAGAGGTTGGGAGAGGGTGCGATGTCTCCAGATGTCACACCTGGGTTACTCGGTCAAAATTGAGGTGGAAATTAACTAAGACGGACTATGACACTCATGGTGTTATATAAACCGAAGCCACACACTTCAGCCCGATGTCTCTATGGACTTGGTTTGAAAAATTCCCACCAGGGGGCATTAGAAACAATAACAACGCTAAATAATTTACGATAAATCTATTTCTTTCTTCCCGGCACACATACTCGTGCGCAGTTCGAGAGGGTTCGACACAAAGCATTCCCGAAATTTAAAATAAGTTCAGTCCTGACCCAAAACGGGTTAATAATATGGCAAAACACAGTTATTTAATCCGGTAAACAGCGTAGAAAATTCCTTACTAGAAAACTACGTACCAAAAAACCCAGTGAGAAATAAAGATGATCTCCTCACTCCATATTTTATCTCGTTCTATATATAGAGGGGATGGAATGCTTTTAGGTTATTTATAGATAATATAACGCCAAATACGTAGACATCTCATTGGAGAGCCACCGATACCAAGAATGTAAGGAAAAATCTATTTCTTGAAAGAAAAAAATATATATATATAACAACTTCTTTTTCGGGCGCAGTTATCTAATGCAGAAGTGTCGGTTGCGAAGTTAGAAATCTGCGTTATACTGAGAATATTTAGAATATTTTGGTATTCAGAATATTTTTGGTAGTTATTTAGAATATTTTTGGTATGGAATAGATATAAAGTACATATTATGAATGAAGGTGCTCTGTTTATGAACATTCATATTCAAAAAGTAAACTTATACAATTTGCAAAATTTGTTTACAGTTATACCTTAATAACACCTTATTCAGCAAAATTAGGGTATTAGAATATTTAAAACCAAAAATATTCTAAATAGTAGTTATTTAGAATATTTTTGGTATGAGATAGATATAACGTATATATTATGAATGAAGATGCTCTGTTTATGAACATTGATATTCAAAAAGTAATCTTATTAAATTTTCAAAATTTCTTTTCAGCTGTACCTTAATAACATCTTATTCACCAAAATTAGGGTATTATTTGGTTTAAATTAAACTGGATATTAAGTTGAAATACAGTTGAAGTAGCAAATATACAGATTCAAAATGATAAATAGATATCTCTCAAAAACATGCTAACGTAGTTGCTTTTGAACGGTTCTTTAATGTCTGTATGACATATATGAGCCGTTCACTGCACAAATAGATTAACTCCATAAAACAAAAAGGTGGAGAAATACGAGGAAATAATGTGAATTGTTTTTTAAAATTCCCTTTATAATATAAATTCAAATAAATATTATTTTTTTTTCAATGCAGACGCACTTGTCGCAAAGACATTCGCCTATAATTCACGACAGTTCTGCTGGCCACTATGGGGTCGCCATATAGGCGAACCAGCATTGCCCCCTATGAAAGGACGACACAAACGGAGGCATTTTAGTGGCGCTTCGCCAGATTTCGATCCGAGCACCCTCATCACCTAAAACCAGCGCGCTGTACCACAAGGCCGCCACGGAACAAATAAATATTATAACAATACCATATGGTATAAGGATAATAAACTATAATAATTAACTATATAACTTACTTATACTCAAAATGAAATAAATTATTTATTATTCAATAGCTAAAATAATTTTGCTGTTTAATGGTGTTAATTTATATTATTTGGGAAAATTATTACAAATATAAAAAACTATGACTGAACCAAGTGCTTTGACACTTAAATTTAAGATATTTCAAAAAGTGGAGTTAATCGATTTGTGCAGTGAACGGCTCATATAACTCAAAATACTCATATGATTATCAAAATAGTAAAGGAGAGGAAAATTACACAAAATAGTTGACTATCATACTTAATTGGGAATAGAAATATATCATTGGAACACAACGCATATTGCACGATTGCCTGAGCATGCGTTATTTTATGCTGAATTGAATAGGCCTAGGATCCCTTGTGAGGTATCGAGGTTTTTGTTTGGTTGTTGTTGTTAGGTTATTAGGAAAGATGACTTGCAGAGTTGTAACATCAAGCTTTATTTACAGCAGCAACTATACACATTTAGTAAAAGGTTTAAAACAAGGATCGCCTAATTACTGACCCCTTATGTAAACGCATCCACACGCCAGTGAGACAACAGGCGAAGTGCAGACATAAGTCCGCCAACCTTGGCAGCGGCTGAGCTGTATAGCAGCCTTTGGCGACAAACGGGGAATAAATATTGTGTCGGTGTTGCGGAGGTGACTGACTTGTAAAACAAACGTTGTGTTGTATTGTAGCATTCAGTAGTCGGTGTCTGAAATCGAGCGACGAGCTGAGCTGCTCACGTCGAGTCATCGTGTCTCACTAGACAGTCGGTTTTTTAGTAGGGATGCGACATCGATGTCGATGTTTTCAAAAATCGATGTTTTGATAACAACATCGATGTTCTAAACATCGATTTATTGAAGCCGATTTTTTTAAACATGGATGTTTAGTGCTTTAAATCATCGATATGTAAATGTATGTAATATTCTTTTATATTATTTAATTTGAAAATATAAGATTTGTTAATAAGTTGTTCTTATCATTTTTGTTTGATTTTAAACTCTGTTGAACCAAACTCAAAAATTCTTTAAATGATTTTGTCTTATACTCTACTTATATGAAACCAATGCTTTTGTCTTGTGTTGCATTCATGACCTCCGGATTTTTTTTTTACTAAATTATTTAAGCCTCCTGGAAGTAAATTATTCACCAACTTGTAAATAAATATGACATAATATTTACAATAATCTTTTCACATTCAACCAATTTAAATTAGAAAACATCAAGGATTTTTCTTTATGGCTTTAGTCCTATCAATTGTTTTGATAGCAAAAATATGTTCCTCAATATTCTGGGAAAAGTAATGAAATGTATCATGGAAATTCTGTGATATGGGCTGACTCTAGCAACCAAGTTTTCATCATTTGTGTCAGCCCAATCAGAGAGTTATTAAAAGTTATTAGAAAATTAAATCCCTCCCACGACTAACCAAAGTAACATTAAAGTTTTTTTTTTTTACCAATGCGGAGGCACTTGTCGTCAAAACTTGTTACGAAATCTTTACCTTTACGGATCAGCACTGATTCACCTATTTTATGCTCTCTAAACTACGTAGTTGCAAGAAATCGTGGTGTATATGGGTCATTTAGGACTACTACCAACGCCATGGAAAAAGCAAAACATTTGTTAAACAGCAGGCACTGTCGTATTTAAAATTCAAACATAGGTTCCAAATACGTTAAATACGACAGAATTAGAAGTTTCAATACTGTGAAAAGTAATTTAAATATGTATTACTAAAAATTCTTATCTTTTTAACTTAAGTCTACGAACTTCATGAATCCAATTTTATACATTTCTTTAAAAATATTTACTCCAGAAATTGCGATGAGGCCCTTTCGCATCGATAGATTTTACTGCTCTTATTTTAATGTCGAGGAACTAGTGTGAAAAAGGCGGGGATCAGTTTCATAACGTATAAAATTCCATAATGTTATTTCAATTAATTTCGAGGAACTTCTTACATAAATTTCGCCATCAACAAATAAAGAAATAATATATTTTTAATCCATGCGAGCAGCAGACCATGAGATAACATGGCAATCAAATGGGTTTAAAGATGTTTTCATTAACTCAAGTTGTTTTAATAGAAGTGCGGTGGTATTTTCGCTTTATCCCTGAAAAATGCTGAGATGCATGTAAAATCAGGTAAAATTCTAATTTCGGTGATTACCAAGACTTTTAATTGTATGTTCAATCAAAATAAATCAAAATATACTTACAAATTAACGTGCTAGCTCATTAATTGTGTCTTAAACAATAAAGCATTGGAATGGCTTAAAAGTGAAATACTCTTTCAATTCTAGGGCCTACTAAACACATAAGAACTATTTCGAAAGATATTCTAAAGGAATTGTGTCAGTTTGACATTGGCACAGATATTTCACTACTTAATTTTTATAAGATGCAGCAAAATGACGATGTAAAATTTATTACGGTGAAACAATTCTTAATGGTAGCAAGAGACGATATCGCCAGATTTTAGCTAACAATTTTTAAACAGCAATGGAAAAAAAAGAATAAATCTTCATGTAAAAAATAATTGATGTCAAAACGTAAACTGTGAAATATAAGTATATAATCTGCTGTAGATTTTCAGAAATACATTCCAATTAAGGGATAACAACGCAAGTTATAACATCTTGAATAATACAGTGTGTTCAGCGGAGGAGTCTCTGAATTCAAAATCAAAAATCTCGAAAACAAAGATCTGTAGAAGATTGCAACAAACGGTATGTTTATCGTGAAAGCTGTAAGAATTTTATGCACTAATTTTCGAAATAGTTTCAAGTACTGCCACCAGATGGCGCTCTACATCTCGTATCAGCATGCATAAATAAACTCGTAGGCTTTGCAAGCAGTCTTTGCAATCACTACGTCACAATCTTTTCAAAATGTCCACCATTCGCTATACGGAGGTGGCGCAAACAAACAATAACATTTGCCATCACACCCTGTAGCGTCTCAACAGAAATCGACCTGCCACACAGATCGCCGATTGAAGCTCGTCCAGCGTGGTGGGATGGTTCCTGTAGACAGTATATTTTATATGCCCCACAAAAAATAGTCACAGGGACTGAGATCAGGCAAATATGGAGGCCAATCCATGCCTGCGCCAATAAAATATGGCTAACAGCGCCATCTGTTAGCAGCTTTTGTAACTATTTCGGAAATTAGTGTATAAAATTCTTACAGCTCTCACGATAAACATAACGTTTGTTGCATTCTTCTACAGATCTTTGTTTTCGAGATTTTTAATTTTGAAATCAGGGACTCCTTCGCTGGACACACTATATAATGAGTAATTCTAAAGATAGAACTAAACTATGTGTTAGAAGTGATATTGTTACAATTACAGTTGGAAAACTTAAATTAAAAAAAACACTCGGGAAACGATAAAAGAATATATATCCTAAATGAGCCTTTCTCTCAAAATTGTTTAAGGATACACATTTTATATAGTCCAGTCTCATTTTGAAATTTTTACGATTTTCTTAAATTTTATTTTTTCATTTTCAATGCGACCGTTATTATTATGTTTTTAGTAAAAATACAAAAAAAGGCTCATCCAAATTAAATTAAACGACGTATAAATTTTCTTAAAAAAATCACCTAAATTTGTGGCTTAATACAATTTTAATACCCGTTTACTGTTGGTAGAGAACCCAACTGATGGGATTTTTGCCCAAGAATAATACTAATCAGGTTCTCAGCATTTGGAATTGCAAAATTGTTTCTGTTGGTTCTCCATCAACGAATAATTACGATAACAGTGTGTCATCTCTTAAGAATAATATATTAAAACTGTGAGTAAATTACTGTAGTTTTTACAAAATATTTGAACTCACGTTTAGAATTAAAAATAATAAAAAATAATTTTTAATTCTTTAACTAATCATAAGAGAATTAGTTATTACATTAATTTATGAATATTTTGTCAGTCCCAACAGAAATGTTTTCATACAAATTCATGCAGAATGACCCGCAAGTTAATGACATGTTTTAGCAATCATCATCATTTATCATATAACTGATCTGGAAGTTTTGAGATATTACGCTTGGTTCTCAAGAGAACCATATTTCAGTCTCGATAAAATGTTCCTCATTTTAATTTTTTTTTCATTTTTCAGTGAATTTTTGATTCTTTAAATAAAGTAAAAAAAATTAACATTTAAGGCCAGAATTCAATATAAGTTTTCCAAAGCGAATCCTGAATGTTTTACATAATGTAATTTTCGTTAAATGTTTGTTTAATTTGAGCTTAACGAATTTCACAGTTAAAAAATTCTTTAACTGCAAATTACTGCAATCACGTTGACAGAAACACAATTGCAATGTTGTAGCAAGTAGCTGAATCCAAAATGTGAAGCCTTTTTCTTGCAATGCTTTTCACACAGAAAATGTTTCTAAAACGTATCCTTTACTTACTAATTACCACTTGAGATATAATGCTTTTATTGTTCGACAGCTCATCTTCATCCCTATGAAACGGAAAGAGGCCTGAGGCGGACAACTCCTCATTGCTGAGACCTGGTTTAACCCTTCAGCCGGCTCGCCAATTTTTGGAACACCAGCAGGCGCGCGTGGCACAAAGTGAAACGTCTCTTTCAACCTTGATTATTCCTTTTGTTTTAAACTTTTCCTTTTGGAATTGAAAATAATGATTCTGAGTTTTATGACAAGATGTAAATAGTTGATAATATTGAGATATATTTATAATTTTTTTTATTAAAAAAACACATAAAATTCCCGTGTACCACAAAGTATCACACGGGACTTACAGGGGTAAGTATAAAACACTAAGAAAACAGAAGACAGAAGAAAACAAATTAAAAAAAACTAAGAAGAATTACAAATATTTACAATAAAATTACAAAATAAGCCGAAAGCACACTTCCCAGAAACGAGCAGAAAGAAATTGGGAGGCCAGTTAATATTTAAGTCCTTAAGAGCCGATTTCTCTCCTTGCGGTACTTCAAAAACTGTCCGGTTTGTTGGATCTAAGGACAACTTGCGAATTGATTCCTATTATGTCCAAAAACCTAAAAAAACAATGAGCTTGTCCATCGTCGTGATATGCTGGATACCGTGTAATAGCTGCACATTTGATCGACTACATCAACTTCTGCTTTTGTTGTATTGTAATCCAGTATAATCGCTCGTTTACCACGGTTAAATCACGACTAACAAATGAATGGAAAGGAATACATGGGTCAGAAAATCAGTCCTGCATTAGAAAGTGTGTAGCTATAAATAGAAACTGCTTAGAACATTTAAAATTTACATGTAAGAAATTTCCATCCAAAATTACGAAAATGTTGCACTTTATACACGGGCGTGCCCATTGAAGGGTTAAATGAGAGAAACGTTATGCGACGTTTATTTAAACATCCCAGTCACCGTAATTTAACGTTTGGTCTCCGTTACTTCACGGTACTTACTGTTCGGGTTGTTTATTGGCTTTCGTTTTATCGAGATTAGAAGGTATTTGTACAGTTCAGTAAAAAAAAAATGTTTTTCTATTGCTGAGTAAATGCTTTTAGAATTAAGCAGTTTCACACAGATATAAATCGTAAAATTTGTTTAGGAAATGTTGCACTTCCAGAATGTTAAGATGATCATTAGATATATTCCCTGACAAACGATAGTAGACTCTTCCAGCCAAGAATAAATAGATCCCTCAGCAACTCCCAAGTTTTACGTAGACTTTTGTACTGTTTGTATTTGTTATGATATACGCGGGTGGTATCGCAGTATTCTTGTGTTTTAAGCTTGGGGATGGTACTTTATGGATGTCACTACCCTAGTCTGCTGAGAAAGTAAAAATTTTGTTGTTGGGAGAGAGTGCAGACAGGATTTTTCAAATTCTCCTAACAATCATTGTTAGATATCATTGTTAAATATCCCGAGAATGATGAACCAACACTCAGTGAGAACGAATATTCTCAAGAGCATTCGTTGGCCGACAATCCACAATACGGCCATGTGAATTGACCGTATTGCCATAATATTCCGGCCAGTAGCCGGCCGGAATGGCCGGCTACTGCCTTAAGATAGCTCAACACTGAATTTCATTTTCCATAATGCTATTTCATTTTCTTATATTAGTACGTTTAGTAAGCGTAAGAGGTTAATAAGTTGTTTCAAATATTTTTCTCGCAAAATATATGCAAATTATTTCTTGTAGTGAAATCTAGGTAGCGCACCCTTTCGCCTGTGGCATCCATGCTTGTCTAAGAACGTCTGTGTGCAGTTCGAGATGATGTCGAATCTGGATTGACTTAGCAGTTTCAACTTGAGTTCGATTTCTTTTGCTACTTTGGAATAAATGTGCTAGCTTTTAGAAAGTGTTAGTCGTTTTGACAATCGTTCCTATAATTGAATTAATTATTGAATTGGACATTCGAGAACCGACAATTTCTGATAACCCTTTTTTTACACAAGTAGAGTTAATTATTATACAGCTTGACTATGCAACGGCCATTTCAGGTTTCAGGAAACCGAAATTTACAAGATTTGGGTATTTGGCCATGTAAGTTGTGTATACAAATGACTGAAAATGCTTAAAATAGTTGTCAAATCCGGTTGAAAGTCATTAATGGTGACCATGAGAGGCAATTTTAACTCCGTTACAGTGAGAAACGCAGAAACAGTGTTTAACTTGTTTTGCACTATTGTAATGCTGGATTCAAATATTACGGTATCTGAATTCGGAAATCAGTATTTGAAAGCCTTATTTAAATAGTGGTTGAACTCTACTTTTTTAAAAAATGGAGTTAGCCTCACTTTCATGTTCATACAAGTCATTTATATCTTATTTTAAAACTGGTACACCTCCAGCTAATTTCTGCTTCCAACAGAGGGCATTACAAATTTGATTTCAGCAGTAATTTCTCAGCACTCATTAGAATTTATGGCTCTGCATCTCAAAATGAACAAGAACGGAGTTAGACCACTATTCAAATAAGGCCTTCATTTCCCCGTCAAATCAAGTTTCGTTTGCATATAACATCAAAGGTTGCAATTATTTTTATGTACGAAACCTCGCGAAGTTGAATACATAATATGCAAAATATATAAGTAATGTCCTTCAATATTTTTTGTTAACGCAATATAATTGAAATCATCCTCCTGGATTATACCGTTTTTTAAAAAAAAGTTTACATTTTTTTTTCTGATTTTTATTAAAAATTGTCTTCATAAACTTCACGATGAATCTCAAGAAAACCTGAAATGAGCCCGTAACACTGCATAAAAAATAATAACAGCAAATGCCGGAGAATTAAGCAATAATTTGCGATGTTACATAACACTGCCAGAGAAGATAACTTTTATTTCGAGCATGTGCAGTAACGTATAATAAACATCTCTTTACTCTCCTGTAAAGGAAGATGGCAACAAGCTAGGACACTGGCATTCGATGTCAAAGTTTGTGTGTTCGAATGTCACTGTTAGCATCGACGTTTGTAGCCGTTCGGAACTGACTTCAAGTCCAGCTCGAATTAATCCCCGTGTAGCAAAAATTGACCGTAGCGCTCCTAAATAAATCAAGCCTTAGTTTCCTGTACTGTAAAAATTGTCTAAAACAATAGAAATACAGAAAAAATAGTGATGTCTATGAAGTTCATAGTTATAATATCAATTTAAAACAAGCACAATTTACAAACCAATTTAACAAGATCTCTAAATAGTATTATGTTGCGAAAAGAAATTGCTAAGAATCCTTTTCAAATCTTTAGAACATATATCAGAAACGGAATTAATTTTACAAAATGAAGAGATTTTTGGATTGAAATAATATACATTTTAAGGGTAATGCGACCCTTTTAACACAGATCTATCCGATTTTAGGCAGTAAATAACAATCCCTTTTTTCTGGTTTAAACGGCCAATTAACAAAAGTTTATTTTAAGGGTATTCAATTTCCAAAGCCTGACTTAGTGATGAGGAGATTTAATTTCTTTATTGATTTAACTTTACGAGTTGATGGCATCTATATGATACTTAATAAACGCAGATAATTTTGAAAAATAAACTAAGAATTGCTACACTACAGTTACTAGTACTTGCATTCCGTAGTGGAAGTGTTTTCAAGTATTCCTGAATAAAAATAAATATTTTACATTTCTTGATTTAAATTTGATTCAATTCATTTAACTTCAATTATATAACATTTTTATAACTTTCTTTCTGCAAGAGAATTAGTCATTTTGAATTACTTTTCGTTCGTGTTATATTGAAATAAATTCATTTTCCTAATCCTAGATGTGAGCAGCATTTCTTAAAGACCTCCTGAAATGTTTTAATTTTCTTTACCTGTAAGCTCCGAAATATAATCATGCTCTGTCGTACCACATTTGAACGAAAAATCATTTCCAGGCTTCTGAAACATTTTTAAAGGGATTTCATTTCTGGTCGTCACCGCATTTGAAACTATTGAAAATTCTTCGTTGTTGTTTGAGAAATAACTAAAAAAAAAAATAAAATCTATTCTCTGCAAAAAAATTCATAAAATGTAAGGCGCAAAGAGTGGATGAAAGACTCATATTTCTTATTCATTTTGAAAAGTTCGGAAATATTTTTCTTACTTCTTTCATTTTAGAATTCCTATAAGAAAAATGATTAATAAAAACATTTTACTTCTGGATTTAGGTATTGAATTTTTCCTCAAGTTTTCCTTCTTTTAATCCCTAATGAATAACTCTTTTTTTTAAGATTAACTTATTAACTTAGGTATTACCTTTTTCATTTAAAATTTATGTAATACTGCGACATATGTCAACGCATGTACACATATATTCTCAAAACTGAAAACTTACAAGGTGTGTATATGAAATACAGATTTATTTCAAAAGAGATGATCACCATTAAAGATTATTCTGCCGTTCGTTTACACGAACTCGATAAGTTTAACTGAAAAAACATTGTTTTTCAGAAGAAGGCTTTCCCCTATCCTGATTATTACATAGAATAAATCCGATCTCAAATTTAACAATGTTGTCCATTACGCAAATGGACCTATTAACGTAAATTCTTCCGAGAAATACCCAAACATATTTCGTTGATAGCGTTTATCACGAACCCACCGAAGAATGCACAATTGCTTTGCGAACATTTAATTTAAGTTTTCCCCCTTTTTTTTTATGGGAGAAAAATTGTAAGAAATTGGGAGGCTGGAGGCTTGGAATTCACAAAGTTAGGGATAGATAGTGGCAGCTATAATTTGAGCTTCCGTTCCCGGCTTTCGAATGGTTAAATCAGTGATTTGAAATATCAGGGGATGAATTTGAAGATGTAACAAGGTCATAAAAAGAGAGTGGACTCCATTAAAGTTTTTTTATATTGCTATAGTAGTTGGTGTCCAAGGCCCAGGTCAAATGCTTAAATTGCCTTTGGAATTCGCTCTGCTGTGGAACAATAGTATTGAAATGATCTTTATATCGTAAATACAGTTGGCTTTTACCTTCAAAGACCGCTCTCAAATGGCATTCGATAATCTAAGTCTCCTGAAATGGTGGATCTAACACCGTTTCTGATTACCAGTCTTTAAATAGGTGACGTAATAATTGTAACATTTAAGCATACCTGTATACAACTATTTTAGAGGGATCAAATAACAAGCTGCGATTATTTAAATATCTGGAAACGAAAACGTCTTCAGAGGTGGTTGTTTGATAATATTATTTAATGACATTTTCTACTGTTAACATAAAAATTTTTATTAAAAGATAAGAACCTTCCGAGTCAGGAATGTGAAAAAAATGAAAATATTTTTTATATAACTAACGGAAAATCGGTCTCGAATTTCCAAACCAAATTCCACTTTTTTCTTCAGTAACCGAAAAGGAGAACGCCTACACTGTAATACAAGGCAGGATTAAAAGTTTGCACCATATGTTGCCATTCTATGACAGAGAAATTGTAAAGAGTACACCTACACGAGAGGCAGAGAAGAGCAAAAACCGCTGAGTAATGAAAAAACTAGAAAGGACACAAAAATAACCTAAGAAAGCATTCTTTAATACGGTAGGCGCTTGTCCGGTAACATTCGCTTATACATACACCGCAGTTGTGTTGACTACTTTGTAATTCGAGCACTATTTAGTTGAGTTAACATTGTTCCTTCTCAGAATACAACACAGAAGAGTCCAAGCTCCCTGAGTAGAAGCTCTAACAGAACTGCGTAGAAAATATACATAAATAAATGGTACAATACACACACACGCACAATAACCTACCTTGTTGCATTTTATATAAGAATCAGAAATGCTGTCAATAGTTTAGTGCATTACTAGTAAGGAATGTTACAAAGTATCCAGTTCAGTAATCGGAGTGGAAGTTAAAAGGATACACAAATTGAAAAAAAAATAACGCCACGAATACTAAGGAAGTAAGGTGATGAAGACTTGGTAATTTGTTTTTGATCAGATTGCTCTTGTTTTCTTTGAGCCAAAATTTATGCGACATCCCAGTTTGGCTTCTACAGCCAAGGCTGCCCTCGCATAGAAAAGTTCCGCAAAATAAGTTTATATTTTGAGTTAATTAGAGTTGTATGTTTAAAGAACGAATTGTTTTAGACATCTTGCTACAGTATTCAAAAATATCACATGGTATTTGCACCTGTCACCCCATATTACATTACTGGTTTGTCTGTTTCATCTAAACAAAGCCACGTGAAGTTACGATACTTGAATTACAGTAGATGGATATCTGATTCCAGACGTATGGAGCTTCAAATGCTTTAGTCAGCTGACATCGCTGCTTTCAATCTCATGGGAAATCTTTGAGGTGTAATTCAGAATAAGATCTGAAACTTATTAGTATTCTTACATGGTAAATCTGGTTGAAGTTTGGCCAAAGAAATATATGGAAAATTGTAAACTTCTTGCTCAGAGGGACTGAGTTGGAAGAAAGAATCAAATCAAATCTTGTCTCTGAAAACTGCATTAAAAATTTTTATCTTTTCAAAAAGAAAGGTTTTACTTGTGGTGGATCTCTGACTAAGAACTAAAAGGATGCAATGATCTGCGTTTTATAATTTTACAAACACCTTGCAGTGCTGCCACTGATATTAATGTAATAATTTTATTATTATGACTCATATAGAGGCATTTTAATGGAAAAGTATATCCCTTTTTTCACTCAAAAAAGACGCACTCCGAAAAGTATTTTACTCTATAAGATATGTTAGATACTCAGTTAATTCAAATTTTAGTGAAACTTAACATATTACGAGCGTGGTATCTTGTGCAATATGATATTAATAACTCATATTTTGATAATGAAAATCTATGAAACAAATCAAAAAAGGGAGAAAACTTTTCAACTGAAAATTATTTCGGTTATATGAAATGATTGGCTAGTTACGAGTACAAACAGTGTCGTATTGTAGGAAAATCTGTAATTCTCCCAAGTCCTTATGAATCTGCCAGTCTAGACGTGAAGTCAACACAGACAATCTAATCAGAACATCTAGCAGTTTACTAATGAGAGGCGAAGGAAATAGTGGTCATAGAAACGCCGTTCCTATTCTAGAGTTTAAGCTCACCTATCTATTGGAAATGACTCCAATATGTAGTTAGTACATGCAAGTTTGGAAAATCATAAAAGACCAGGGAGTTAATAGGAATAATCTCGTAAAGGTGAATGTCATGTTATTCATTTGCTTTTATATATGTAGGGAAATGATCTGTCTGTCCAACGAATTTTCTTTCGTGTTTCGCAAGAATGAACGGGCGAGTGATGTTTGTAGAGGTGAAAGAAAAGTGTAAAATGCTGAAACCTTTTTCTGTAGTGCATTTCTTATTTATTGTGATGATGTGAATGAAGTTGTAGTATTTAAGAGGAACGATGTGCCAAAAAAGAAAATCTGTCACATTGCTGGTATGTTTTTATGTTAAGAAAGCTCTGCACTATAACTTCTGAGAAAAAATAGTTGCCTTTTGGATATTTTGAATATCATAAATTCGTGATTAGTATTTTAGAAGTAGGAATAACAGACAAAAAAAGTTAAATAAACAGTATGGGGTAAGATTTTTAATGATACTGATTTTACTTTGGCGTAACATCGAAATGAAGAATTCTATTATCTAATGTTTAACATCTGTATAAAAATTACTCTTAGTTGGAAAATACAAAGCACATTACTCTGCATAGCTAATACGTTCTTGTTGTGGTGATTTTTGTTTGCTATTAATACATTTGTAATTGCTTGCAGTCCCTCTTCCCGACCATAGGTCCCGATTCCTGGAACGGTTGAGGAGTCTTTGTCGCAGTGTGTGGTAACCGGGAGGCAATCGCCTCGGCCACCTATTCCAGACATTTGCTGCCATCTTGGGGGTCCTGGACATCATTGATATTTCTCGTCGGACCCCACTTGTGGGTAGGAACTTTGGGGTACTTGCTGCTATCTTGGCGAGGCCAGCACTTCCAGACCTTATGTTTGAATTAGAAGGCGTATGAGGTGTTGGCCTCCTATTTTAAGCAAGCTTTATTTTTTGCTGGCGGATTTTTGGAGACACACTTTTCTGGCAACCCTTACTCATAACGGCTGACCGCAAGAGACTTTTTCAGTTTTTTACTCATTTTTCACAGCCTAAGGAAGTCTGTGCAGTGTATTAGTATAGCGAAGAAAATTGTCTTGAAACAGAATGTCCACTTAGAGATTTTTGCTCCGGAGTCCTTTGAAAGGCTAAATTTCTTTCCCTCTGACCACAACGCAATGCCAAGTGAATTGAGAAGAGTAATGGCACCGTAACATTCTATCCAGCCTCTTATGTATAAAAAATCGCCACCCGTGTGTTACATATGATGATACCTATGTGTGAAAAGTTGTAGCAGGAATTCGACAACTTGATATTCCACAATCTAATTAGTTACCCCATGGAACAAAAATCCTCCAGTGTTAACTTTTTTCTTTACTCACTTTGTAGAATTTATTTCCCTGGCTGCATGCTACAACACCAGCTCAAAGTTGTGAGATCGAAAACATCTAGTAGATATATTGACATAATAATCTATAGATACAACAGACGAAAAAATAAAACTCTCCATTATATAACGTTGGTACTCTAATGCAGCAAACGTAGTTAATGCCATTTTGCTTTAAAGTTTTGTACAATTATAAATATTTTTCGTAATTCAAAAGTACATATATATGTCTACGTACCAATTTACACACAAATAAGGATTTTTGTGATATGTGAAGAAATTTATTAAAAATATTAAATAAAGTAGGAAATATATATTTAATTCTGTTTGCACAAATAGATTACTTTTATATCAAATATTCCTGCCTTCATTACAGATTAAAATTGAAATACGATATTACCAAAGTTTAATTATCATTAGAATATAAAATGATAGCTTAGTTACATATCTCAGGATTTATATATATATATATATATATATATATATATATATATATATATATATCCGTGTTTGTTTGCATAATAATTTGGTTCATCGAATAATATTTGCTCAGTGCTTGTTAAGTTTCAATATGAGGCAAAATCGTATAACCATCTCAAATATTTGTTTTAAACACATCTTTAAAGAAGCCTAAATGTTTTGATGAAGTACCTTTGTTCTTAAGTAATCTATTTAAAATAAATGTCTATTGAATTGTTACAAAGTCGAAATATAATGAAATACCACAAATTTTTTAATGTATACAATTAAATCGCAAAATTTTAACGTTTGCTAAGAATGGATTTTAAGGTAATATTTTGGTCATATAAATGTAAATTATTTGGATCATGCAGTAAGTTTATTTTAATTCTTTTTTCTGGAATCATAAGCCATTACAATATATTGTTGGGAATTGCTGTGAATATTTGTATATATTATTTGTTCCTTCTGAATTTATGATTATTATGTGTTAAATGCTGTTTATTTACTGTTACTAAGCTTTAGATTTTGATATGTGAGAGTTTTGCCATATTTTCGAGAAATTTGGCTACTATTATACTGTTAACCAATCAGATTTCATCTAGGTGGCGTGGTTGTCGAATTCTTTAATTTTCCATATCTACAATAGTCAAGGACTTTGCCTTTCATCTTTCCATGGTCCATTCACCATGCCATACCTACGTTGGAGGGCATGGTCCATGTATCGTAGTTACACCTGACTTGCTGTTGGCCTTAGTTTTAGTTTCATCCATGTATCTGTTGAAGCTCAGCTGCTCTGTGTAAATCCAGCGAGATGTGTGTTTTGTATCAGTCTGTTAGCTGAATATTCAATAGTCCTAAGAGGGTGTTTGTTGTATTTGCCATCACTTCAAGCAAAAATAAAACATAAAGTTGTGCCGGTATTATCTAGAATTGTCATTCTCAAATATCGACGAATGAAAAACGAAATATTGAAATTACTGTATAAAGATAGGAAAATACCGCCGAAAATAATTAATCGATAGCAAAAATTATATCTCACAGTACATGAGTGACAACAAAAGATATTTGCACAATGCGGTACAATAATGCGCATTTAATTCATACCCTCCCGCTACAAAAAAAAAACGGAAGAAAAAATCGTTGAACTTGTAACAAAATATATCCATCTAACATCAAATATTTCAACCATATATCGATTTCATATCTTGCTATGAATAAATATTTCCGTCAAAGATCGCATCGATATACTCTTACGTTTTTTGTGCTCTATTATCTGTATCGGTTTTTGCACAGTGAAACTATTTTAAAATTCAGCAACACGCAAAATTTTATGCAGTTCTAGTAATTTGCAAAAGCTGATTTGTTGACATCTCAAGTCAATTTAACCGTGGATTAAAGAATGAAATTATGTCGCAACTTCAATAAATACATCGTTAAAAATTATAAATATTGTTTTTTAAAGTTCTTATTCAAAATAAATAATCTTTATCTTACCATTATAAATTAATTTTTATTTAACATATCAGACGTACCTGTATAATACTTTGACAAAGTTTTGTATAATATTTAAAGAAGTTATAAAAGTTTATAGTTGATTTTATAACAATATTACATAATCCTTTTAGTAGACTGATGTTTTAAGTATAAGCCTGTTAGCCATTATCTGACCACAATAATTATACCGAGAAAGAAACATCAATTATGGCGTAAAGACATTAAATATAAAATAAGATTAAAATTATAGGAATAAATAAGCCTATTATTCTATACAAAATAATAATATGTGTGTCTATGATTTAGAGTTTATATTATTAATGTTTAATACCGTATAGAATCCAACCCTGATTAAATACTTTGACTGTAAATAAATCTGTCTTGGATAAGGTTATGTATTAATGCTATGTAAACTTATTTAAATTTCTTTGGATTATCTGAATGGGTTTCTCTGAGCTATAGGTAAATTCATGAAACATTAAAATGTATGGCATATTTAAAACATTTCGATATACTTATTTCATATTGATCATTTCGTGAACATTACCTTAAATACATGAATCAATAACAAAGCAGTTTTAAAAAATATATATCTAGAAACACAGAATACTAATGTTCCATTATTTAAAATGTCTGAAAAAAATCCTAAAAAATAGTTCAAATTAAACTACGGTTAAGTTAATTTTGATTTTAATATAAGTTAATGTTGAAAGGAATCTATCTTTGCTGTTGAAGCAAGAAAGTGAAAGAATTTAGAGTCACTTGATCTATTTCTGTTACTAAGACTTTAAATCACTAGTTTTTTTCTCTAAACGATTGTGAATAATTTAATTCTTTAGAAAAAGCTTTCTCACAGTCAAGTTACATTCGTTGATAGAATACAGGCATTGCAAATAATAGACATGGTTTAAAAAATGTCAGTAAAAAACAGTAGTGAGCAGCATTATTTGACAAAGTTGAATCTCCCAAGTAGCTAAGGTCGGTTGGGACTTAGGTATGTTAAAATTTATTTCCTGTTAGAATAATGTTTTAAAAAAATATTTTTCTTTTGTATTTTACAGACATTATATGATAGATATACTCTTTCATGATCCATGCGTATTTTCAACTAAAGTAGAATAAATGTTGAATTTTCTGTTTGTAATTTGAGTCATGTTTGATTTCTAGCCACAAAAGCTTAATAAAGTCATTAGGCAATTTATTTATACTTGTTGATTTCTTTCTAATCTAATATTAAGAGATTATAACATACGTAGGTCGAAGTAAATAAGTTAAAAAAATATGTTATACAATGTTATAAAAGAATCTAATTTGTAAAGTCAGAAACATTGTTTAACCGGCGCGTGAATACATAAATTCCATTTAAGCAGTCAAAACTGCCCTTTCCATATTTAAATAGTTTGTTTAAAATCATTTTCATTTTCGATTACCTTTACACGTGACCGTCGCAGAGTTTAACATTTGATATAGGTTATTTTTATTCCATTAATCGAATTGAGTGAGAAGATATTCTTTTCATTTTCAAAATTTTGGGAAATATTAATAACCATTTTAAAAAACTGAAAGAAAATGGGTTTTACGACAAAAGATACGCCTGTGTCAAATGCTTTTGTGCCGACTACAGTTAAAAAAAAAGTTAAGGAAATAATAATTAATTTTAAATTTGTCTCCGATTCTTGACAGGAAGATACAGTTCTAAGAATTTAATTATTGAATACACGAGATGTTTTATCGAAATTTAATGTTCTTTTGCATTCAGTTTCCAATAACGTTTATTAGGAACTCTTTTTTTTCTCTCTCGCAATATGAAGTAATATTTAAATTGAATATATGTCAAAATAAATAATTATAGAGTAATTTACAAAACTAAATAAAGATTTGTTTCTTAAAAGTGATACACACGTCTTATAAGAGTAAGGGATAAGTTACTGTATGCGTTTGTTTAAAAATATATTTATAACGACTTAAAAAATTCTTTTAATCTAGGAAGTATCATTAAATTAATGCACTGAAATGGTTTAGTATTTCATTCTAATTTACAGAAGCTTCCAGAGTTAGGTGTTTTTTAAATGTCTACTAATGTTTTTTGATCGAGACAGTGGAGTTTCAGAGATGATCTTACTTATGGAGAAATGAAGTTTCAAGTTTCCTTCACGATTAAAAGGAAAGTCATAGAATTACTTTTCCTACGTTTGGTTAAAAAATAAATTTTTCTATAAATATAAAAATGAAATGTACGCATTTCCATATTGGAATTTCCTAACGTTAAATTTTATGTTCTCTTTCTTAAAGCTATCCAAATTCTTGTTCTATGACGCCATACGTAATAGTTTTAAAAACGAAAATGGTACCAAGGGATTAAGTGAGCGGTCAGAGACCAGAAATAGACAGGGCCACCTGAGTGCAAAATCAATGGTCATTATGTACATTCATGTAATTATTATAGGAGTTCGGAATTGTTACATATTTAACTGATAGGTGAGTAATTTGTAAGTAGATTGGCAATTTGAGTGATAAGTGTCAGATGATTGGTTAATATAGGATTATTTAAGGGCAGGTAATATTAAATGCATGAGAATGTGTCATTACAAACGTCAAAACCCTCGTTTATATATATATATATATATATATATATATATATATATATATATATATATATATATATATATGTGTGTGTGTGTGTGTGTGTACACAACAAAACGAACTTGACACAAATGCACACTGGCGATATATACGTAAATTAGCCAGCCATCGGAATTTCCACTGGGGCTTAAGATTACAGAGTTTACATTGTAGAGTTTTCGGAAGCAGTCCACGGACAAGGGACAGAGGGACGCGAGAGACACTCAAAGAAGTAACGAAGCAGAGAGAAAAAAACTCCCGGCCAAAACCTTGGTGGGCATTTAAAAAACGTCATGAGGTCGTTGTCACATGACCCATGCACTTTGCACTGATTGGACAGAGGCCCCCAGGCCAGTTCTCTGGGTTGAACCCGTGGCCTGTTATATAAGATTTGGCGCCCACGAGACTGGGGGTTAAAGGTACGATAAATTAATTACCTACCATTGCTTTTATTTTACGCTCAAATCCTTTGTTTTTAAAACGAAAATGAAATTAGTTTGCTTACGCCCAAGTAAATTTAAAGGAGACTGTAAACAATTTGGAAATTAAAAAAGTTTTTTTGTTTTGTATGTTATAGAATATATATACATATATATGTATATGTAATAAACTTCAACTTTTCATATATATATATATATATATATATATATATATATGTGTGTGTGTGTGTGTGTGTGTGTGTGTGCAAGTGCAATAAACTTCAACGTTTCTGATTTATTTTCTATTATCAACTTTCAGTTTGGTAAGCGTTTGCAATGAGTTAGTTCATACATCCTTTTAAGTGTTCAAAAGTGTCAGAGGCTGAAAATTGAGTAATGTTTTTTTTTCTATTTAATATGTGTTGTTGGAGTAAAATTGTCCCTCCTTCCTATTGCCTAGATAACATTTTAATAGACTTCATGTGCATTGAGCTACGGAATGGACTAATGTCAAAATCCATCGGCCACATCCTGGGAATTGTTAATAACACTGATGACATGCTGATTTGGTAAGACGTTCGGATCGGTGAGAATTTCGCTTTCGTATCTCCTCCTACAAGGTTGAGTTATATAAAATTTTACCACTTTATGATTGTTTAAAGTTGAGGAAAGGTATAAATATATTGTGTCTCCATTTTTGGCTGAAATGATGTCAGTTTTTAATCAGCCGTCAAAATCTTAGAAAATATCAATTTATGATTTTCTTTTTCGCCTTAGAATGGAAAGTGATGCTACAAGGAGAAACGCGTGAACAGTGCTGAATCCAGATCTACGCAATATGTATAGCATTTTTCATATCCAATTTCTTAGAACTGATTGCTATAACTGCTGACTTGTAGTGTTACTCATAACCTTCAATTAAAGACAGTGGGGGTTATCTAAAAAAAGAGATAAGGGTAAGAAATCTAAGTATCGGGATGGTACATATAAATGTTTTTACAATGCCCACATTTTATCGATAAGTTCTTGGCCAAACAATTACACTTCTTCAGTTGTTCAACACACGGTAAAACAGTGACAGAACACTTACGTAAGGCTGCCGTGCGCTAAACTTAATGGATTCTCTCACCTCCATGCTAAGCTATGGAGATTAGCTTAGCATGAAGCTATTCTCCATAATTTTATTCTAAGCAATAGCTTAGCATAAAATGTCTCTACTATTTACGGCTACATGAATGCCGATAATCCAATAAAAAATAGTATTTTCTGATAGCCTTAACTTTTCTGCATCTTGCAACAGGATTAATTTTATAAATTCCGTCCACCAAAGGAATTTAGGAGCGCTTAAAACACGGTACAGATTTTTTTCCCACATAATTTAAATTTTAAAATATTATTTGCCTTTTTAAAAAAAAAAACGAAAAATATTCCAAGGTGTAAAATTTCTTTCTCTATTAAGTAGTACATTTAAAAAAAAAAAGAGAA
The DNA here is from genome assembly GCA_907164885.2 of Dolomedes plantarius. NCBI lineage: Eukaryota > Metazoa > Arthropoda > Arachnida > Araneae > Dolomedidae > Dolomedes > Dolomedes plantarius. The sequence goes on along the minus strand of OU015497.1, from coordinate 48,236,255 downwards.
TCCAACAAGGTTAGTACACAGCAGCCTAAAGTTCAACGGCAAGAAATCGAAGATTCGGGAAATCTGATACTTCAAATTTATCTCTTATGCCCGTAGAAACGAGTTTCTGTTGTAAAATTCTTGGCTTGTACCTTCGATGTATTAAAAAGACAGTATCCGGCATTAAAATTAATCGGACGGCTCTGCGATATTCGACGTATTATGAAATGTAAAATGATAATTTAAAATTTTTTATGTCAAGAGATACATAAAAATAATATTGTAAACATAAAAATGATAACGCTGGAGAGGGAAAAAAATGAGATTATCTGGAAAAAAAGTAAATTTAATTTTAAGCTTTTCCATCAAAACCGAAAATAAGTTTAATGCTAAAGTCGATAACAGAAAACTCGTGACAGCATTACTTCTCTCCTCGCTCGGATGATTGCACTCTGATTGAAAAAAAAGTAATAAAAACTTGGAGAGATTTATTCTGCCATTTTTCTTAGATAAGAATTAAAGACATATATCTATTTCATTCAAATTTTCTCCGGGTCTTTTAAATCCCCTACGACAAAAGAATTCCTGTCAATGTATATAGCCTCTAATTCTGAAATGTAGAAAATTGAAATTTGTCACAAGAAAAATTTGTCAAAAGAAAATAATTTATTTGTGTATTAATCTTTTTGGGATGGAGAAGGGTGGAGGGGTGGTGGAAGAAAGGAGAAAGGAGTGTACTTACTAGCACTTAGAATTAATGACTCAGTTGCAATATGCTTACCACGCTTATAAAACAGTGGTTCCCAATCCAGTGGCGTAGGGAGGGGTGTGTAAGGGGTCTATCATGCCCCGGGCGCCACTCGCAGAGGGGCCCCAAATGATCCTTTTTAACTAATTATATATATTATATTACTATATGTTTTTCGGGGGGGGCGCCAAAATGGTATCGTGCCCCGGGCGACAGTTATGCTCGCTACGTCACTGTCCCAACCAGTAGAAGTATGTGGACCACTAAGACAGAAATTGAACCATCTGCAGACCACCCCCACCCCCACCGACTTGAAGGGGTGACCTTCCGGGGGGTATGGGGGTATAGAATATCCCTCGGGAAAAAAGGGATACATGATTAACGTACTCACATTCTAACGTATCATATTCTAATAATAAAATAATTATGTTAAACTTTTAAGAAATTTTAATTCAACAACTGATAGTCATCGGATATATCTAGTTCAATGAACAATGATTACTTTCAAAATCTCCATTTATTTTGCATCTTTTTTATATGTGGTGCCGGACCACTCCCAAGGCTCTCTCGAATTACCTGTGGTCCGCGGACCACCGGTTGGGAACCACTGCTATAGAGTTATAGGAAATTTCATATTAGAGTTTCAAACTGCTGACTCATGAACCCTGTACCATTTGATTTTCGTCTCCAGTCCTATTTGTCACTGCATTTGTTGAAAAAATGTCTTTTAGACTTCTTATATGTCTCATTTATATGACTTTACATCTAAAAACTCTTTTTATATTGTTTCTGGAATTTGCACTAGAACGTATTACAGTAGTCTCCAAAGTATTACAGTAAAGGCCTGTTCACATAGGAGTCCGTTGCGTAGCATTAAGGAAAAGATGACGTTGAAACGAAAATAAACCAATCATAGGCGTTAAAATTTTCATTGCTAAACTTTTTAACGCCTATGATTGGTTTATTTTCGTCTCAACGTCATCTTTGCCTTAACGCAACGCAACGGACTCCTATGTGAACAAACCCTAAGTCATCTCTATCTACATCGGCTATCGGAATGCAAGTCCCTTAAAGAACACCAGTCTACTCGAGAGTCTTGACGCACTGCACGTAGGGTATAAAGCCTTCAATACCACGCCGTCTTCCTTTTCCAATGAGTATCTTTCACAACACAAAACTTTGAAGAAAATGTATGTCCCTAACCTTGCAAGATAACTCGGATAAAAATATTATGACAGACAATCATAGCTACTTAACTGCATTTTCATTATGTTGATCAATAAAGCCTTTAAAAAAGTCACAGTAAATACTCGTAGTAACAAATTTTTATCATAGGAATTTGGAGTTCTGAATCTATTTAATAAATTTTCAAATAACCTTTACTGAATTTGTATCATATACTATAACAGTTTTGCTAATTAAACAGTGTCTTAATTAAATATCACAAAGAAATTAAAATAAAGAGATTTAGTACAAAGGATAAAAGAAAAAGTCTTGATCCTACTGGTTTTCATACAATAGTATAAATGTAAGTTTTATTTTTTCCAGGACCAGCATTTTGAGAAGAAGGAAGCCCTCTGGTGTGACAGTAAAAGTTTAATGGTTGGGTATTATAAATATATATATAATATAATGATTTTGATTTTGAATTAATTAATTACCCAAGGTTGTGGTTAGTACATTGCATTCATTGTGACTCCAAATGATGGAAACAACTCTGGTTTGCACTGACAAATTAATTTATTGATTAACACACATATAATACTATACAATACACTCCTACGAAATACATTTCATACTTCATCTATACATATTACTCACAACTTCATTCCTACTAAGTTAATTCCCTACGACACATATATTTAATTCATTCAATTATTATGATATCATTTTATATGCATAATCAATAATATTAACCTTGTTCAATTTACTACTAATATTTACTCATATACAAGCATAGCATCATGAGAACTAAATTGTTTTTTACGAATTATCATTTATCTCATTAAACATTTTATACTCAAATCACTTCATCATCGCGCTCTATATTAGTTATTAACGGCTACGCTATGAGAAGCGATGACGGTAATATGAAAAGGAAACACAAAGGACGGTACCTAGATAGATGATTACTGGATCACTTCTATGGGCATCTGGCACTCGTAATGACGAACTTCGTTGCACTATCATCGCACTGGAACTGGGGCACTCTCTTCATGGGGTACAGGGATCCTTCAATCATTATCGATGCTCGATACAGGAAACTGGGGCACTCTCTTCGTATGATACAATGCTTCTTCAATCATTGCAGACACTCTATACAGGAAACTGGGGCACTCTCTTCGTAGGTTATAGGGCTCCTTCAATCATTGGAGACCCTCGGTACAGGAAACTGGGGCGCTCTCTTCCTCGGGCATGAGCCACGGCTTACATCACTCTCATCGGGCGTGATTCACTCGTCAGGTTGGGGTACTCGTCAGGTTGATACATCTTCTGTCTCTAACTTCTAACTAATTCTCCTTCCTTTTTGCCTTTCTATCGTATTTCATATTATTTTTCTCTTATTAATACTGGCTCCGCCTCTTCCAATTTCTATTGGCCATATTATTACCATGTCATCGCAATTCGTCCGTGGCTGTCTCTTCTCAATCCCCTTTTCACCAATGCGCATCGAGGGCGGGATTTATAAAATTCTCCCCTACCTTAACTTTTTCCCATGCTACGACATCACCAAGAACGGTGGTCTGTTTTATAACCATCATAAATTTAGTATTCCCCTTTTTCTTTTCTTCTTTTCGTTGTAACACATTCTACAGAACTTTTATTTTATACTTTTATTTCTTCCTACTAGCCCAATCTTCAATATTTAGTTTCCGTTTATTGTTGGCTTTTCTCCCCTTCTCTTTTATTGCCCGTCATTTGCTTCTTTGCACTGTTTCTTTCTTACGCAATTATTTTACTTCGTCCCGCAATTTTCGATTCTCCTGCCCCTGGCCTTGACACTATTGTCATATCCCTATGACATCTGGCATAGGCTCTTACTACCGGCAGGATTCTTCCTTCTTTTCTGACATGGGTAAAAAACCATTTTGGCATTTCTAAAGTAACAAACATGCAAATATTCTAGGAACTCAAGTGCATGAAAGAAGGCGTGAATCTTTTGTAAAATGTTTTGACACCTGTCTCTTTGTAAACATATCTCCAATACAGTCAATAGTACTTCTGTGGCAAATAACCCAGATGAAAATGCGGATATAAAGTGAAACTGGATGTTTCCAGTCATGAGCTTCCTTGTTAATATGAACTCTTCTATAATAGCAAACGAGTTCAGCTGTATTGGCAATAGCATTGTGAGTGATATATACCAATCTGCAGTCCTTTCCTTCCTTCTTCTCTCCTATGGTCCTATAGACTCTGATTACACCTTCATGTCTCGGAGCCAAGCCTGCAACTTGAGCTGACTTCTGACTTTCCCAATACCAGATGGTTGAGCAAATATCACATACTCACCCCCAGATGTAATTACCAGCCAAGATGTAAACAACAGCATGATGTGGTGGATAGTTCCAAATCCGAGAAAGTGATACTCATCAATAACCGATTCATATAATCAGATCCTAAGAGAACAAAATACATTTGTCGTTATATAAAGGCACATAATCCTTTGTAAAGATTATTTTGACATTCCTTTTGAACAATATGAACAGTAATTCTAAATGTTCCTTTAGTTTAAGTAAGTCCATTCTTTAAACTGAAATTCAAAACTGAGTTCATCTGGGATTTGTGTTCACCTTGGATTTGAAGTCGTCCTTTATAAACGTAGCTGAAAGGTTACGATAATAACAATAAATGAAGCAATTCCAGCATTCACAGACTTAACACCAACAGTGGGGGGTTTTTAGTGTTCATTTCAATACCAATGAAAGTAACAAACTGAGATGAGCTGTGAAGATTAGAGTTATCGTACACTCAGATTAGAGCATTGAATTGAGAATTCGTTTTCATTCTTTGGTTTTTCAAAACAACATAAAATTTTAAAACGTAGTTAATATTCTTACAGTATTATGTAACAGATGCAGTTATACACAGGAATATTTAAAACGATCACTGTTACTTCTTTGTAAAGTTAATATACATCTTACAATATAGTTAAAATGCCTCTTACAATTTAGTTAATATACATCATACAATAAATACAGAAGTAAACAAAGAAACACGAGGAAATTGTAAAATATCTGTAATATAGAAGTATGCATAAGCAGTTCTTATTAGAGAAATATAATTCAACGCTTTTATGATAATGGAAAAAATTCTTTTATTACTGATCGTTAAAGTTTCCATGTTAAAAAATGTGGGAAATCGTATAGCCCTCTAATAAAGATAATATTTATCATTGTTAGAAAATTAAAAAATATTATAATTTTATTTTAAGAAATTATTAAGAATATAAATCTTCGAGTAAATATAATTTGTCTCAGAAATCTAGTTTTGTGGACGTCGAGACAAGCTTATTAAATTTTATATGCACTGTTAAATTCGGGAAAAATTATTATTATATGCTCGAAATAAAGATTTTACTTTAAGGACTGACGTAAAAGATATTTCACTTTCATAATGGATTTCTTTCATCTAGAAATTCATAAGTTATTTTTATGCTAACGAGTACTCAAGTACAAGAATAGGCAAAACTTTCTAAAGAGAGTGATTACAAGAAAACAGAATAATATATAATTCCACAATGCCTGTGGATAGAAATGCCAGATTTAAATTAAAGTAAATTATTAAATTCTCTCTTAGTGGGTCATAAAATATATTGTTATTAAGATATTTAAATCAATTATAATGCGGAATGAAAAATTGAATACAATAACTGATTTTTTGGTGGTCAGTAATACTTAATTAGTTAGATAATGCTTAATTTAAAAAACTGATAGTTTTAAAGTCTCCATTTAATAGAGCATCATTACTAGAAGTGTATGTACTATTGGTCGTAGGTCTTTTCAGAATTTTTCCAATTTATTTGTTTAGCTGACAGTAAGTTTATGGACAGGAAGTTTAATTTGCCATTGTCTTAACTACGTTTCAAATTTTTTACTATCCTTTCCTTAGATCGGAAAATGCCGTATCGCAGATAATTTGACCGTGGTTAAGCGATTGGCACATGGCGAGGTTTGGATTCAGAACCGAGCTGTGTATTTTTGCAATTTCAAGTTGACATCATCTTGTATCTTAAAAATGGCTACCACTTTACCTAAATTCTCCTACTTTCGATTTAATGGAGGAATTGAAATAACCATTAAATTGTAAAATGATGGGGGTTAGATGCAGGGGCGGCTCCATTCCAGAGTTTTTTGTGGGGGCAACGTCAGCTTTTAGGGTTATATATATATATATATATATATATATATATATATAAAAGAAATAAATATCGTCTCATTTTAAATTTAAACTCATTTAGTATTAGGTCTACGATTATATAATTTCAGGCTACGAAAAAAATACGCCGGGCTTTTTGGGAGGGGCATTTACCCCTATTGTCCCCCCCCCCCTGCGGCCGGCAATGGTTAGATGACTTCTCAACGCTTAAATTGCCACCGCTTCCCGAAGACCGGAGCAAGCGCGGCTAGGCGATATTTAGTTTCGAGCTGATAACATTCCAGATTAAGAAAAAGATAACCAAGCAATTTACCAGACCATTCCCTAAAGCTTCAGGACTCGAATTAACCATTAGATCGCAAAATGGTGGGACGCAGATGATATCAATGCACGTAAAACGCCGGCTCTGTGGGAAGATCGGCAATACCACGTGGCGGTTACATCCGGTTTCGTGTCGAGAGCATTCCGGATCTGAAAGCTAAGGCTTTCTTCGGGTATAGGTACCTAGGCACTAGCTAAATAGTTACCACTTTTATCGGAGCACCATTTAAGACTTAGAGTCTGAGTTAGCTGCAAAATCGCAGAACGCTGAGGTGTTGATCACGTTATCGCATTTGAACCGCCGGCGCTTCGGGAAGATCAGCTTTAGCGCATTTCGACGACGACCGTTTTTGCTTTGAATCTATTCAAAACCTGAAAAAGAGTTATACAGTTCTTCCGAAATGTTCCCTAAGGTTCCAGAGACCGAAATATAATTTAAAACATAAAATACTGACTCTATTGTATCAGAATACTGATGCCTCAGCAATTTAACCCCAGCCTTTTCATAAGCATAGGTAGTAACGCCGCTTTGAAGCGAAATCAGGTCTGGAGCTGTTGGTATTATAGGCTTTAAAAAACTGCTAAGGCCTTTCCAGCAGTGCTTTTCCAATTAAATAAAAAAAAGACGGAAAATATTGCTATGAAGAAGACTTCACCTATATTAAAACCCCATCCGTTGGGCGAAAATCTTCAATACCAAGATTTCCGATTTCAAGCTAACATCATTCCAAACCTAAAAAAATAATGGAGGCTATTAAACAGAGTGCCACATCCGGATTCATGACCTGAATTATCGTGATCTGTCTTTTTGCAGATGAAATTACGTTATTTAACGTAACGTTACGTTAAGTTACTGACACCGCCTCTTGAAGATCGGCATTACCATGGCGGGTGGAGGCTTCCTATTTCAGGCTGAGATAACTGTGGGCTTGAAAAAAATGACCTCACCCAATGCAACCCCTACAGTTCCAGGACCTGAATTATCCTTTAAATTTAAAATTTCTGGGGCACATATGACGTGTGTATCCATCGATGATGGCAGAAAACAAAAAATGTATCCTTCTCCGCTTCTTGAAAATAGGCACTGCCATGTGGCGGGAACGTATAGCTTCAAGATGAGTTAATTCCCGACTTAAAAGAAATAACTAACGTTTTATAGGATAATTCTCCAAAACTCCAGAACTTAAATCAGCCATTAAATCACATTATGTTGGGTCACAAATGCCGTTACCACACTTATGTCATCGTCGTATAGTAAAGATACGCCCTAGGATGTAGCGAATACTACAGATTTAGAGCTGAAATTCTTCCGGGTCTAAACATAACATGTATCTCTTTTCCCTAATCTCCATCGGAATATACAGAGATCAAACTATACGGCTAAATCACTAAAGGATTGGGCGCAATGACGTCAGCACATTTAAACAGCCGATGCTTCGAGAAGAACAGCACTAACATGGTGTGGTGACTTCCATTTTATAACTAATAACATTCTGAACCAGAAAAAATGGTTACCCCTTTTCACAATGGGTTCCTTGTAGTTCCAGATCCTGAAGTAACTGTAAAATAGAAAAACAAATTACAGTGTATACAAGATAATGACATTTAAACCACCGCCGCTTAGCGAAGATCAGCAAACCACATGGCGATGATTTCGGATTTTGAATTCTAATACTTCCGGATCTGGAAAAATAGTAAGATTTTCCATTCCCTCCTTCCTCTAGTCTTTCAGGGCCCAAATTACATGTTAAATCGCAAATAAACATAAATCGCTGAGGTGCAGATCGCGTAACAGAATTCTACGCCTCTGCTCTGCGAATATAACCTGGTTTTTTTTTTCCGAATTTAAATCTCAGATACTCTGGACTTTAAAAAATGACTGCCTCTTTTCCTTGGACGCTTTTTAGGATTCCAAAGCTCGATTTAACTGTTCAATAGAATAAAACTGTGGCACAAATTACGCTAGGACATTTTATCTGCGACGTCTTTTCGAAGATCCACAAGTTCCACTTTACGTCGAATTCCAGTTTCAATCTGTGATCATTCTGGAACTTAACATATGGTTACCACTTTTCTGGGACCACCATTTAGCTCTCTAGCGTCGGAAGTAACAACTGAATCGCAAAATGGTGGGGCTCAATTAAAATCACCGTATTTTATCAGCTTCTACTTAAGGCTGTTGTATACTAACCCTATTGGAATCGCTCACCTCAGTGTTAATCTATGGAGAAAATGTGTCCGAGGATTGCCGACTTGCATTGAAATTTTTTTTAATTGTAGTACGTAATACAGAAATTTTACATCTTGGGGGCATTTTTCGTTTTTCTTTTAAAAATCGCAAATAACATTTTAAAATTTAAATGATTCGGGGAAAACCTCGTAGTGTGTTTTAAACGATTATAAAATCTTTTGGAGGAAAAAATTTATACAATGAATCCTATTGCGAGTTGCAGAAAATCTCAGGCTCTCTGAAAATACCAGTTTTATTGGATGATCAGCATTTATGTAGTTGTAAATATTAGGCAAATTTTCCCCATAGGCTAACACTGAGGTTATCGAATCCAATAGGGTTAGACACACAGCAGTCTTAAGGATCGGTAACAGCTCGTGGTGGATCTTTGAATATCAAGTTGAACAACTGAACAGAGTCGTGAGTATTTTAGTTGTTCATAATCGTGTGTAAATTGCATTTAAAATGATTCGGGGAAAAACCTCGTAGTGTGATTTAAATGATCATATAATCTTTTGGAGGAAAAAATTTATAAAATGAATCCTATTGCGAGTTGCAGAAAATCTCAGACTCTCTGAAAATACCAGTTTTATTGGATGATCAGCATTTATGTAGTTGTAAATATTAGGCAAATTTTCCCCATAGGCTAACACTGAGGTTATCGAATCCAATAGGGTTAGAGCACAACAGTCTTAAGGATCGGCAATAGCTCGTGATGGATCTTTGAATATCGAGTTGAACAACTGAACAGAGTCGTGAGTATTGCAGTTGTTCATAATCGTGTGTAAATTGCATATTTACGCAATTGAAGCCTCATTTATTTATCTTTCCAGCTGGATATATATCTGGAATTACTGAGATTTCAAATTAATTGATTATAACGCGAAATCCACAACAGGCAACCTACATCATATAGTGATTAGCGTCATGAGCATCCATTAAGCAATGTCGGGAGCGATATTGGGTTCGAATTCCAATTTAAGCTTGGACGTCCTTGTGCCTTCCCTTCATGGGGAGCATTGCTAGTTCACCTTTACGGTACTATAGTAATTAAGTAGCCAAAACAAATTCGTGGTGTAGTTGGAGAAAGTTAGGTGCCTGCTACGTTGGAGAAAACAAAACCTACAAAAAATCATTTAAGTAAAAAATAAGTTGTTATTGAATTTCGAGCTTCTCTGAAACTTTAAACTTTGCGACGGAACAAAGAATAGTGAATTACGTAATTGAAAATGATAAGTTTTTGAATATAAAAGCATGAAATTTATGAACTGTTGAATATTTCGGTGGTAGTCCAATGTGTGTGCTTCTTACCCATGATTCTGATATTATTTATTTCATAATATTATAATGTAATTTTATGAATCAATTCGACAAATTTATTTATATTTGTAACATACAATGCGAGTGTTAAAATTTTATTGAGCACTGCTTCATTTCTCCTGTTTTAGAATTATTTTAATGGAAACACTTTGTCAATAGAATTATTGTTATTACTTGAAAATGAATTATGTGAATTTTTCCACTAGTAAAAATCTGTACATTTCTTCTTACCCTATTACCTGTATATGTGTCTTGTGTTATACGTTTCTATTTTCTCAATAAAAATAAGATCATATATTTCATGGTCTTCATAGACGGTACTACTTTTTGTTTATTGATTAAAACATGATTTTAGAAAAAAAGTAGTATCATCCTATATAAATTACTTTATCTCAGCTTTGAATGTTTATAATTTATTTTACTGTAAATAATAAATAGTGTATTTTAAATTGAAATAAAGTGCAGACTGATAAGAATAACGTGTTAAACGAAATTGATAATTAAAGATGCAAGGGGGTTTAACGATTAATTGAATTGGTCATTTTGAAAAGGGGTCATCTCCACTTTTCTCCAACTTTTCTGCCCCCCCCCTCCAATAAAAAAAAATATTAACAAATTATATTTTTGAATCAGGATTTACTCCTTATAAACATAATAAATACTAAATTTAGTCTAACTAATAATGCATGAAGGAGAGTTATAGTTTCTTGCTTCTCATGAAAACTTTAAAAAATGGAGATGACTCCTTTTCAAAATGACCGATTCAATTAAGGTTTTACTTTTAAATAAAATTTGTATCACTAAAAACATAATTTTAATCAGTGATATTGCTATTTTAAAAATCGCTTATTTTATAGCAATGAGCCGTAAGTGAACATTTATTTTATATTTATGATAAGTAAAGTATTTATGACATGTTAAGTTAAATTTATTTGATGGTTATGAACACAGAAATATATAAAGTAATATCTTTTGTAAAAATATCGCAAAATACATAACTGAAAAATGTCAAGAACGAAATTATTAGTGACAAAGTCGTGAATTCTTTCCATACAAAAGACATTTCCGAGTATGTGGGATGAACACAAAATGTAGATTCTGATTTTTAACCCTGCAGCTGTAATATGGTATACTAGCTGCTCCGTTGATAGCTCTTTGTACCACATATTTCTCTCCTGAAGGCAAGTACTGAGTTGGCAGCTCTATTTCTGCAACACATTTATTTTAAAAGATATTTATACTTAAGTATCATACATATTTATAGCTACTGTATCCCAAGTATATCACTGCAGTATCGATCTTTATTGAAATTTATTTTTAGTACCAAAATTGAATTGTTTTGAATTATATATAAAAAAATATGTTATATGTCGTACACAAAGTTTCCCTAATAACATATTTTAGCTCTGAATAATGCCGAATCTTTTTTCGTTGTTTTAATTTTTAAATGTGATGTTTAATAATTACAAATGTATAGCTCCAAAGCATACAATTGCAAGCTAACAGCTAATTTTTTAATTCTCCCTATATTTGAAATAATTATCATTACAAGTCATTACATATTTGAATAATTTACAGACATCAAAACTTAAGGTTGATGTGTCTAGATTAATGATATTTTAACTAGAACCTCAAATAGTTAAAGGAGCTTTTAATTCGAACTATATTAGAAATAGTTAGTCATTACAAAGTTCATACAAGGACTTTCTAATGACTAGTATTTAATGACTAGTATTGCATAGACATTCAAATATGTAAAGTCATTACATATTTGAATAATTTACTGAAATGAAAATTTAAGGTTGATGTGTCTAGATTAATGATATTTTTTTAACTAGAACCTCAAATAGTTAAATGAGTTATTAATTCACATTATATTAGAAATAAGTAGTCATTACAAAGTCATTAATATTTGAATAATTTACTGAAATGAAAACTTAAGGTTGATGTGTCTAGATTAATGTTTTTTTAACTGGATCCTGTAATGGTTACATTATATTTAGAAAATTGATAATTTCTGCATTTAATATCCAGGAAAACATTAAATTTCTTTATTAAAAGAATTTTTTTAAATCATACTATCAAATATCACTCTCTAAATCGCTGATAACAAATTATTTAGTAAAAATTCAAAACAAGAGGAGAAATGATGGGTTTTTGTACATAAAAATTCAAACAAATTTTTAAAAGATGTATTTATATACATTGTAAAAGGAATGACTTCTTTTAAAAAAATCATGAATATTTTAGATAGAATTAAGGCATTAATTTCGACTCAAATTTTTATATCTGAAATCAGTGCTATACTGATAAATTAATGCTGCTTCACAATCATGTACTTGGTTATGTTGGATGACAAACCTGATTTAAAACACACAAAATACGAAGAAAACAGAGAAAATATATCCGGGGTTATATCTCTATTATATAGAAATTTATTCGAAACTTAAAACACCGTGCATCAGCATCTTCGCAGTTCTGTATTCAAAACATATATATGTGTGTTTCGAAAAACAGTGAATAATATTACTCACGGGACCAATTTCGCTCTTACTGTCCGTGAGAGTATAAAACATTATGCACTTCTTTAAAAAAATATGAAATACGACTGTCAAAATAAAGCAAACTTTTTGAAAAGCTGTAGTCATATATTCATGAATTATTAAAAGCATCTTTGAAATGCAAAAGCATTAAAATAGATAAATGAAGCTGCCGAAGAGATAATAAAAAATTAATGGCAGCTGCAAATTCTTTTTATAGGAATAAGTTTTTTTAAACATCATGTTTCTTTCTTTATACTGTAATGTTGGCATCGAAAAAGTAAAAAAGTGACTTAATGAATCGGAATTTTTTGTTTCAGTATCCAGGAAATTTATGGTAAAGGAGAAGTAAATTCAAATATCATCTACAATAGTCATTTATTTTATTTTAAGACATAATATAAAACTAAAATACTTTTAAATTCATATATTTGTTTAAAACTATTGATCCTTTTCTTTTAAATTTCGATGCAAACTTAACTTGCTAAAATTTTTGATTTGCCTGCCTATTTACTAATTAAGCTCTAACTTATCAATGAATTAACGAAAGCAGTTCATTTGGTTTTGAAATTTGGTAACATAACGTGCTTATAGAAGTCTCCACAAATACGTTATTCTCTTCCTTCCCTTACTTTTTTCCAATTTTTTTTGCTATCTTAAACATTCATGGTTATAATAATGGCAAAAGAGTTTTAACTACAATTTAAAGGAAGATATATGAACAGATTTCCGTTCAATAGGCAATATGCTCAAATTGTAATTTACCTTTAAAATTAGTAGTTCACCTTTATTATTGCATTTGTTACTTCCGCTATATTTTTACACTATAATTTATTGTAATGAGCCTATTTTTGAGGTTTCAAAGTAAGGATGTCGTTTTAAGATTTTTCTATAATATGTGTCAAAGAGTTATGACTACAATATAAGGGAAGATATCAGCTAACATTTCATTTCAAGAGGTAATATGCTCAAATTGTTATGTATCTTTAAAATTAGTAGTTCATCTTTATTATCGCTGCACTTCCGCTATATTTTTACAATATAATTTATTGCAAGGAGCCTATTTCTGAGGTTTCAAAGTAAGAATGTCGTTTTAAGTGTTTTCTATAATATATGTAAAAGCATTCCGACTACAATATAAATAAAGATATTAGCTAATTTTCCGATCAAGAGGTAATATTCTCAAATTGTTTTAATTATTTGAACACAGTACCATACGTGTATCTTTAAAATTAGTAGTTCACCTTTAAAGGAAGATATCAGCTAAGTGCAGCATATTACTGTACTTGTTGTACTTGTTACTTTCGCTATATTTTTACAGTATAATTTATTGTAATGAGACTATTTCTGCGGTTTCAAAGTATGTAATTTTAATGTCTTACTATAATATGAGTAAAAGAGTTTTAACTGCAATATAAAGGAAGATATCAGCTAAGATTTCCGTCCAAAAGGTAATATGCCCAAATTGTTTTAATTATTTGAACACGATACAATATATGTACAGGTATGTATACCATATATGTACATCTTTAAAATGAGCAGTTTACCTTTATTATTGCTGCACTTGTTACTTCCGCTATATTTTTACAGTAAATTTGTTTTGTAATGAGCCTATTTCTAAGGGATGTAGTTTTAAGGTTTTTCTATATTTTCTCATACGTTTAAAACAATACTCAGTTTAGGACAATGTCCCCCATAAAGAAATATATTAGATCTAATGTTAAACTCCTAACATAGTTAATCTGTCCTTTAGACAATTTAAATTTCTACGGTTGTATCTTCTAAGATACAAAATTCTCCAGTGCATCCCTGACTCCTTTTTCCCATTGCTATTCTGCAAAAGAGCTCAGTTCTCAAAGAAATGACATTTTCGTTACATTACTACATATAAAACATAATCATTAAGAGCTTTTGAAATTTAAAAAAAAACTTTTTGAATTAAGAATTCATTAGTCAGTCTTCAATTATAAAAGGCTATGTATTCAACAATATAATTTTTTAGGTATATATACATACACACATACACACACACACACACAAATATATATATATATATATATATATATATATATATATATATTCTCATTAATCTCATCAAGAGATGTGATGAAATTAGTTGTTTTTTTGCAAATAAATCTAAACGAACTTTCTCAGTTTACTTCTCATTTATTCAGAATAAATGGATATCATCAAAATAGACAATTGACACTCAAGAAGGGTAAGATAAAAATAAAGGAGAAATGCATCGAAAACTGAATCTCATTCGGAAAGTAACTAGAGTAAATGAAACTAATCTGAGTTATAGTACAAGTAGTAGTTCCTTAAAAACAACAAACTATACTAAAATTGAATCAGATATGAATAAACCATAAGAGTAAGTGGATAACAAAAGATACATTTACATGGAAATCCTTGGTATAGAGATAATCAGTCCTTCTTAGTAAAAAACAACATAATAAACAGCCTTACAATTCATTAATATTTAATAGAAAGCAACTTGATAAAATATTATTTTACCTAGAACAAAGTATATGTCACAAATAAAGTATATGTCGTAGTACGTAACAAAGCACTCTCTTGTGCCAACAAGCAGCCCGAGTATGATTAACACGAATTCAAATAATTATATAAAATTAAGCTCTACCGATGAGTCTCAATTACAGCTTGAACCATTATATACCCCAACTCGAGCTCTACTCGAGCAAATTGCTTCTCTCTTTTTTTTACTACTTTTGAGATAAGCATGCAATATCCTTGCATCTCCCTTTCAACAAGGGGTTTTACTTCTTTTTCTAGATGGAATAGAATGTAGGATATCCATAGATATCGTAAAACCCCTTAACACTAGAAAGACGGGAATTTTTTTTCTTTCTAAAAAGGCTGAACGCCCAATTTTGACGGTTAAAAATAAAATCAAGAATTTGAAATATTTAATGTTTCTTTTTAAATGGTTAAATGCTTTAAATTTTTAAATATTTCATACCAATATATAATAAATCAGTTCATATTTAGATATATTTGTATGCAGGTATGCCGCGCTGACAACCTGGTATGGTTTATCCGTAAAAATATATGCATGGTGTGGGCAGTCCTTATTTTTCAACACCCAATATTTTCGAAGAGCCAATATTTCTGTTATTTGCAAAAGCGGGAAGAGACGAAAAGTAACTAACATTTTCCCGGTATTATTTTAAAGATTTCAGCCTGTTTTCTATATTGTCGTCAAATTGACGGTTTACAGTCTTAGTAGGTATATAACACATTTTTCCGTCTTTATAGTGTTAAAGAATGAATACACAAGCAAAAGCTGGTTAGCATTTAAAATAAGGCAATACCTCATGAACGTATTCTGAAGATTTAAATTTTCTCACTTTGCTTAAAATTATAAGAATTTATCGTACTTTCTTCCTACTCATCAATGGATTATTAAATGCAGAGTTGAAAATGCTGAAGCAGCAATTAAAAGTTTGAGTTCTTTAAAGACTATATACTAATTTTAGCTTATATACGAACGAATAAAAAATATTTAGTATTTACTGAAAAAGTATCCTTAATGAGTGTATCTTTTGAGCCAGAATCTTCACAACAACAAAAGATCTAAAGAATAAACTGAGAGGGTAAACCTATTTATAGTTCATTCACAGACATATTCTCGACTCTGATACTGATATTTCTTAAGGAAAAGAAAGGGGAAATAGTTCAACTTTGAAGAATAAATAAGAATTTCATATCTTAAACTAACTGCACTTTTCATGTACTGCTCCGACAAAAGTAATAAACAAAGAAATGAGAAATGCTCTTGTAGAATGATAAACATTCATTCTTCTTCAATAACAAGGGAATGCTAAGGGAGCTTAGTAGAATTTCTGCAATTAATTCGAAATTCTTTCAGCATGGATGAACATCTTAATCGTGCTTGCTTTAATAAAATGAGAAGAAGAGCAATAACATACAAGAATGCCAGCCATACTTTCAACAGTTCTCCTTCTAAAATATCTCAGTTATGGTTGCAGTGTTACAATATTTCCTCACGCATAGTTTTCCGAGAAAGTAAAGTTCTAGTATTTAAGTTATTTCAATGCTTTCGCTCCATATCATCGTCGCGAAAAACACTTAATGACTCACACTTAAAATATTTTCGTACAACTTTGAACATATTTTTTCAATAATGCCCACGAAAGTTTTCAACTGTTTCATTAATTAAGCTTGGGAAAGATCATTTTAAAACAAGTCTTTTGTGCAAGCAGAATTTAGTTGAAAAATCGTGTTAATTTATTTGAAACAATCGTGGAGGTAAGTAGATTAATAAATATATTTTTCTCAAAAATATTTGTTTTTAACTCTGTACATTACCAATTCCCAGCCTTAGGCCTAAAAAATGAATCTCGTTTGAAAAAAAAAATTCAATAATTTTAAATTATTTTATAATGTGGAAATTTTTCTCCAAAAAAAGGTTGAAAGTGTTAAACTAAAATATTATTTATGCTTTTAAGAAATAACAACTGTTCAAATAAATTCGTCTTTCAGAAGTGAAAATAATTTTATACATATTTAAACAAAAATGATAAAAAGCAAATATAATGTACAATACTTAGTATAATAGAATTCATTTATATTTGTTTCTTGAATATACAAGAGAAGGAAAAACAAAGAGCTTTAAAAAAACTAATGAAAAGAAGATTGAAAGAACTTATATTTCCGAAATTTCAAACAAGATAAACTGTAAAGATTAATAGGTTTCGCATTCTGTATATATTCCTAAAGTGTAAAAAAGGATCTGTAAACGTTTTCTTTTATACGAAAACATTTTCTTTATAAAGGTGCAATTTTTTTTCCTATTAAAATTTTTGAACGTCCTTCTTTTTACCTAAATACAGGATGTATCGACGTGCTATAAAAATGTAACTGAAAACTTTTGTGACACAATAAAAAAAAATGAACTACATTCGGGAAAAAAAAAACTTAGAAAACAAAGGAGATTAATCAATATAATTTCAGATCGAAGTCAGTTTTTTGAAGAAAATTTCGTTAAATATAAGATTTCGTTGTATTGAAATTTGATATATGAAGACATTTCTCTACAAAGAATTTTTGATGCTAAAACAAAAGCAGTAACATCAAAATGAGTTACCCCAAAAGACCTCTTTTCGCACTGTATTAAAGTATTAAACATTATGTTTTTTTTAATTACGTTATGACCTTTATGAAAACGGACGTTTCAGATTTGGTTCTACTGTTACTTCTGTTAAATTTTAACTCCTTTTCAAATAAATTCGTCCTCCCCGATCTAAATCACTCATCATTGCAGAAATCTTAAGGATCATACATGTATATTTGACTTATTTAACTGGAGTATATTGATTATTTTACAGTTTAAATATAAATTATGACACAGAGAGTGTGTCTCAGAAGTAATGAGGATGAATTTATTGTGGTCCATTTACATACTCGATTAGTAGTTACTTCAGATTTCCTATTGGGAACATTCGCCTATTGGGAATGTTCACAACGTTCGAGTAATGCGTATAAAGTGCTCACACTCAAATATTCAATCATGTTCCTAATTTAAGTTTCTATCCTCTTCCTATGTTCTAGTTATTACATGAAGATTATATGAGAAATGTAATTTTAAAAAGTTGTAAAACTATTATACTGAGTTTTGGGTTAATTCTTTGATGGAAGTTCTATTGGCTACGTTTATATTTAAAATCAGATGTCGTATGCTTCGTTCTTGACATTAGACAACATAAATTTCAATGTACTTTTGCATTGTTGAAATTACCAAGTTATTACTTAGCATAATTAAAAGAGGTATACTATGACATTTATTTTATGTGAAATATATTTTTAGTTTTCCAATTTAAAAACTCGAGGAGTATATAGAGTGTAAGTACTGCAAAAGAAGAATTTTTTCCATTTCAAATTTTTAATCAATTCTAGAAGTCATAATATGTGCTTCAATTTTATCCCATTTCAATTTTAGGTCATTTACCATATCGAAGTTTTTGGATGCTTTGGAAGTTTGACACTTCAGCCTTTCTGAGATCTATGCAAAGGGTGACCAAGATAAACAGCTTTAAGAGCTATTTAGGGAAGTCTACATACTTAAAAGACCCCCAAACAGAAAAAAAAATGTTTTATATGATAAGAAAGAAATTTTGTGAAAAGACTTTTGTGAAAGTGAAAGGAGCCGCAAAGAAAGAGATAAAGATCCGCTGTTTGGACACCCCTGATCTATGCCTTCATGTCATCGTTGCCATAGAAGTTCTCTTTCGAGAGAAAACTTTACAATTGGCTGTTGAGAATTTGCTATGTATGGGGAGGTTCTCCAGTTAATACTCTCTTCTAGTGGAAGGTTTTGAGTCGTATTTGTGGAATGCGGCCATTGTGGGGGGTAAAATATGGCGTAGGATGAATATGTCATGCCTTTTGTTTTGAATTACGCAACGTGCTTAGCACACTTATAATCGAGTCTTGAGATTAGAATTACTTCGATAAAATCCATTAACTTATGCACCTGGGGAAAAAATGTTCAAAACGGTATCCCAGTTACTTTTGAAGCCGGCAAAGTCTTTGTACCGTAAACATTGTCACTTACATCGGAAATGGAATAAAGGTGACATTTATAGATGTAAGAACAATTGGGTTGATTCGAAGTTTTTCTCAATGAGGGATACATTTGTTTGGAAATATCGTGCAGTTTCTGAACGTGACTCGAAATTTTATGTATACTTAACTCCGTGTCAATTGCTAAAATATTTATTTACCATTTACTTTCTTGTCAGAACAGTATATAAAAAATAACTCATCATAAAAATGCTGTATTAGTTAAGTTAGTAAAATATTAGCTTTAGTGAGAACTATTTAGCACGTTTCGAATAGCCTCTTACCTCAGAAACGGAGTAAAGGTGAAACTAGCAGATGCGAGAGAATAACTGGGCGTGAGCCTATAGTGCTGAGAAATGTAGGGTCATGGGTGTAGTAACCCTGGTATTGAAACTAGTTAGCACTAACTTGTCACCATTGATTCGGATCAGTATGTAATGAATCTGACTCCAAATTTGTATAACAACATAATATAACTTCAAACATAACAATAATGGGCAACAAAACTTCCACATATTGGAAGGAAATCAAGATATACCAACAGCAGTTAAATACAAAGGTCGTAGACGCCAACGAACTAAACTACCGCTGTGTTTATATAGCTTGTTGAGACGTTGAGGCAAACCTTGTATCTTTGATTGACGTTCATATGCCAATTAACTGATAACGAGAATATTACAATTCGCAAGTGTGTAATTCACTCGCACGCGAATCACAAGAGACCATGGAGACACTACAAGTCCAATTGTTCTCCCACAAAGATATACTAGCTTGGTAACAGTGTGCAGTTTCTAGACGCCTATCCTAATATTTGTTTGGACTGAACTCCGTATTAAAATGCCAAATGCTTTATTTACCATTATATCTCATGACAAAAGAGTAAATGAAAAACAAGACACCGCAAATAAGGCCCGGCAGCGCAACGCTGCGGCGATACGGGCAGCAAGACACTACATGTTAATGGCTTGGGATCGAATAAACAAGTGCGTAGAGAATTGCCGAGGAACGCTGATTCTTGCGAAATGCACAAGCGCGCTGAACTTTTAATTGGTTAAAACATGACACCTGACCTCATCACGCCTCATCGGACGAGATCACGTCATAGCTTCTAGAACAATCTTCTTATATAAGCTTTCTGTCCGCACGTGGACTTTGGGGAAGATTTAATAGATTAATTTGGCTATTACTAGGTCAAATTTAAATGAGGGATAATGTAATGCTGCGATAAAACAAAGTTAATGAAGGGAAAGGTTTGAAATTCGTTTCATATATATATATATATATATATATATATATATATATATATATACATACCCATCCGTAAGAGAAAGGTTAAATAGATTTCCAGCTGACAAAATTTGCGATTATGGATCATTACGCATATGCCAAACCTTCATGGCAGAAAAAACTCTACCTCCTATGCCTACGTACTAAATATAAATTCACACACTAACTAACATACATGTATTCGAAAAATGTAATTACAGTCTCCATCGATAATACATATTTTTTTTTTGCTTCCTTTATCAAGCAGAGAAATACTTTTTAGTGATAAAAGATATTAATTATCGGTTATTAAAAATGTACTGTTTGGATTAAAAAATTCCGCAATGGAAAATAGAGATCTGAAAGATTTGTTACCAAATTAGCATTAAAGCTATTCAAAAAGCCTCTTATTTTTGCTAATTTTCTCAAAGGAATTAATTGTTGATCCAAAATATTTTATGCCTGAAAGTTACAATGCCTTTTAATTATAATTTTAAAGGAAAATAATTAAATTTAGTGAACTGAAGCGAAATGAGTTCCAATAAGAAGGATGCGGCTATTTATGTGATAAGAAGTATTTATTCCACTTACACTCTCCCTTTGTTGGAAACTAATTTAAGTGCATAGTTTAAAAAAGAAGGCTTTCAAAAAATATCTATCCCAAGCGATTAAAATAATTTGAAAGAAATTGCGAGGTTATTTTAGTAAAGTAGAAATTAATATGCTTGTTTATGATTTATTTAAATACTTCGGAAGTTCAAAAATAATTTGAGTGTTTTTAATCCATTTTGAAAAATATTTGGGTTTTCTGCATTGTATATACATTTAACCTTTTGTTTTCAAGAAAATTTTAAACTTTTCTGTATCTCTTGAATATTTTGGATTTTTAAATGATGCAATATGTTGATATCCGTTTCACAGACATAGAGAAGTATAAAAATCATAGAAGTTCTGTTTCTCTAGTAAAAAAAAGGAAAAGTGCAAATAAGAAATATTTAAAGAAATTTATTGTTTACTTTAAACTGTAGTATTAATCTATGAATAAGGATATTATATTCAAAAATTTTAACTTTTCCTATTGTATTTCGGTTCATTGTTTCGACAGTAATAAAATTTAAACAAAAATCATTATTTTAAGCATCTTATTTATATAGATTTTTGGGGAATTGTTTATGTCTATGAACTTCTAATGCTACAATATGATTTCCAGTTTACCAATTATTAATTACAAATATTTACAGCATAAAATATATTAATTAGCAACTTTTTCTTCGTAGCTACCCGACTCACACAAACATAAAATATGGTTTTTTAAATCGCATTGAAATTCATTGAACATTAATATTACAAACAAGTTTTGTAGAAGATAGCAAAATGTTGAGGGACACAATACTTGTTTTGCAAAACTGTATAATATTTCACTACAAAATATATTTTGGTATTTTCCGGCTCACAACAAATTCTACGGCATCCCTGTTGACTGATTACATTCCTTTTTCTGTTCAACACTGGGGTGAATAGTTCACTATTAATCATTGCTAACCTATGGAATCTCTGTTACAAGCTGAATATTTTCGTTATATGGAAAACTATTTCCAAAGTTAAAAAAGAAATTTAAACTTGCATCTTTATTGGAAAAATGTGTGTTTTCAGCAGACACAATTTCCCTTTAATAGTCCTGTAGCTCAGGGCTGTATTTTAAGATCACCGTTACATGGTGGATAAAAACACCAAATTTGGTATGGAGGTACCTTAGAGTGTACTAATAAAAGTTAACCTAGGAGCCCTCTGAATTTCTAAAATTTTTCACGTACAGTGCTAAAATCCAAAATGGCCGACTATGACCAAATATCACATGTGAATCTTTCTCTCCGAGGCACCACTACTGCAAAAGCCATAAAAAATGGGATTTGTGATGTTGTGTTGCATATGTTGACCATCGTGGATTTCGTACTTGTTTATGTAGTGTTTCTCACAGACTAAATTCTAATTATATTGCCATTATTTTTTCCAGTATAATTTAACATGGATGTAAACTGGGATCGATGCTTGATTTGCCAGCATGACCCTGGTGAAAGCTTGAAATGTCCTTTACTGACCCCAGGGACAAGTAGTGAAAAAACAGATGCCTACACAACATTACTGAAGAATGCAGATCAGTTCCGCAGCATTGATGCTCTCCCAGTTGAGCTGTCTTTCTGAATTAATGAAACTGCTATAAACTGTGCTTCTCATTCCGCTTCATGGCACAAATATTGTCATCTGAAGTTTAATAATTCGAAGCTGGCAAAGGCAATCAAGAAAAAACAAACTGATGTCGATCAAAAGAAACGTCGTAGTAAACGCGTAGCATTGGAGGTACAATGTTGCTTGTATTGCGAAAAGGGCAAAGATCAGTTCCGCAGCATTGATGCTCTCCCAGTTGAGCTGTCTTTCTGAATTAATGAAACTGCTACAAACTTTGCTTCTCATTCCGCTTCATGGCACAAATATTGTCATCTGAAGTTTAATAATTCGAAGCTGGCAAAGGCTATCAAGAAAAAACAAACTGATGTTGATCATAAGAAACGTCGTAGTAAACGCGTAGCATTGGAGGTATAATGTTGCTTGTATTGCGAAAAGGGCAAAGATGAAGGAAAACTCCATGAAGTATCAACATTTGATACCGACAGCAATATTCAATCCATGATCACACAGCTCAATGACACACACTTCATGACAAGAATAATTGGCGGGGATCTTATAGCAATGGAGGCAAAATACCATCTTGCATGTTTGGTCCAGCTTAGAAATCGTTACAGAAGCCTTACTCGTAAGCCAAGCCTTAAAGAAGAAAACACAGATGAGAAAATGAATGAGTGTCGATCATTCGTAGAACTTACCAGTTACACTAGTACATCAGTGAAGTCTGCTATTCTCCTTTTCAAAATATCTGAGATCCACTCATGTATATAAAAAGTCTTGAGGAACTGGGCATCAAGAAACAAATCAACAAGACAAAACTGAAGAATAAATTGCTAGAGCATTTCCCAGAAGTCCAGGAGCAGTTTGATGGGAGACACACTGTAATCATATTCAATGAAGGTATGAGAAATATATTGAGGGAAGCTCTGAAGATTCGAGACTTCTCAGAAGGTGCTGTTATCCTGGCCAAAGCAGCAGCAATAGCCAGAAAAGAAATCATGAATCACCAAGGTTTCAAATTTAGGGGCTGCTTCCCAGCACAATGCCAAGAAAACTCACTGCCTGCAAGTCTTAAGTCTCTTGTTTCTTTAATGTTAAATGGTTCAAACTTGCAAGATCAAGACAAACGTGACTCTCAGGCATGTTTAACCATTGGTCTGTGCATCGTTTACAACTCAAAGATAAAAATGTCTCATACTACTTTTAAGACACGACACTGTAAGGAACGTGAGCCTCCCTTCCCTATCTATGCCGGCATCAATGTTCATGCAGCTACCAGAAGTAGGAAACTCATCCAGAAGTTATGTCACATGGGCATTTGTATTTCATATGATAGAATTCTAGAGAACTTTCATATATTGGGACTTGATCATGGAGTATGAAACCCGTATACTGATTTTCATTAGAGCTCACAGGGAAAAGAACTTTAGTCTTTATGTTGCTGTCTTAGAGGAACTTACACCACTATTCTTTGCCTTGGATCATGTAAACTACTCAAGGTGGATGCCTGACCACATCAGGGATATGAAGTCATTGCCTGACTCTATCAAGAATCAGTTTGAGCGTTATTCTAACTGGGTCATTTCAAAAACACGCAACACGTTTTCTACAATACCATTCAATCAGGCTCATGAACAAGAGAACATGATTGTGAAAGGTTCAGGTGTTATTGTTGGGATCACAGAAAACTCTGTGTCTCTCCGACGATGGATGCTTTCAGGGCCTGAAATTGCTAGAATGATCAAACAGTTTGAAGAAGAATGCATTCTAGATAATGATGATACAGATAATCCCAAGAATTTTCAACATCATGAGCAGGGACTTTCATCACAGAAGAACTTCCAGCAACAGGTTGTTAGTCTATGTAAAACCATAAATGAAATGGGGAATCCCTTCTTGGATGATTTCCCTAATCTAGTAAGTTTCCCCAATCTAGTGATAAAACCACTCCTCTCAGCAGTATCAACCAGATAAGAAAGGAGCTTTTCTGTCACAAGAATCGAGCAATGGACATACTTCCACCGACTGAGGATGCTCTTCTACAACATATCCGAAGGGCAGTTTATCAAACAGGTATTTGGACGACCAGCAC
>OU015497.1:47986593-48206593 GCA_907164885.2 Dolomedes plantarius | reverse complement strand
CCTCTAAAATTTACCCGCAATGTTAAGTTAGAGAGAATAACTACTTTATTAAATATAGATGATGTACAAATAGGAAAATTTCCAAGTTATTCATATTTTATGCTAAATGGTTAAAATATCTGTACGTACAGAAGTCTAAAACGAAAAGGGACCGCATAGATTATTTATTTATTTATTTTTTAGGAGGGGATGTAGTAGGCATATTCACAGTAACATTAACGCTATGTCAGATTTTGTCGATTCACGTTGCTATTTAACAGATGTTATCTTACTTTATAAATATACTAGCTGAATACCCGTGCTTCGCATCGGAGTACATTCAAATTAAATACAACAGTCAATGTATGCAATTAATTCCAAAATAAAATATTTATAAAAAAAATCGTAATGGATATTTTGATAGGCAAAATAATTCAGAATAAATTATTCAAATTAAATACAACGGTCAATGTGTGCAATTAATTTGCATGTTTAATATCTATAAAACATAGTAATTTGAATTAAATCCTTAAAATAGTTCTATCTCAATTAGTCCTGTGGTTAAATTTATTTTTTACTGTATTTTAATATTTTTTATGTTATTTATTTCCTTGCTATGCATGTGACACAAAATTTAAAGCATCACAAAAAGAAAAGAAATCTCGTGATCAGCATTTAATAAATAAAACTCTAATAATTTATCTTTAAAAATTCACCAAACATCAGAAATTGGAGGTAACGATTCGATAAAGATTTCATTTTAAAGAATTTTTTTATGATCTTTCTAGTGATATAAATTTTATAACCCTCAGATTATTATTTTAAATGAAAACTTAAAAACATGTTACAAAAACAGCTTAAAAATTTAATTTAAAATAATCTAAGAAAAATTTTTCAAAAATGTTTCTTACTGCACCCTTACACTATGAGAAGAAACACCATGAAAAATTTTAGCCCTTTAGTTCCAGCGGTTTGGTCTGTGCGTTATATGTCAGTCAATCAGTCAGTCACGGAACCGTTTTATATACAAGGTGGTCACAAAAAGACCACCCTGTATATAAAACAGAAATATGGACCTTTAGCGGGCCGTTTCATTCAACCGATCGAGATGAGATTTCAGATATAGTTTGTAAGGTATACACAAGATTCGATTCACAAGAATCGAACTTTTGAGTGAATTAAAGAAGCTGCTTTAGATATGCTAATTTCGGCATACGCGCTTAGTATAAATACCACGCAGCGTCATTAATGAAAAGAGAGAGAGGTTGTTAAGGTTGAAAAGGTGTTATCCTGCGCTAGTGCTTAGCGGGCCAGAAGTTTACATGGCAGTACTGCTGGTTTGACTTACTGTTCGTGAGTATAAAAATATATTGTTCTTGAAAGCTGTGTTTATACATTCCGTACAAGTAGTACGCATGCTTATTGCTGTAAAAGCCAATTATATGTGCAACGAATTCAATAAACATTGTTTCATGTATAAACTGTGTTTGCTTCAAATTCAAATAGAGTGCCACTTCAAATTATATACACCCAAGTCTGGGTAGAAGTGAGCATAGATTCTCTATAAGTCCTAACAGGATTTAGAGGATTAATGAGTTTTAAGGGGATAGTGGACATTTGAAACAATACATATTTTTTATGTTTTCATGCATCTTTAGAAATTTAGATTTAATTTCAAATATTATTCTAGGTATAATTTCAAACATTTGTTCAAATTTAAGTGTTAGTAAACTTAAAATATTTTGAGCTCCTAAAATTCTATAATTTTAATATTCTTTAAAATTAACTTAGACTATGATTTAAAATCCATGTTCTTATTAATAATATGTAAATTGTAATACGTTTGCTATTTAGATAAAAAAAATGTCACTTATGATTGTTTTATACTTAAAACTTTGAGTTATTGTTGATTTAGGTAGAAAATCCTGATTATTACAATTTTGTTGAAAAGTTTGCGCTAAGAGAACCACATAATCTTTCAAACAGATGACAAATATCCAGATAAAAGAAAATGATTTTTATGCAAATTAAGGTTTAGGTATTATTCATAATATTTTCTGCCTAAAATCCCTACTTAATAATCTCATTTTCCAGACTAATAAATGCTTTAATTATTGAATTTCCTAAAGGTTATAATACTTTCCCCCCTTTCACACGAAATTATTGAAAAGGGATTCTTATAAAAAAATTTCTACACATTATTTTATATTTTTTTGTCACAATATATTCTTTAATTTTGTTTTGCGCACAAAAGAAGAAAAAAAAGCAGAAGTCTTCAAGAAACGAAATGCAGATATGGTTACATCCTAATCATATGTTGTATTCCGCATATGATTCCTTTTTTCCAGCGTTTCTAATCTAATTTACTGCATATACATTTGTCACCCTAAAACAACATAAGCTGCTTAAAGAATTAAAGAAGCTGCTTTAGATATGCTAATTTCGGCATACGCGCTTAGTATAAATACCACGCAGCGTCATTAATGAAAAGAGAGAGAGGTTGTTAAGGTTGAAAAGGTGTTATCCTGCGCTAGTGCTTAGCGGGCCAGAAGTTTACATGGTAGTACTGCTGGTTTGACTTACTGTTCGTGAGTATAAAAATATATTGTTCTTGAAAGCTGTGTTTATACATTCCGTACAAGTAGTACGCATGCTTATTGCTGTAAAGCCAATTATATGTGCAACGAATTCAATAAACATTGTTTCATGTATAAACTGTGTGTGGTTCAAATTCAAATAGAGAGCCACTTCAAATTATATACACCCAGGTCTGGGTAGAAGTGAGCATAGAATCTCTATACTGGCGCCCGAAAATATATATACCCTGGTAGTTAGCGTTACATTTGTAACGAACAACATAATTGAAATTAAAAACTGTGTACTGTGTACTTATATTGATAAAATTGTTGCAAGTACTTATATACTATTTAAAAATGAGTGTTGTAGAACAAAATCCTTTTGGAAATTTTCCTCGGGTAATTATGGTTCAGCATTTTGCACCATTCGAAGCCACCTTCAATGGCGGCCCCTCAAGCCAATTCCTAAAGAAAATTGAGCATTACTTTCAGCAACAATGCACCCCAGAGGGGGATAAACTTAAAATTGCTCTAGCCGCTTTAAGAGGTAGTGCATATCAGTGGTACACGTGTATGCAAAGAAATAATCTGATTTTTGACTATTCGTCATTCAAGCAACAGTTTCTTAGCGTTTTTCCAAAGACCTTTAATCAAAGTGAAATTGAAGCGGAAATTTATTCGCTAAGGCAACGTGAAGGTCAGTCTGCATTAGATTTTGCTATGGAAAAGATTTCCAAGTGTGAGGAATATTTAGAAGAGTTGACGGAAGCGATAATCTTAAAAATAGTTATCCAACGTTTGAAGCCAAGTGTTCAAGATTTTTTAGATAATCAAACAATTACAAGCAAGGTTACCCTCCTTCAAGCTTTAGCTACATATGACAATAGACATTTCTTCGCTACCCCTCACCGTCATTCAGGTACGAGAGATTTTATACACCCCAGCCAAAATTTTTCGCGAGTTTCAAATCGACATCGTGGACGGCATGATAGTAAAGCCCAACGTTATAGTAACATTAGTGCGCTTACATTAAAAAATGTGCAACTACCTTATGTGCACTTGCAAATTGATTCAATTCCCATAACAACTTTACTTGATACCGGCAGCGAAAGGTCGTACATGTCAGAAAAGTACTTCAAATCGCATTACGACATGAAGCGCTTAAACACACATAATAAATTACGAACACTTTCAGCTCAAGGGGAAGAATGTCAAATATTAGGCTCATTATTGACACACATTAGTATACAATTCCAAAAAAACGACCTTGTTTTTCATGTAATGCGAAATATGCAACTGGAGGTTATCCTAGGGATTGATTTTTGCTACTCGTGTAATGTAGCACTAAATTTCAAGCAGAATTCTATCTCGGTGCAGATGCACCAACAGTCCAAAGAAGCTGTGCTGCCCGTTCCGGTTGACTTGTCGAAAACGGACTTAAAAGAAAACGAAAAAGTTCGTTTACAGACTACTTTAAACAAATTTGCCGAGGTATTTTCAGACAAGCCAGGTATTACTCACGTTACAACTCACAAAATTGATACGGGAGACAGTCCCCCAATTCGTGTCCGCCCATATAGGTACGATACAAACAAGCAGAATGTTATAGACATTCATATTGATAAAATGCTTCGCCAAAATATTATTTCGCCGGTCGATAGTCCGTGGGCAAGTCCGGTTGTGTTATGTCGAAAAAAAGGCAACTTGCCTATTACTGATCCCGAAGCCTGGAGATTTGCAGTTGATTACAGGGGGCTGAATAAAGTAACAAAATTCTCTACATATCCTATGCCAATAATTGAGGATATTCTTCATAGTTTAAAGTCATTTAAATACATGACTACTTTAGATTTAACATCCGGGTTTTTCCAAGTACCTATGGCGGCTGAAGACGTTAAAAAAACGGCGTTTATAACAAAAAAAGGCACTTTTGCGTTTCGTCGCATGCCCTTTGGACTCAATGGGGCACCTGGCACATTCCAAAAACTTATGGATATAGTACTAAGGCCTGTTTTAGGAAAGAACGTTGCCGTATACCTCGACGACATAATTATTACGGGGAAAACTTTAACCGAGCACTTAGCTCTTTTACAGGAAGTGCTCTCTCTTATAAAACAGGCTGGCTTAACAATAAATACAAAAAAGTGTCAGTTCGTCCGCAAAGAACTACCGTATTTAGGATTCAAAATTACGCGTCAGGGCGTTCAAACGGATTCATCTAAAATCGACGCTGTAAAAGCGTTTAAAATCCCACAAACTTGAAAACAACTTTCGTCGTTTCTTGGTCTTTGCTCATATTACCGCACATTTATACCTGCATTCTCGGAAGTCGCCGAACCGCTTTACAAATTGCGAAAGAAACGCACTAAATTTACGTGGAGTTCTGAAGCCCAGAACGCCTTCCAAACATTAAAGCAGAAATTGATCCAAGCTCCGGTACTACGCCATCCAGATCACAAGCTTCAATTCGTAGTGCAATCGGATGCTTCTAATGTCGGAATCGGCGCTGTACTAATGCAGGAAAACCAACCTATCGCTTTCACATCGCGAACTTTAAATTCCGCAGAACGAAACTATACAACCACTGAAAGGGAATGTTTGGCTATTGTCGTAGCACTCAAAAAATTTCGCTGTTATTTCTCAGAACAGCCGGTTCGGGTTATAACTGACCATGCTGCTTTAACCCGATTATACTCGGGCAAAAATTTTACGCCTCGTGTCTTTCGCTGGGCATTAAAGATCCAGGAATACAACTTAATCATTGAGCATCGTCCGGGGAAAGGAAATCTGGTAGCGGATGCTTTAAGCAGAGACCCAGAGGGGGAGTCGATAACTCAATGTGAAATGCTCACTTCTATTGTGCTAGATAATAAAACGCAGTTAAAAGAAGAACTTCGTAAAGACCTGGAATTCGGAGATATAGTTAAATACCTAGAAAACCCCGAAAAATTTTCCGGAGTTAATCTGCATGCTATACAGGGTAGAGCACAGAACTATGAACTAGTCGATGATCTCCTTTTTTACAAATCATCCACAAATCGGAATGGTGAAATTCGTCCCGTCATTCCATGTTCAATGAGAACACACATTCTACATACTCTTCACGATTTACCTACAGCCGGCCATATGGGTATTCGAAAAACTTTTTCTCGACTTAATGAGGTGGTTTACTGGCCCCAAATGAGGAAGTGGGTCACCCAGTACGTTCAAAGCTGCGACACTTGTCAGCGTACTAACTACACAAATTACCGCCCCGCGGGTTTTTTACAAAGTATCGTGGCCACGTTCCCTAATGAAATCGTAGGGATAGATTTATTAGGCCCATATCCCCGTAGTGCAAGTGGAAAATACAGGTTCTTACTCGTAATAGTCGACCATTTTTCAAAATGGACCGAAATTATACCCCTGCGTAGAGCCTCAGCCAAAGCGGTTGCTGATGCATTTACACATAATTATGTTTTGCGATATGGTGCCCCTGTAAAAATTATTAGCGATAACGGTGTTCAGTTTGTCAGCGAAGTTTTCACGGACCTGTGTCGCAGGCTTCAAATAAAACATGCAAAAATGGTCACTTATAGACCACAGTCGAATATTGCGGAGCGGGTAAATCGCAATGTAGTTAAAATGATTCGCGCATTTATACAAAACAATCATAAAACATGGGATCAACATATACAGCAGTTTGCGTTTGCATTACGTTCGGCCGTCCACGACTCGACAGCCAAAACACCTGCCGAAGTTTTTCTAGGCAGAAAGATTATCACCCCTTTAGACAGTCTATTCTTCGTACCGGGGCAAGCGCCTCAATTTCAACTAGCTGATATTCAGGAGATGCTTCGCGAGGTCAAGCAAGTTAATGACCAGATGCGGAAGCAACAGAAGATATACTACGATAAAAATCATAGGGAGGAGAAATTTGAAGTTGGGCAATGGGTTTTAAAAGCCACCCACTCACTATCTAACGCCAGTAAAGGCATAGTCGGGAAATTTTGCCCGAAATTTCAAGGTCCGTACCAAATAAAAAAGGTAGCAGGCCCAGTGGTTACCTTACAAGAAGGCCAACAGCAAGTTCCCGCAAATATAGACCAGATTAAGAGGTATATAAACCGTGCAGACTATACCCTGTTTTCAAATCAAGTGCAACAAGGTTCACAAGGTTCACAAGATGCTGGACCCTCGGGGTCACCAACGAAGACCGTCCTCCCCCTACTCATGATTCCGGTGATAACCTGCATGAGGGAAGCAGCTCCACTCCTGCACAGGAACCCCGGTCAGGAGTTAAAAGAAAGACTCCCATGACTTCTCCATCGTCGGCGCCTGACTCTCAGCCGTTCGAACATCCACGCAAGCGGGGGAAGCAGACGCAAAGGAAACGAAAGATCTCTGCCGCCCAACAAGATCCTCCTCCCAAGAGACCTCCTGTCCATCGTCAAGCCGGACCAGCGCCTCAGGACCAACGACCTGCTGCACGAAGGATGCCCACACGGTCAACGAACCCCTTTACTAGGACTGCGACCGTCAAGAGAGGTTCCACGGATTGGACAGACTGGTGCAAGGAAGTTGCTGCATTCATGAGGAACAAGTCTTGTATCAACTTTCTTATTCTAACTCCCACCCTTTAATAAAACCGAACCAAATTGGTTTGAAATTCCCCAGTGTATATACTGTGTAAACATTTTGAGGGGAAGGGGTGAGCCACTGAAAAAAAAATACGGCATACTGTTGTTTTATAAATTTTTGAAGGGGACATGTAGTGACTAGGAAAAAAATACATACTGCACAATATACCAATTAACCACTAATGTACTAACTTCACAAATCATGACACATGTGCATTATAAATT
Organism: Dolomedes plantarius; assembly: GCA_907164885.2. Lineage (NCBI taxonomy): Eukaryota > Metazoa > Arthropoda > Arachnida > Araneae > Dolomedidae > Dolomedes > Dolomedes plantarius. The sequence continues at coordinate 48,199,194 of OU015497.1, read as the reverse complement.
GGGGGAGAGCAGATACAAACAGTCAAGAAATGTCATGCTGTGCAATTGTGTTGACAATTTTAACTAAAATAAGTTTTTTAGGGCGCAGTTGGCCAGCCCAGTATCCGCAACTCTGCAAATCCACTGTGTGATGGTGTCACCTGGACCCTTCGGGGTTAGTTTTGTAAAATGGTAGTGGCGTTTTTCCCCCACACAACGTGTGGAAGGTTTTTTGGCTTTGCCACCCATTATGTAAAAAGTCAGACCAGCACGCGTTTTCAATTAGTTAACTGAAGCCGTTCAGACCTCAGTTACCTAATTTTTTTTTCGAGGGAGGCCAGTGTAAGGTATACACAAGATTCGATTCACAAGAATCGAACTTTTGAGTGAATTAAAGAAGCTGCTTTAAATATGCTAATTTCGGCATACGCTCTTAGTATAAATACCACGCAGCGTCATTAATGAAAAGAGAGAGAGGTTGTTAAGGTTGAAAAGGTGTTATCCTGCGCTAGTGCTTAGCGGGCCAGAAGTTTACATGGCAGTACTGCTGGTTTGACTTACTGTTCGTGAGTATAAAAATATATTTTTCTTGAAAGCTGTGTTTATACATTCCGTACAAGTAGTACGCATGCTTATTGCTGTAAAGCCAATTATATGTGCAACGAATTCAATAAACATTGTTTCATGTATAAACTGTGTGTGGTTCAAATTCAAATAGAGAGCCACTTCAAATTATATACACCCAGGTCTGGGTAGAAGTGAGCATAGAATCTCTATAAGTTATTCAGATGTATGAGCTGTGGGATTTTGTGAATGGAAACAAAGTGAAGCTCACGGTTACGATTATAAGTACAGAAACTCGAAATTTTCGAAAGGCAACACCCACATTTTCCTGTCTCAAAATGCTCAGCACATCTGAAAACCCTAAACAGCGTTAGAACGGTACGTGTATCACAAAAAACGGACTCTATGTGCACGCACAAAAAACAGCTCTGTAAACGGCCAACAAAAACACGATCGGAGCACGGAGAAAATTTGCATATAACAGAGGCAGGACACCAATGACTGTTGAGAACACAGATCGTACAAACACTTTTATTTGGATTACACGTTTTCCACATGGGTGACATCATCGGGCTTTTGTTGGCAGTTCGCAGAATTGTTTTTTTTGTGTGTGCATAATACGTCCTTTTTTGTGATACACGTACCGTTTAGGATTTTCCCATGCGCTGAGCATTTTGCGACTGGAAAAAGTGGGCGTTGTCAGTCGAAAATTTCAAGTTTCTGTACTTATAACCGTAACCGTGTGCGCCACTTTTTTTCCGTTCACAAAATCCCGAGCTCATACCTCTGAATAACTATATCTGAAATCTCCTCTTGATAGGCTGAACGGAACGGCCACTAGAGGTCCATATGTTGGCAAAGTTTTTTTATGACCACCCTGTATATAGATTAAAATTTGATGCTAGATGAAGTATTGTAGTACGTTTAAAATACCTCTTAATGGACTTATAAAACATATTCTGAGCAGCAATCGAATATGAAAATTAATTTATATTCGAAAAATAATTAGAAATGCCACAAAGAAATGATTAAATGCTAATTTAATAGGCTTTTAAATTAGCGTTTTTTAAAGACTATAATTTTGTTCTTCCTGTTTCAGGTACAACATAATCTCGTTTTATCCTATACTCTACAAACATAGGATGTATTTCTGGGATTTGCAAATCACAAAGCGAATTTTTGGATTTATTTGCTCCACCGAAGTTGCTTAATGTCTGAGGCGATGAATGTTAAAAATTCATGGTTTATCGGGGATTATGTTTGAGTTGTGCTGTGGCTCTAATGCGGGTAATGGACCTTGCAATGTTGATAACTTTGAATTCTCTCAATCAATATTTATAAAATATGCATTTTACCCACTTTGAAGAATCGATTAAACTGGGCGAAATATTAGTAACTAATATGGTTGAAGGTACGTTCCTTAGATTACCGTTTGTAGAATTTAAGGGAGTCCAGGACACAAAATTGTTCAAATTTTCAAAAAAAAATTATTGCATTAAATTTTTCTGCGTTCTTGTACACTTAAAATGACGTTTAAATAATGTTTCTATCTTAATTAGAACAGGAAAAAAATTTTTTTTCTACATTCTAATAGTAGCCAATCGTTCTTTATACATGTAAGTGCGTTTTTCTACATGATTGGCTTTTTCCCGATTTCTCATCTTTAAATTGTTATAAGTCAAGAACCGTTAAATAGAAATGCTTGAAACTTGGAACATGTCTTTTTGAACTATTTTACTTTAGTTTTGATTCAGAAAATTTGAAAAAAAATATTTGCTTTTGAAAATATGATTTTTTAAAAATAAGTTACATATTTCCTATCCATTGTGCATTCCAAGTCCTTCGGAATGCACAATGGACTGGAATGGGTGTAGATCGTCTGAAAGGATACTCATGTACCCATCATCCGTCAGAGTCGTCTCAAGACGTATCAGGGGTCCCATATCACGCCAAATGCACACTCCCCATACCATCACAGAGGCTCCACCAGCTTGATCAGTCCCCTGTTGATATGTACGGTCCATGGATTCATGAGGTTGTCTCCATACCCGCACACGTCCTACCCCACGATACAATTGGAATCGAGACTCGTCAGACCAGGCAACGTGTTTACAGTCATCAACAGTTCAACGGAGGTGTTGGCGGGTCCAAGCAATGCGTAAAGCTTTGTGCCGTGTAGTGAACAACGGTACACACGAATGGGTCTGAAGCTCCGAAAGCCCATACCAATGACGGCCCGTTCAACAGTTCACACGCTGTCACTTGTTGATGCCCCAGCACTGAAATCCACAGCAATTTGAGGAAGTGTTGCAATTTCAATGCTGAACTATTCAGCTATTTTACTTTAGTTTTGATTCAGCTTCGTCAGTCGTCGACAGTCCCGTGCATTCGAGGTCTTTTTCCGGTAGCACTGCTGTCGGGGTTTTGATGTTTTACCGGATACCTAATATTCACGGTACACTCGTGAAATGGTTATGAGCGGAAATCTAAATTGCTTCGCTACCTCGGAGATACTATGTCCCGTCTCTCGTCCGCCGACTATAATGCCCGTTTTAAAGTCACATAAATCGTGATAACTGCCAGTGTAGCAGCAGGAACCGAACTAACAGCTTCGCCAGACACCTGTTGTCTTACAGGCACTGCGGACCGCATCGCGTTACTCTGATTGGTTCTATATCTCCGTTTTTTGCATACGCACGCCTGTACCAGTTTTTTGACTCTTCAGTGTTTCAATTGTCTTTTTCAAGAGTATGCTTTTAATGATAAATGAAGCTTGAGTAAACCTCCTACACATAGAAATATCAAACTATTATTAGTAAGAGTCATAACTGAAAATTTATTTTTATTATCGAAACTCATTTTTCCGCTTTAAAAGGTTATCTGTTTTGGTTACAATAAGTGATTATTTGCCATATGTAAAATGATAGAATCCAAAGGGATTCAAATATATAAAATGCAAGTATTATTTAGAAAACTGTTTATTAAATGTAAATGTTATGAAAAATTTCTAACACTTGTTATTGCGAATAAAGGATCAACCAAAACTGTATAAAAAATTACTGCCGTTTTATGGCAAAGAATTAAAAGGAATAAGTACTTACGAATTGCTCCTCTTTTTCTATTCGAATATCTCAGTTTAGCTATAAATATTTGAAACATCTGTGGCAAATACTTAAAAAGATTTCGAAGGCTTGAGACTAAAGCATTTTATTTGATAAACAGCATGTCTTAGAACAAGCAAATATTTTATTTTTAAATGTCCATTTCAGTGAGACTTTCAAGCATTCAGCACTCGTTTTAAATAACTGCAGTTTTCACTAAGACTCATTTACAATAATACCTACCATATACTTTTAAAACACGCAATTTGTTCTCACATGGATATTTACTTTAATTACACTCCGTAATATTTTATATCCAAGGTTGCGTAATACTTTGTTTAACTGGGAGACATTTCTAATAGTACTGAGGTTTTAATGGATGCTTAAATATTAGCATATGCATACTGAGTAATCTCATTTTTATTTACTTTCTTTTACATTTTATCGCCTTGAATGCATAGTTAGGTGTGATAAATTAAATTGAAAATGATGTTTTAGTTTTGAATAGTCAGTTTTAAATATAACTCTCTCGAGGAAATTTGGATGTGTTTCTTGAATTATTTTTGCATTTAATAAAGTGAATAAAATTAATTTTTCATTCATTCATAATTAAAATCCTAAATTTTAAATAAAACAGATGAATCAAAATCATAATTAAAATCCTAAATTTTAAATAAAACAGGTGAATCAAAATCATTATTAACCTTAAAATACAATTAAAATTTGGAAAAGAGGAACTATTAAAATTGGTACATTTTACAGCCACGAATTTAGTGTTGAGTGTGATAAATTAAATCAGAAATGTTATTTTATTTTGAATACTCCGTTTTAAATGTAAATCTCTCAGAAAAAATCTCATTTCAATGGATATTATTTCAGTGCTTGAAATGTCTACACTAAATAAAGTGAATAAAATGAACTTTCATTTATAATGAAGGCCTTATTTGAATAGTGGTCCAACTCCACTTAAAAAAAAAGGATTTAGCCTCATTTTCATGTTCATACAAGTAATTTCTATCTTATTTTTCAACTGGTACACCCCAGCTTATTTCTGCTTCCAACAGAGGGCATTGCAAATCAGACTTCAGTAGTCATTTCTCAGCACTCATTAGACTTTAAGGCTCTTTATCTCAAAATGAACAAGAATGGAGTTGGGCCGCTAATCAAATAAGGCAGGGGTTCCCAAAGTATGTGCAGCGGCACCCTGGGGTGCCGCACAGACATATCAGGGGTGCCGCGAAGCGCCCAAGATCTCCAATATAACGTATTGCTAAGGATTATTCCAGTATAACTTGACGAAAGACATGAAAAAAATGAACCAAATAGGGGAAAACAAATATCCTCTTCGAGTTCGCTATTGTATATGTTTGTGTTTGCTTCAAGAGAAAAATTCTCAAGAGAAAAGATCAAATCAATAGATTAGGCACAGTTTAAAGAGTGTCAGGTTTTGTCTCGTGACACGTACCATGGCCTGACCATGGCACATGTCATATAAGCTTTCCCATAGCTGGTCGCATTCTTGTCTTGTATCTGCATTCTTCCTTAGCAAAAGGAAAAAATGCCAAGGTCAATCACTGAAAGCCACTTCACTTCCGAACGGTCGAGGGCACCTGCCCTCTAGGCTGCAGATATTTCACAATAACCAATAAGAAACAAGAGTGGTGACATTCCTTCTCCCTTTTCCTCTGACTGCTCATACCGTCTCATTATTCGGTCAGGTAGTCCTGTCGTCAATTATCTCGCAAGTGGTCGCTGTACATGCCGTGTTCTAAGAAATCTGTATAAATATTTTTCGTAAAAATGGATAGATTTTTGATGAAAAAACCGATAATGCAAGTGCTAATAAAGATCATGCATCGACATGTGACATGCATGGAAAGAAGTGGAAATGCCGTAAAATACGAAGACAGCTACTTGTATTTTATCTTCATTTCCATAGACGTCAAGGTTGAAGAGAGACCGCAGTATGTGATCTGTTCTAAAGTTCTATCATCTGAGAGCATGAACCCAAGTAAATTGAGTCGACACCTTTAAAAATGCATCCCAACATGGTCGAAAAACCACGTGAATATTTTAGCAGAAAAATGAGAGATTTGTACCAACAAAAAAATGTTTTCATTAAGCAAGCGTCAGTGCCAAAAAATGCCTTGGAGTCTTTCAAGGTGGCATATAGAGTAGCGAAGTGCAAAAAGGCCCACAATATTGTTGAGGATTTAATTATACCGACTTCTGTGGACATGACTAATATAATGATAGGTGAAAATGTGGAGAAACTTCTGGCGAATATTCCTCTGTCGAACAACACCATCAATTGAAAATCCAGCACATGGCTCAGGATCTCAACGAGCAATTGATAAAAAAATAAAAGGAAATGAGTTTGGATTGCGACGATGGCCACAGACAGCTATAAGAATGCACACTTAAACAGATATGTACGTTTCATTGACGGTTGTATTATTGTTGAAGACCTGTTTTGTAAAAGCATTACTGGAAGTACAACGGCTGAAGATATGTTAGATATCCTTGACACATTTATGACGAAAAATGAATTGGATTTGACAAAATGCATCACTGTGTGCATTGATGGTGCTCGATCAATGTCTGGTCATTACGGAGGCCTACAGGCACTGATTCGACGCAAAGCCCCAGATAGTTTGTGGACCCATTGCATCATTCACAGATAGCACTTGCATCGAAATCGTTGAGTCATCCACTGAATCTCGTCCTAGAATGTGTAATAAAGGTGGAAAAATATATAAAAGCTAGGCCACTTAAAGCCAGATTTTTCAAAAACCTATGCGAGGATTTGGGGGCTGAGCACACGATCCTTATATACTAACTGCAGCTCACGTTGGCTCTCACGTGGCAATGTACTATCTCGAACGTTTGAACTTCGTAAAGAAATTTACTATTTCCTGAAAGGAAATGATCATGTGAACGCCAACAATTTCTCGGATCCACATTTTCTGCTAAAACTGGCATACTTGTGTGACATATTTGAAAAACTAAAGGCATTGAATGTGTCTCTTCAGGGACGTAACATGCATAGATTAACGCTTGAAGAGAATATTTCACCACTCAAGAAAAAACTACAGATATGGAAAAGAAAAATTAATGATAATGGAGGCAAAGATTGTTTTCCTGTATTGCAGCAGTACATGGTCTGTAGTGGAGAAAAGGTTTCACATAGCATGCTGACAGCTTTCACAGAGCTCCTATCACAACTAACTAATTGGTTCGCAAAGTACTTCATATGATCGAACTGAGAAGTTTGCGTGGATCCAAGATCCATTGCATGTTGAAGCTCCAAAAGAATTCACTTCACAAGAGAAGGAAAATCTAATTGAGCTATTGAGTGACAAAAGCCTGAAAGCGAAATTCGCTAGTTTGGATTTGATGGAGTTTTGAATATCTATAAAAAATTAGTATTCCATTAAGTGCAAAAGCTATAAAGTTCTCAATCCCTCCGCAACTTCATATCTGTGTGAAGCTGGGTGTGTGGCTCGGTTCACTTAACGTTAAACTTAACTCTTACTAGTAGAAACTAACTGAACCACTGCAATTATGGGATAAAAGATTCTAAGACAGCTCATAAGGTCGCTGGGGTTTTCCTATGACTGTATTCTGGATACTAAGAATTCAATGTTCAACAGTTTGAAAACCTTCAATGATGACAACTTGACAATGCTCAAACTTGTTAATGATGACAAGCATGTTGAAAAAACTGACTTTATTGAAAGGCGAAAACTCAGCTAATACAAGGCAATGTTTAGATACTCACACGGAAGAATGTCGGCATTTCTAAACTTGAAAACTTGAAGAAGCATTCCAACACAAATTGGCATGAAAGGTGCTCTCGCAGTACATCAGTACAACCCATAGAACGGCGAGCAAAAACACGACACTCTTCCCTCCAAGACTGCATGCCAAACTGATTACATCGCGGGAAGGAAGATTAGCGATAGCAAAATCTACAGCAGTATCGCCATCTAGTGACAATTAAACGAGTTATTTAAACTTCTACACAACAAAAACGCAAAAATAGAAAATCAAAATCCAACACTGGGTTTTCAGCAGTTGCTGTTATAAAGAGCAAATATCGTTCGAAAATTAATGTCGAAAAATAAATAGCTGAGAAAAAGAGTAGTTGTATCAAGCTTTAATCCGCGATTCGAACAATTCTTCAGTGAGTAGCAGGCTCACTCGTCACACTTAAACTAAACACAAATATACCAAGAGCATTTGGAAAGTAAATTTATTATTATTTTTATTAATACGTTTTCCTATTAAATGCAATTAAAGTACTTGAGGGATTTTTAAACATAAGTTGCATTAATTTATTAATGTTTTTACCACTTACCTCTCTAATTTCTTCTTCACTGTCGTACAAATATGAAATATATATATTATACATAATATATATAATAATAATATACCACAGATAGTTGTTATATGACGAGGGTGCCATGAAAAAAATTCTAATTCTCTTAAGGGTGCCACGACTTGGATAAGTTTGGGAAATCCTGAAATAAGGCCTTAAAATAAACTCTCATGTGTCAATAACACAGGTGAATAATAAAATCGATATTTGTTCCAATAGAAATCTTATCGTGTTTTGTTGTTTATGGCATACAGTTTGATCACACGTTCATTTGACTGCATCTTTGCTTCAACTGAAGCTTTAATCCCAAACAAAACATTTTCAAATTTCTCACCTGTATCCTCCTAGATCTCACTATAACAATAAACAAAACTCTCCCACCTCTCTTCTGTTCATACTTAACACAGTACTTCTTTCCCCAACCTCCGGCGTTTGCATCTGTTTGGGTAGAAGGAGGATGTGACATACAGAACCCCAAGGGTCCACCACGAGGAGGTGTTGGCAGGTAATTTAGACAAGCAAAATTTAATAACTAGTTTTAAACAGGAATCACCAAATTAATTGTACAAGATATTGTTCAGTTATTCTTGGGTTTGTCAGGATTGAATAAAATCGCTTCAAAAACTGCGCACAGAATAAAATTTATTATTATGCAAATTCTTCAGGCGCTTACACAAATTCAAACAGAAAACACTTAACAACTGCCTTCTATACAGCAGAAAATTCTAAAAAGTCAGGAAAAGTCAGGAGCTCTAAAAGTCAGGATACCAGAGTCTTCAATACAATACACCTAACGCACTTTCAACACATTCAGTTCTCAGTATAAAAAAACTGAGTTCCAGTGCTAATATCAGTTACATTTATAGACTTTCAAATCGGCCCCCGTCGGACAGTCAGCTGGATATCTCTAGAAGCTTCCAGAAAGGTCTAAACCGCAAGTTTGCGGCCATTTAGCTCTATATCGCCAAATTTGGCGAGCAATATAAGTCGCCAAACCCATCGCCAATTTGGCGATAACTCTCATATTTGGCTAGATTATCATAGACTCGCAAAATTCGTAACAATATACTCTTGGATTTTGTCTTGTACGTAACTTAACTAGCAATAAATTTTAAACTTAAAGACTTGGGAAGGACCATCAAATGTTAAATGTGGTAAATAAAGCTGAAAGATATTTTATTTTGAACACTCACTTTTAAATGTATGACTTTCGGAGAAAATAGGATGTCATATTAAAATTGTGCTTCAAATGTCAGCAATTAATAAAGTGCATAAAACGAATTTTCAATTCCTTCATAATTAAAAATCCTCAATTGTAGATAATTCAGGTGAATCGAAATCTGCTTAACCATAAAACCCCCTTAAAATCGGTAAAAATTGGTAGATTTTATCGTCTTGAATATATGGCTATGTGTTATAAATAAAATTGAAAATGATATCTTATTTTGAATAATCACTTTTAAAGGTATAACTTTCGGAGAAAATATGATATCATTGCAAAATTTTGCTTGAAATGTCTACACTAAAGTGAATAAAGTGAACTTCCCATTCAATCATGACTAAAACCCTCAACTAATAATGCAGGTGAATGAAAATCCAACTTAACCTTAAATAACTTTAAAATTGGTAAAAACGTTCAAATTTCGTAAGTTTAAGAAAGACTTCATCCCCAGGAGACGTACTACAATCCCATTGGAGCCTGAAACAAGAACTTTTTTATCCAATGCTTTATGAGATGAAAACTTTCTTATGGAGACACAAAGGAAGAATGTTTTCACCTCCTTTCGCAATGGAACTATTGTGGGTTGCAACTGCTATGTGGAGAAGCAGTGAAAACAAACGTTGAATAATAAAAATGCTAAACACAGGGAAAAGAAGAAGAAAATAACCAGAGGAGAGACACGGATAAAAGATGAAAAACAGTAAATATCAATAAAAACAATAATACAATATCATTTAAATCATCTATTATTTCAAATGACTATTTAAAATGATATTTTAAATCAATGATTTTTAAGGAATAGCTGCTACCTATTTCAAAATTAAGTTTGATGTGTTTGCATAAAATACGCTATAGTAATTTTTCGGAGAAAAATTACTATAGCGTATATTACTATAGCGCTCCGATAAATTACTATATTCGCTATATTAATTTTTCTCCTAAAAATTAATATAGCGAATTTATGATTAAAATCCTAGAGTAAAACAGCTAGAGATAAATCGTTATCTTCTAAATGTAATCCTTAGTTATATTTTATGAAACTGAATCCTAAAGTAAAACAGCTAGAAATAAATCGTTATCTTCTAAAAGTAATCCTTAGTTATATTTTATGAAACTGAATGATTGTGATTTATAAATTAATAATCTATACAAGCTTCAGTCCTATCCTCACTTGTATATGTAGTTTTACTTAACTAACACACACACACACACACACACACACATACCAGTGTCGTGGCCCCTCACAAAACTTCATGGTTCGCGGGAGGATTTTTAGAGAGAGCACAAAGTCGTTTACTGGAGTTAAGCTCTTTATTAGCTTCGTTGCTTCGTCTTGTTTAGAGGTATAGGTACAATAGAGTTTCGTACAGCCTCTAATCTGCACCGCTAGACAATCAACATCATGCATTATCGCATGATGTTGACACAGCAGCAGGTCTGTCGATCCTTCCTCTAGCGATGGCCTTGGGTATTCTATCAATCTCAGAGCAGCAGCTCCTCTGTCAGTCTCTCGTCGCTCAATCCTCCGCTAATCATCTTTGCATCCTTACTGGCATTTTTAAGTTCCATCCGAAACTTCACGAACCATCTAGATTTCTTTTCAGAAACTCCCGGCAGTTCAGTACACAGATTCCCCCGGTGTCCTTGACGATGCTGAGACTTGCACCACATCCGCTGATCATTTTGCTTTAATGAAAATAATAATTATACATACTTTCTATATTGCTTTAGACAATAGGCCAAGTGAGTCCAAGGTGGGTTATAGCCACAGGTGCTACAACACACATATATGTATTGGTCTGTGTGTGTTTGTGTTCGTTCATACTTTTCGATTATTTTTTTTTCATTTCGATGTTTATCTGACTACTTAACTACTAAAAGGACTAATTAATTTTCAGGAGTCTCAGGGACGAGGATTAAAAAGGAAACAAAAACCCGAGTAAAATTATTGTTGGGTCTAAAGCCAATTTCATTTTTTAAAGATACTGGGTGAATAGCCATTTATCTGAGAGTCTGAGTTAGCAAAGACCTCCACCCTGAACAACGTATTGAACTTAACACTCTTTATTGCTTTCTCATATACATTTCGGCTGAAATTAGGATAGTATTGTGTCGCAGTGTTTCGCGGCATCGTAAAAGAGGAAGGGAGAACGTATTGAGTGCGTCTTATTATTATTATTATTATTTTTTTGCCAAAAAATCTGAACAAAATGAGAAATGAATATTGAAATGTAAAGTTTGCAATCTTAATCTAATTTACTCATGGGAGAATAACTCTGTATTGTATAGCTTTACTCACTCGGCACAGGCCCCGGTTATTCTGTAATAACTCTTGCTAGAACGAAACAATGTGAACGAAACAACGTGCAATGTGCTCCCCAGTAGGTGGCATATCACATGGTTTTCGGGCGATAAGTGTTTCGATTTGACAGGTTATGCTTACTCGCAAAACACCCGAATATGGGCCCCTGGAAATCCCTCTGACTTTCACCAGACACCAATCCATGAACAACAAGTTGGTGTGCGCCACGCGATGCCTCGGTTGCGCATCGCAGGCATCATTTTCTTTGACACCGATGTGAACTTGAACATTTTTGAACAGCTCGTGAATTAACTGGATGATGGTGAGTTACTTCTAGCAAGCGAAGGTTACTTCTAGCAAGATGGAACGTGTTATATATATAACAAATCTTTCAGTTTTGGAAGCAAGAAAAGTCTGCCGGTGCTAAGTTCGGAGAGTATGGAGGATGCTGCATCTTCACGATCTCATTCTGGGCCAATTTGTTGAAGGGAACAAGATTTGAGGATGTCGAAGCCATCAAGAAAACGAGGACGTCCACATTAAAGAGCATTCCGAAAGACTTTGAAAGTTGTTTCCGAAACTTATACAGACAAACACAGATGTGCATTACGGCAGGTGGGATTTTCTTCGAAACATATTAAATGAGTATGTATTTCATGTGATATTTTCTGGAGTTATTAGATCAGTCCTGGAAATTAACGACCGCACCTTGTATATACATATATACATATATCATTGTCTATGAGCTTGGCGGAAATTGAGTCTTTCATCGGCAACAGGGGAATTTCAAAGGGACTTTAGCCCCCACAGTCCGCGAGTCTGACACACCCCAGACTTTTTACTATGAGAAAAGATCTATCGGAACGAGCCTCACCCGGTGGACAATTTGGAGGATTACATACAACATTCAATCCTTGCTATTACCAACGACATCCTTGCCAATACGTCCAGGAACATGGAGCCCGCCTAGAAACGTGTCTGGCAGATATCACTTCCGGCATCGCACGTAATGCAATCGATTACACATACGTCAAGGTATTTAAAGTATTTTTGTGGTTCAGGATGTTTCATGCGAGCGAGAGTTATTGCAGTATATTTGGGCCCTCTTTCGAGTGCATCACCCTTTAGTACTCAAGTTGTGATTTATCATCGACCTCAGCTGACTATCTTCGACTCGTCAAATGATCTCTAATTTCTTCTCACATATGTAAGCTACTATGGATGTGACGTCTTCGACTTTCGGATCACAAACTTTACCCTCTACTTACACTGTAGCTTGTATGACCGAGCAGGCAGTAAATTAAACAAGCAGTTTATTTTTAGCAGGCCATCTGAGCAGGCGGTAGTTGGAATTTTCCACTAGAAGGTCATTTGCTGTTTAATGCGGGAACGGTAGAGGTGCTCTTCGGAAAGGACATTTCGAAAATGGAAAGAATACGATGAATAACTTCAGTGAACTTCAGCACCTTACTTTATCCATTAAAGGGTATTTATTGGTATTTAACTGGATGTGCTTAGATATGATTAATATAATGGATTAGTAAAGCAATGGAATTGCAGCCCATAAATGGGGTTTATAAATAGATAAACGTCACGTCGGTCTATTGCAATACATATCAATTACATTCTCTCTCTCTCTCTGTCTTTATATATATATATATATATATATATATATATATATATATATATATAAATCAATGTTTATATCATATAGCTGTATAAACTTATATATCAATATATCATATTTCTGAAAGAATATTCCGTTGAGTCTAACAATAGCAGAAATTGATTTTATATTTATTCAACAGAGCAGTGTTAAACATTCAGCAACAATCAACTGACAAGCCTTTACAGGATTAGAAAACCTGTATTTTCTATATTTAATTAATCACAGATTTTATACTTGTAAACTGTATTAAATCTTTGTTCAAAACATGCTAAACATAAATGCTTAAAATACTTCCATGAAGAATGAAGCAAATAATACATTTCTTAACAGTTTCTCTTCATACATATCTGTGATGACTGACCGTTAAAAGTGATGTTACATTATCCTTTTGTATCCTGAGAACTTTTAATTTCACTTGTGTTACCCAGTTTTCTAATTCTTTGTACAATTTCAAAGTATTGAACTTTGCTTCTTTTCGTTGTCTTTCTCTAAATAAAAATCGACAAAAAAACTTCGAAAACTCTTTGAATTCCACTTTACTTTCCTCGGTAAAAAACAATTTGTATCCCTTGATTACATTTCAGTGTTATAAAGCAGAGAAGTTTCCTTTTTTTACTGGTTCTGCCTTGCATTTAGAAACATCGATCTTCCTGAGAAAATAGAAATCTCTCTATAGTAGAAAACAATGTACACTTCATTTGAACAGAGGACTTGTAAACATTTATTAGACAAAATATAGGAATATAAATATATCATATGATGATTAAATTATTATATATGATTAAATTAGGTATTTCATCTGGTTACAGTTTTACAGAAATTTTAGAAATTATGCAAACTTTTGATGTTTTTGAAAAAAAACTGTTGGGAACCTCAATATAAAATAATAAAAACATTTTTTTTATTCAGGATTTTCATTAATTATTTTCTATATCTATTGATAATATAATATAGGCCAAGCAAAGATATTCTTATTGCTCATACCGAATCTAATAAGAAACGTAGAATATTGTAAAACGAAGTAGTAAGTTAAGTTATAATAAAGTATATTCACTGATCTAAATAAACCCTCTTATGTATATATTGTCAAGAGTAGAATATAAAAAAATATATTTGTTATACTTAAGGCAAAATGAGTATGAAAGGGTACACTTGTTTATAGATTAAAAGCAAGGAAGTATGTTATTAAGTGAATAAGTTTTTAACAGATTTCTTTTATATGGCAGGCAATGACCACATCTTGAATACGCTGAGAAATGAACTTTATATGCATTTTAAGAGATCCGCTGCTCTCAGCATACATTTCTTCTAAATATGCTTAGCCACATGTATCATAAGTATGTTACGAACATGATATTTCATTAGTAATGCTGTGCTTTTGTTTCAATAGTTGATGTAGAAAATGGTTGCTACTGATGACGGTATAAAAGCTATCTTAACATTTTAATATGCCTACTCATTGATAGCAAGAAACTTAATAGTCCTTGCTTTAATTTTACTAATAACATAACTCAATTATTTATATATTGAATAATGTTATTACAGAAGGATTGTATTAGGTATTAGCTGAATAATTACGTAACTAATGATGATTTCCAGTATCCCTCTAACAATTTAGTTCAGAAAAAAACTACGTTACTCCCATTAAATTAAGGATTTCCTCTACAAAATTTTTAAAATGTTCATACTGTTAATTTTTTATCTTCGTAATCGTGTTCTATTTCTTTCTGTTTTAAATGTTTTGATATATAGCATAAATTACAGCCCCTAGTTAAATTTTCAGGGATGAGATCTTTATTATTATTATTATTATTATTATTTTCCAAAGACAGGAAACTGGGCGATACTCTTTTTCCAGAAGAAGCCTGAAGTGTGTGATCACTTCGCCGCATGCATTGCATGCTTTGCGTCGGTTGCCAATCAGGGGGTGGGTCCACGTTACACCCGTTTGAAACGTACCGGTCAGAAATTTTGAACCAAGTCGAGACTGGAATACTTGACCACGCACCTACAGAGGTAATCTTTGGGAACTAGGTCTTTATTATATACACTCATGGACAAAAAAATTAGCGCACCAAGAAATAATTGCGGGATCGTAACGAAACTTGCAATGAAGGTACATGCCGGGGAGATATGCAAATGATTAGAAATGCAGCGTGATTGCGCATTACGTATAGCCGGTAGAGGGCGTTGAACATCGTACTCTGTGGAGTATAAAACAGGTAACCAAAGCTTGTTTGAGTGTGCTGAATCATTTACAAAGGAAGAGCTGAGATAGACATGCCATTACGGCGTGTTCGAAGGCAATATAAGCAGTTGTCGCAGTTTGAGAGGGGGAGAATCGTCGGGATGATGGAAGCTGGGTGGTCAGCTAAGCGAGTAGTTCGTCAATTAGGCCGCTCTGATTGTGTTGTGAGGAGGTGTTGGGACCAGTGGACCCGAGAGATGTCATGTACACGAAGACCAGGCTCAGGACGCCCTCGACAGACCAGAACGAGAAGACCGCCACATCGTAAAAAATGCACGCGTAGAGCCAACTGCTTCATCGGCCGCCATCCAGGCACAGGTAGCACCTTCACTAGGGACCTCTGTGTCTTCTGGAATCATAAGAAGGCGCCTGGCTGAAGGACAGTTGGTATCGCGGCGCCCATTACGTGTGCTGCCCTTGACGCCCACCCATCGACGCCTCCGTTTGGAGTTTTGCCGCGCACGAGGAAAGTGGACTGCAGCGGAATGGAACCAGGTCGTCTTTAGCGACAAATCCAGATTCAATATCGGCAGTGATGACAATCGTGATCGTGTGTGGAGAGCCCGTGGTGAACGCTTCAATCCTGCCTTTGCTGTACAGCGACACATCGCTCCCACAGCTGGTGTGATGGTATGAGGTGCCATTGCCTACAATACACGGTCACCCCTAGTATTGTTCCGTGGCACCATGACAGCCCAGCGGCATGTTCATGAAATCCTGCAACCACACGTGTTGCCACTCATGTAACGGCTCCCAGGAGCCATTTTGCAACAAGACAATGCTCGGCCTCATACGGCAAGGGTGTCACAAGACTGTCTCCGCACTGTTACTACCCTTCCTTGGCCTGCCCGATCCCCAGATTTGTCTCCAATCGAGCATATCTGGGATCGTTTGGGACGACGAGTTGGGCATCCCACGAGTTTGAACAAACTAGAGGCAAGGTTACAGCAAATATGGAACGAAATGTCTCAAGACATCATACAGAACTTGTATGACTCAATGCCCGATCGTATCGCATCGTGCATTCGCGCTAGAGGGGGTCCAACGGAGTATCAACTCCTCCGTTCTTTTGCCTTTTTCTCTGAAATAAATTATCCTTTTTCTTTGATTTTCTTATCATTTACTTATATCAAAGTAGTCATTACGTATGTAAAATTTCGTTTCATTATGACGACTCCTTCTTGGTGCGCTAATTTTTTGTCCATGAGTGTATTTGGGAAAAGGACAATATTATTTTCCTTTTTTATTCCACATTAAATATTGTTCATTATAATGTGTTACACATAGAGATTATACTGCATCCGCTTTAATTACTATTCTACATCGTACTTTATATAGAATACTTAGTATAAGATGCGTGTATGCATGACATTAAATCAAAACTTGCAGTTACATTTTACTTTGAATTACCTAGATTACTCTGAAATAGAAAAAATGTGTTTAGCAGTTATTTATTACAAATTCCCGGAAGATTGGCTATGACGCCATTTGTCCTCAGTAAAGGGCGAGACTGCTGGCCATTCATTTAAGGGGGGCATTGTATAGGTGGCCAGCATTACCCCCTACAAGCCGGTCCCGTAATTTAGAACAGAGTCAAGTGACGAGACCGGAACACTTGACCCCGCACCTCCAGAGGTAAATTTGAGAACTTGGAGGACATTTGCAGCTACGACAGATTTTACGTGCACATGTGTTTCTACAATTAGTGAACATGGCGGTGGATTTTATCAGCGACCGGAATCGAACCCGCAACCCTCAGACCACTGGCTCGACGCCTTTGCCAACCGGACCACCGCGGCCCATATGTTTAATAGTAAAAATAATTTCATTTTTCATTAATTTATGAAAATGTAAATATTTCTTCACTAGCTGTATTTTTTCTTTCACACGAACGGTATGAAAACCTGGAAGTGATTTCTAAAACGGTCTTATTTCAGGCATTTCATTTCATGATGGAAAATCAGAAAAAAAAATATACTTCTGTTAGAAGAAAGTAACAGGTATAGTTTTATCTGTCACTTTTACATCTTGCGCTTTTTTCAGACTCCTCCAGTTATTTATATAAATTTACGCTCAAAGGTAAGGGACAATGCCATTATGTATTGAACTGAATGATATTTCTAAGCGAAAATAAACACTAAAGGAATCACCTTAGTTTTCACCAGTGCTATGGACCTCTGGTGTTTTTATTTCTTTATTTTTTCTTCGCGTTCGGAATCAATATATGCTCCATATTGATTAATCTATTTTTTTTCTTGAATCAATATATGCTCCGTATCTAGAACATTTTGGTCGAAGTTCTATGGAAAGAAAAACCAAAGCTGACATTCTAAAGATTAAAAAACATAATAAACAAGCAAACTAATAAAGAAAATATATCATTAATAATCATGTATCGTAATTTACAAACGTAAACAAATTTCTGGGATTACAGAGTGATGCCATTTTCTTTGCAGTACACAAATGGTTCTACATGTTGGCTCGTTACTACTACACATGCAAAAAGCCATTGACATACTCAGCAGATAATAAAATTCTTCTTGCGACATGAAAACTCATTCTTGTAGGTGTGTTGTCTGAATCCCACGAGATTTCTAAAAAAAGAAGATGACGTCCTGCAAAATGTACCTCAAATATGATCAGTGCCTGAAAAATTGGATATTAACCTGCTGAGCGATCTGGCCATCATAAACGGGGGTTTTCCTCCCTTTCAAGATACCTATCTACAAAAAAAGCGGTACAATACCACCCATACGTAATAATTCTAGTCCCATTACACCCTTGAATAGCCGGGCATCTGTTTGCGAAATGACATCGCTACAGCTTGAGGCTGCCAGAATTCCACGGATTCGTATTGCCCCTTCCCCTTTAGAGGAAAGCCATCACAGCACGCAGTTATCTGCACAATTACTTGTGGATATGCATCTCTCTGGCGAGTTAACACCTGGATTTCGCCGATCCCTAGCCAACAAATTGCTTTACCTCGGATAATGTTATCAACATGCATTAGCTGAACCATATGCAGTTAAATACCTCCGGAACCCCTACAATATTTTCTACACTAGCCTTTTCTAGCTTTCTGTTTATAACACACTGAATACTACTGGAAGCAAAGGCAACATACTGATAGCCTTTGGTCGCTAAAATTGTGCTACGGAAATATGTCATGTTATATCATTTACGTAGGGTAGTATTTTCTTGTGATTCAGAATTATCCTAAATATTTCAGCCTGAACACATTTATATCATTAATTTAACATTAATTTTATATGCTTTTCATTACATAATATGCTGTTGTGAAATACACTGCTGGCCACCCAAATTTCAACACCAAGAAAGACAAGAGATATCACAACAAAATTTATTTTGTAGATAACATTCTGACCAAGTATCAAATGATTAAATTTATAGACTTCTATGAAGTGTGGTTCCTGCCAAAATCAGTAGCCAGAGTAGCCGCCATTGTTGGAGATCACCGCTGCCACACGCCTCGGTATTGATTCAAAGAGACTTTGAATGAGTTCTGGGGGTACAGCAGACCAAGCAGCTTCCACACGTTGCCAAAGTTGATCTGCTGTGGCAGATGGGGATGGAATATGGGTCAATCGTAGAGCAACCATGGACCACATGTTTTCTATCGGCGAAAGATCCGGAGAGCGAGGCGGTCAGGGAAGCAATTCAATCTGGCGATTGACGAAGAACCGTTGGACAATGCGTGTCACGTGTGGTCGCGCATTATCCTGTTGAAATATGGCTGTGGGCAAGCCCTGAAGGTAAGGAAGGACAACTGGCTCCAACACCTCGGAGATGTAGCGCTGGCTGTTTAAAGTACCGGCAATGCGTACTAGAGGTGTGCGAGAGTGATATCCAATATCGCCCCATACCATAATACCCGGTGCAGGACCAGTGTGGCGGTGCATAACGCAGCTGTTCAGTATCCTTTCTTCACGGTGTCTCCAGACTCGAATGCGACTATCGTGGTGTTGCAGACAGAAGCGTGACTCGTCAGTAAAGACAATTTCATTCCATTCTGCCGTCCACATCCTTCTGTCATCGCACCATTGGCGGCGGAGACGTCTCTGGTTCTGCGTCAAGGGTAGACAAAGCAATGGACGTCTTGCGGACAGACCACTCTGCTGTGAACGGCGTCGAATGGTACGTGCAGACACTGGATGCTGCGTTACAGACTGCATGTGCTGTGCTATGGTTCGGGATGTGACTGAGCGATCCGTCACTGCCATGCGCACAATTTGCCTTTCATCACGTGAAGTGGTGCGCTGAGGTGGATGCGATCGAACACGCCGGTCCGTCGTACCCTCCTGCATCTAACGATCATATATCCGCATTACAGTTGTTTAGTTTCGTCCAACACGACTACCGATTTCCCTGAAAGATAATCCACTATCTCGGTAGGCCACTATCCTTCCTCTGTCGAACTCGGATACTTGATCAAAAGATGATCGCTGTTTTCGACGAGGCATAATTGATCGTTTTTTTGAAAAAAACCACAAGAAAAACACAATTGCCGAACTTGAAATCGTCGAAATCTCCAAGCCTTAAATAGCGCTTTGAAGTGGCGCCACAGGCGAGCGTGATGTGCGTCTGCGCTGAAATTCTAATCATTTGCATATCTCACCTCCGCTAATGCATGTTGTAAATTTCATGTTATTTGCATGTTTCCTTCAGGGTGTTGCATTTACAGTGGCCAGCAGTGTAGTTACTTTACAGTTTACAATCTCTCTCTTAGGTCTGAGAAGCAACGTACTTAGGATTTGTATTTGTAAAATTACAATAATAAAAATAACTTCGAAATAAATATTTGTGTTAGGATTTTAGCACTTATGAAGAAAGTTTAAATCAAAAATGTTATTAAAAATTTTTTTTTCATGCTTTGTATATCACATATGCTACTACTGGAGGCATTTTGTAAAATTTTATGAAAACACTCAAAATTCAGCCTTCAAAGTCAGCTACAAAATCAGACAAATGTCATCAGAATATTACATAAATCTCTATTTTTCGAATTCTTATGTTTGATTGTTACCCTACATCAATTTAATTCCTTACAACAAATCTGTTTGTGTTCGTTTCGATATATAATATTTATTAACTTGGTTTAGACATATCAATAATCATGCGATCTGTATACAGACTAAGGGTGCAAAAGTAATCAACGAAATGGAATATTGATTCTACCGCAACTAGAAGAAAAAAACATTTCACCTATTTCCATTCTATAAATATTACATTTTGTATGTGCTTATTACCACAACTTTGATCTCTTATTTTACTTAAAGTATTCTGTAGCAAAGTTTTTTATTTCCTGGTGAGAGTAAATTTCAAAAGTCGAAGTTTTAAAAGTTATAATTAAATAGAGAGAGTACTTGCAACACATTAATATTTTGGTTAAAGGTATTAACAAATGTTAACTTTTAATTTCCTTATATGAGTCAACGGACGAGTAGTGTGTCGCGGAACATTTTTCGTCCTGGAAAAAGTAAATATGACAACTATTTTAAAGTAATAATTGGGCCCTTTGGCTATCATTCATGTCTTTGAAATTTTTGTTGAGTTCACTTTTACTATTGTAGGGAAATTTATCACAGAGATTTATATTAGTAACTTAATCTTTAGAGGTGAAGGATGGATGGATGACTTAAAAAGTTGAATATTAGCATTTATTTTAACTCACTATAAATTATAAAGAGTTACAAAAACTTAAGAAAATAGGAACCTATCCTTGCATATTTAACACATAATATGCTGGCCCTCAGTCAAATCACTCCATAGGCTGGACAGCCCACCTTAGTAGACGATGGTTCGAGTAAAAGCACTCGTAGCAGCATACCTTGGAATAGGACCAATAGGAAAAACTGGACTATCTACGTTCCATGGGTCACGCCCTCCAACGTAGATTTGCATAGTATATGACCAAATGAGAGAAAGGTGAAAGCTGATAGGTTGGTGTTTGGATACTGGAGTTCTAACAAAACTGCTTAGTTCATTCTCGAAAGGATTACTTTACATTTTTACTGTCGATAAAACGACGATCTTCTTTTATTCCCGCCGAAGTGATAACGCGTGCAGCAGTGGTGGGCTAAATCTGCATGCGCTGTGAAGCTTCTTCAGGGGAAGCCATTTCTCCAGAGAGGGAACTCGTTAAGACTTTGCGACGTCATAACGCCACAAATCTAAGAAATATTAAGTTAATTTTATATTTAGAGATCAAATATCGGATTTTTGGCCTCCTGTTTTTTGCACTTTCCTCCTCTCCAAGGATAAAGTTTTTAACCTTTACGGTCCTTGAAATAAAAACAAATTTAGAAACTGTCTATGGATAAAAATTTTGTGAAGCATATCAATATAATTATCTTAGAATTAAAAGTTATTTTTAACTGATAAGAGTGCAATTTGGGTAGTTAATTCGATTCAATAGACTTGTCTGTTTTGACAGTCTACATGATTAAATTTGTCCTTAGGAAAATATAAAGCTTCTAATTAAATATCTGATATGTCTGAAGCAATTTTTTTTTCATAAGGCATCATCTAACATGTGTGGGCGAATATTATTAATCGGGTTTAAGCTCTCAAACAATGAACACGGACAATAAAACTAACGGATTTTTTACTCCAATTATACTTTTTCACCAACAAAATGCAGAACACAAAGATATGAACAAGATGACTTTGCTAGGAAAAATAAGTGAGGGCAGAAACCTATTTTTAAAGATCATACTTTTAAGTAATATTGCAAATATTTTTTAAATGTGTCTTTAATTTAGATTTCATCTGTTATTTACTTAACCCTCTAACGGTACACTGCCGGTCGGATCCGACACAAGGGTGTGTCTTCCCCCTTCCGCACTCTCCCCTGTCATTGTAAGAGATCGAGTTGAGAAGAAATCCTACCAGATGAGCCTACTAGACCACCCTACTACATATAGGAATAAATAAATACGAGTGTCTTTGTTGAAAAGTACTATTCATGATGACTAGTCATTTGTTTATTTTTTTTATTTTAGATGTTTTAATTTTTTATTTCGATTTTGAAGGCCGAGAATAACAGTATATATTATGTTTTACATTTTCGTGCTCGGAAAGTTGGTTTCACTAACTTCTAAAATTAGGTAGACTTAACTACATAATAATGTGTACAACATTCTATGTAAATGAAATGTGTGTACAACATTCATGTGTACAACACTTAATGTGTACAACATTCAATGTAAATGAAAAAGAGATTTTCTTTGTTTAGCAAAATTACAATTCGTTGGTCATTTTTTCTACAAAAAAGGTTTTATTTCATGTAAAATATTATCAATAAATGTTAATATACAACAAAAATGCTTATTGTGAACTTATTTCTACCATAAACCTCGTCAAAAAAGAAATCGGGTCGTATCCGACCCTACCGTACCATCTATTTCGCCTCAAACCACTGTACCGTTTGTGGGTTAAAAGCAAATTTCTTCTCCTTTGTTGACTAACACGGCGATATAACATTTTTAATCTGCGGCTAAAATTTGAACATGTACTCAAGTTAGCATGATCAATCCATCAGTCGTTTGTTTAATATGATATCTTGAACTCACCGATTCAGCAACAAATTTGAATCAATGTGAGTAAATGGAGTTGGGTAGCGCCAAAATATTTCAGCAAGTGTAGAAGAAGTTTAATTTATCTATCATGACTAGGCATACGTAATTTTCATATTTACGAAATAGATGCGATCAAATGCGAAATTTGCCAATATGAGCGAATAAATGCGAAAATCATTTTTTTTACAACTTTTCGGCAATAAACGACGAAATTTTTAGACGAAATTAGGTAATAATAGTAATAATTTATTTTTAGCGCAGTGGCCCAGGTGTCAAGGGCAGCTATCTAGTGATCTGAAAGTCACTGGTTCGATGCTCGTCGCTGACAAATCCACTACCGTGTGCCCTAATGGCGGCTGGTGCATGTAAAATCTGTCGTGGTTCCAATGTCCTCCAAGTTCTCAAAACTACCTCTGGAAGTGCGGGGTCAAGTGTTCTGGTCTATTCACTTGACGCGGCTCAAAATTACGGGACTGGTCCTTTGACCAAGTCAGACTCCGACCCTTGTGGTGCCAGTCAAATCAGGAGCCACACCTTCATCGCCCATAGCCTTCGGGACTTGATCTGATGTTGCTGTCGGTCAAGTGGCATAAGCGACAACAACATAATTTATTAACATAATTGCTCAACTAAGACCATCCACGGTCTTTGACTAAGAGGTCTCACGTTCCTTCGGATTTGCTCTGAATTTTACCAGGACGATTTGTCGCTACCGGAGTCATCAGTGGATACAACCATTTTTCCAGAGAGTTACTTACAGTACCAAGAGACTCCTGTTGATGTTATACAGATTTTAATTGCAAAGGAATACTGCTGCCTTTACTTTGCAAATGCCTCTATAGTCCCATTAAACAGCGTATAGATGCTGAGAGATACTTTAATATGTACAACATAATTAATGACAGAAAGCAAAGACTTAAAGAAGAGAATGTGGAGACTATCACAATGTTAGCTTTTAACAAAGAATTTTGATAATTACTCATCCAAGTAAGTAAAAATGTGATTTTTTTTAATAAATGCGAAATTAAAAATTTTTTTTTGCGAATAAATGTGAAATTCTAAATACTGTATTTTATTGATGCGAAATTTCGATACTTTTTATGCGAAATTTACGTACTCCTAATCATGACTGACTTATTCCCTTTTAATCAGAAAATTGTCTAAAAAGGTCAATTATAAGAATATTTTTATTTAGTCATTGTGTTTACATTTTTGTGGAAATTTTATACGAGGGTCATTCTAAAAGTGAAGAACGTTTGTTTCTCTAGTCATTTTTATTCAATATAATGAAAGAGAACTTATTGTACAACACATTTTGATATCTTACCTATTTTTCTACGTAGTCGCCGTTCAAATTGAACCATTTGTCAAAGCGCTGTACCAGATTTCCTATGCCTTCTGCATACTCACTTGCCGCCAAATTTTTGAACCAGTCACTAAGTTTCTCTTTCAGTTCGTCATCATTTCCATGGTGGTTTCCGCCCAAAAAATCCTTCAATTTGGTAAAAAAAGAAAGTAATCACTGGGGGCCAAGTCCGGGCTATAAGGTGGGATGTTCAAAAACTTCCCAGTTAAATTGCTGAAGCAAATTCCTTCGTCAACGCAGCAGCATGCGGACGAGCGAAGAAGCACGATGCCGCTGGACAACAATCCAAGCCGATTATTTTGAATGGCACGACGTAGTCGGTGAGGGGTCTGGCAGTAGGCTGCGGCATTTAAAAATAATGCACCATTTTCGAACTGAAGCTTCATTCATAACATTTTCCATAAGCTTCAGTTATCTGTCTGTAAATTTCAATAGGGCGAACGTGTTTTTGCATTCAGGACGCGTATTACGCTACGAACCTCACACTTGGCGGGATCCTTAATTTTGTCACACATTTTAAAATCACAAAAATAAACAGTAAATGACCGCAGCTGCTAGCTGTTAGCGTCAAACTGGCGGGAATGATTTGGTAAGTAAATTTCATGGCGGCGGGGGTGGTGGGAGAATTGCGCGGCTCGTCAGATCAAAACGTTCTTTACTTTTAGAATGACCCTCGTATTAAAGGCGTAATATAACCACGAAATTAACAATAAAAATCATTTGTCATTATCAAACCTACAACGTTTTATACAAATTTCATCAATGAAAAGTAACAGTAATCATTTAAATGTTTGCATTATGCGTATTCAGACAGAGGATATTTTTTCTAAGTAAATGTAAAGAATTTTTTGGGGTTGAAATGGAAATCCATTTTTCATTCTGCAAGTCAATTTATCAAGTATACATTTATTAATACCATAGACAAGAAGTTACCCGGTGAAATATAATACATCCCTCGGGAATAAAAATTCTCCTTTTAATTCTCGAAAGATAATCGATCGAACTTCAAAATGAACAAAAATGTGTATGAATGGGTAATGAAATAAGATTTGTCTTCCTCAATTATTGACATCTAGAGAAATCTTCTGAAACAATTCTTTGATTTATATGTATAAAAAAAGATATTACTGTAATCTGTATTAGAGCCAAATTAATTTTACATCCCTTTTAGCTATTCGATATAATAAGACTCTGGCTTTCGAAGCAGGTAATTGATTCCTCAAAAAATATTTTCATTTTATCTTGGGATGAAGAAATGTCTTTCTTTTCTTCTTTCATGAGGCCATTGTACGGATGAAAAGTTTTAATAGTTTGATTTCATTTAAATTGATACTTTTAATTGTTGGTTATTTCATATTACTCTTTCCTTTATTTTCAAAGATCAAAATAATAATAAGGAAATCTATTATTTATCACCTAAAGTACAGTTAAATAGTTTTCATGATTTTAAAAAACTTACTGTAATTTTAATGTATAGAACATTCAGCCTGTCCGAGATATGACTTTATTATTCTAAATATTAATAACAAAAATATTCGAAGATCAAAATAATAATAAGGAAATCTATTATTTCTCACTTAAATTAGAGTTAAATAGTTTTTATGATTTCAAAAAACTTACTGTAATTTCAATGTATAGAACATACAGCATGTCCTAGATAGATCTTTATTATTCTAAATATTAATAACAAAAATATTCAAAAATCAAAATAATAATAAGAAAATCTATTATTTCTCACCTAAATTACAGTTAAATAGTTTTTTTTTCAAAAACTTACTGTAATTTCAGTGTATAGAACATACAGCATGTCCGAGATAGATCTTTATTATTCTAAATATTAATAACAAAAACACGAACAGGTCAAATGAAATGCAGTTTGACGAAAAGGAATGAAGATATTTAGCAGTTTTTTTTTTCAGTACCTTCAATGTAGCCCTACTTGAGCGACGTCAGTAGCACAAACAGTTTTAATAGA
The DNA here is from genome assembly GCA_907164885.2 of Dolomedes plantarius. Taxonomy (NCBI): domain Eukaryota; kingdom Metazoa; phylum Arthropoda; class Arachnida; order Araneae; family Dolomedidae; genus Dolomedes; species Dolomedes plantarius. Next base: position 48,172,789 of record OU015497.1, on the reverse strand, counting down.
TTTGCAGTCGATTTTTCACCAAGTGCTTATATTAACATTTGCTGTGTAACAGTGAGGATTGCGAATTGTATCTTCTCCTTTAAAGCGGAAACATCAGAAGCAGGTGTTCGATAAACCATGTCTTTAGCGTAACTCCACAAAAATAAATCCAGTGGAGTTAAGTCGGGCGATCGCGGAGGCGTAGTTATTGGCCCTTCACGATCATTCCATCGTCAGGGAAACACTCTATCAAGTAATTCACGTACAGAATATGACCAGTGAGGTGGAGCACCGTCCTGCTGAAAGAAAACAATTGGCTATAAATGTTCTAATTTTGGATTTACGTAAAAATCAAGAAGATTCCGGTACACCACCGTTACGGACATCACCCTTAATCGTCAGCTCTACAAAGAAAAATGGACCGATTACAATGATACTAGATAATGCTAGAATAGAAAAGACAAAACCTTTGTGCTCGAGGAATAAACAGGAAATCCAGCGTAAATAAAGCACAAATAGCAGTAAGGTTCAATTTTGCATACGGCCGTTTCGAAGCTACAAAGAAGCTTCTTCATCAGTGCAAAGAACTTAGTGGCCTAATGCTAATAAGCCTAATGCTTAGTTTTCGGCATTTTGAGCTGCCACTAAGTTCTTTGCACTGATGAAGAGGCTCTTTTGCAACTTCGAAATGGCCGTATGCAAAATTGCACCTTACTGCTATTTAGGATTTATTTACGTTGGATTTCCTGTTTAATACTAGAATACTTTGGCAACTGACAAGTGAAAAACTGTCAGATTTCTTCATTCTTTTGCCGCAAACTGCATTCCATTTGACCTGATCGTATTTTTTGTTATTACTGTTTAAAATAATAAAGATCTTTCTCTTACACGCTCTATATATATTTCACTGTGTAGACAGAAATAAGTTGAAAACGCACCAATGCTTAAAATTGCACATATTTAAAAATTTTAACAGTGCGGTTTCATCTTGATACCCAGAAAATTTCTTATAATGTAGTTTATATCTCACTTGATTTTCAAATCTGAATTAAAAATTCTGATGCAAAAGTTCTGGTTGATTTCGTCTGAGTCGTAAAGTGACATAATAGGGATGCAGAGGATTTCAGTTACTATTAAACAGGAATTAAAATTTTTGTAACCCGAGAATAAAGACATTTTAAACACAAAAGTCATTAGCAGCGTTCATCATTCATGCAGCATTTTGGTAAAATATAGGACGCTGCACTTCAGATATTGTATAGGAAAAAAAAAAATTTTAAATGTAGTTTCAAACACAACCTAAAGTACTTTCTTGTTGATAATTTGTTTTTATCTTTGTTTATCTTATACCCCCAAAATATAAAATATAAAGTTTAAATTTCGTTCTCTACATCTCTGTACCGAACATTTCCGAAACGATGGATAAGAAGACTTTGTTTTAATAACATATATTTCTATAAACGTGTAAACTAGGTGCTGATATTACTTGCATTTAAGCAACACGTTACATAAATATGTTAACACTTATTTAGACTCTTACAAATGGTTAACTATATGTAACTTATATATACAGTTGTTAACTATATGTAAGGTACCAAACAGCAATTCCAGTTTGGAAAATATTAATAAAAAATAAAAAAATAAACAAAATTAATTATAGTTTTAATGTGTACTAATGTCTAAAAATTGAATGTCGCAATAATTCCTTTATTTGGTCTTTTATAGACTTCAAAAAGTTAAATAAATACATATAATAAAGGAACTTATATATTTATCCCACAATTATATTAATAACCTTGTAGTCAGAAGTGGAGCTTATTATGTTCTTGTTAATTTCAGTTACTTAAGACATACAGATTTGTTACATTTATATTGGAATATCAGACGAGAAGAAATAAATTTTGTTCACGAGACAATAATGTTATATTCTGGTTAGGGTTCTGAGTTAAAACTTTTGAGTTTGGACGACAAATGTTATGCCAAAACTAGCTGAATAACCGTGCTTCGCTACGGAGTACATTCAAATTAAATGCAACTGTCAATGTATGCACTTAATATATATATATATATATATATATATATATATATATATATATATATATATATATATATATATATATATATATATATATATATATAAATCATAACGGATATTTTCATAGATAAAATAAAGTAGGAGACAATATTCAAATTAAATACAGCGCTCAAGCATGCAATTAATTTGCATGTTTAATATCCATAAAACATGCTAATTTTAATTAAATTCTTAAAAAACTTCCAACTCAATTAGTATAATGGTTAAATTTTATCTTTTACCGTATTTTAATATTTTTTTTTGCCAATTTATTTCGTTGTAATGCACGTGACGCAAAATTAATTTGAAGTATCACAAAAAGAAAAGAAACCCCGTGATTAGCATTTAATAAATTAAATTCTAAAAATTAATCTTTAAAAATTCACCAAAAAATTAAGGTAAAAATTCGAAAAAGATTTCATTTTAAAGGAATATTTATGATCTTACTCATGATATAAATTTTATAACGCTCAAATTATTATTTTTAAATGAAAAGTTTACAAAAGCTACAAAAACAGCTTAAAAATTTAATTTAAAAAATCTAAGAAGAAATTTCCAAAAATCTTTCTTAGTGCACCTCTACACTATAAGAAGAATCACCATGCAAAATTTCAGTCCCTTAGGTCTAGCGGTTTGGTCTGTGCTTTATTTGTTAGTCAGTCAGTCAGTCAGTGATTCAGTCATTTACGGAACTGTTTTATATATATAGATGATAGAAATTAACTTCTATACGATTAGATCTCAACAGATACCCACGTCATGATAAAGAAAAATATCTGAAAAATTAAGCATCAGTTTGTTGAACGGTATAACAGAGCTGTTAATGAATCATAACAAATTAACTTATGTGATATCCATTTTAAAACACTTTATTATTAATCTGACGATTCTGCTAAAATTTCACTCTCCCCGTAATTAACAATTCAATTATTTATACATTAAAACTCAGCATTAGTAATAAATAAGGACATTGGATGTTTTACCTTATTCTGAGCGTATATGTGTACACACATTTATTTATAGAATCTGCAGTCTTACGTTCTGCAACCTTTCAATTAGACGCTAACTAGATATTTTTCGTTTCCTTTAGAAAGAAAATTCCTATTGAAGATTTGAATATAAATTAATTAGTTTTACTCCGAATTTAAATTAAAGATTTAATTTCCTTTAAATAAAATTGGAGACCAACTCATTACAACGGGATCTAATGATATAAATTCATGAACCTGAATGTTTCAATTCCCGTCTTTTGAAGAAAACGTAATTTACCATTATCCTGATGCAAAATAAGTAAGAGGATTTTCTGTGATTACATTTAATAATGCTCTGGTTCTTGTGAAAGGAAGATTTTTTGAAATGTAATGAGAATCTAAAACAACAAATTTTGTTGAAAGTTGTGTTATTATCACGAAATGCTGCAAATGATACTTTCAGCAAGTACATTTTTTTAATTCTGGGCATAAATGTCTTTTATAAGATGTAGAAACATCTGTATTCTCCCCTCCCAACACACACTCACGCACATCTATCCAATTATATACATATACCCATATCTATATATCTACCAATCAATTAGCCTTTCTATCTATCTATGTATCGATATATATATATATATATATATATATATATACAGTGGTGGCAAAAAGTCCTGAACACACTCATTTTTTGCCTAATTTTTGTGTTTGACTTAATTTTTCGTTATGAAATTATCGCACTGTCTTATCTATTGTAATTGACTCCAATATATTTTTCATGCTGATTTCAAATCTGTTTGTATAATTCATGTAAAGTAAATAGTTTCATAGATATTTTGAAAGAAGCACGATGAGACAAGCACAAGGTCACTGTAAAAATGAGTGACTGTTTTTTCAACTAATGAAATGCTCCGTTATTCCACCAGTCATAGAGCAGTAGTGATAGAGTTGAAAGCAGAATATATAGCATGTCTTAGTGTATTGAAAGCAGTTGTGTGTGGCAGTTTGAAGTGCGTGTGGGGAAAATATTGGAATTATGGGTAAATTTTCCTTTCTGCCTGATAATGAAAGGTACAAAATAATACTTTTGAAGGAAGAAGGTTATTCTATGTGCCAAATTGCTGCTAAAGTACGATGTGGTCTTTCTACTGTTGTGAGAACGTTGAATATATACTCTGAAACAAATTCTATTGCGGACAGGGAGCGATCTGGACGACAGAGAAAAACAACTTCACGTGAATACAGGGTATAGCACAGGATTTCACTTTCAAACAGAAAGCTCAATTCATCCCAAATTTTGAAACAATGGACTTTGACGTCTAATGTGAATGTATGCCCAAGAACTTTGAAAGGAAGACTGCTGGAAATTGGATTGCGAGGCTGTAAAGCTAGTCCAAATCCATTACTGACCGATTTTCAACGCAAGAGGAGATTGGCGTGGGCAAGGGATCATTCGTTATGGGCTACTAAAGACTAGGAAAAGATAATATTTAGTGATGAAAGTCAGTTTTGTATTTCCGGTAACCAAAGTAGTGCCTATGTAAGACGACGGACTCATGAGGAATACAGCCCTCAGTGTCTGAAGCCCACAGTAAAGCACCCGACGAAAATGATGATATGGGGCTGCATGTCTTTTCGTGGTGTTGGAAGACTTCACATCGTGACCGGAATAGTGAAAGCCAAGGATTACATTGAAATACTACAAAAAAAATTGCTACCAACAGCGGGAGATCTATTTGGGGATCAGTCGTGGATTTTTTAGGATGATAATGCTCCATGTCACCGAGCAAATGTAGTCCATAAATGGTTCGAAGACAATACTGTGAATAGGATGAACTGGCCAGGACAGTCTCCGGATCTTAATCCGATAGAGAACCTATGACATAAAATTTGTTATGATAGTTCAAAGAAAAAACCTTCAAACAAGCGTGAGTTAATTGAAGCTTTAATATTTTCTTTCAACCATGTTGTCACGAAAGAACATCTTGTGAAATTGGTACATTCTATGCCAAAAAGATACAGAGCCGTAGTTAAAGCAATCGACTGGCCCATAAAATATTGATGTTCAGACATGTAACAACTAAATTTTCAAAATACATGTTAATTGTATCGTATTTGTAAATTTTTCTGTTATTCTACTACGTATATTATGTAATTCTATATTGTGTTATTCTTTACATAATACACATTCTTGTGTTCAGGAAACTGTACTACAAAAAATATTTGCGGCATTAAAAAAAACTAGTCACAGATTTGAAATCAAAATAAAAAAATACATTAGAATCAATAACAATAGCTAAGATAGTACGGTAATTTCATAACGAAAAATTAAGTCAAACACAAAAATATACACAATATATATATATATATATATATATATATATATATATATATATATATATATATATATATCTGCGACTTGGTACAAGAAGTGTCTAAGTCAGTTTTTCCCAAGATGACTTTGTTTGCTTATGTCTCTAAAAAAATACTATTTTCAATGTATGAAGTAACCTAGTTTTAAAGGTGATTTCTAAACCATTGTATAGACTTGGGTATTTCTTACACTGAATTTTTAAAGAGACATTTTTTAAAGAGACATGAGCAAACAAAGCTGTCTTGGAAAAAACTGACTTAGGCACATCTTGTACCAATATATATATATATATATATATATATATATATATATATATAGATATATATATATAAGTATTTATGAGCCATGTAAATACAAAATAAATGCATGTAAGATGCAAAAGAATGAAAATTATCTATGAAATAATCATATAATGTGTACTCTGGGCCTCTAATTTTCTTTTATGATTATCGTTTGGTTAAATAATTGCACCAGTGCATTTCGAAGAGGTCTTAAATTTTTATTTAAACATAATATATTATTGTTCAAGTACATTCTGAGAAATTTTTTTCAAATAATTTGACTTAATATTACGATTATATTAGGAAAATTTCAGCTTACAACTAGTTCAGAAAATTTTGTTCAGCTTTTAAGAACTTTTTAAACTGTGGGTGTAACCTGATTTACTTAAAAACGAGAAAAAAATTTGAAACATGATTGGTTTATTAGGTACAAACATCATTTCGAAAGCTGAATTTCGTCGCCCTTCATTCAAAATCTAGTATGCATATTTATAAGTACCCGATTCGTGTATCAAATGAGAGTGTTCCGATATTAATAGTTGGGCAGTTTATTCCACTGAAGCCCTGATTCACGATCAATAAATTAGGAATGCTTGAGTAATTCTTAAATTGCTATCATTTGTCTAAAGCACTGCAGATAGACTAATTATCACGTATATATCAAGATAACTCGTATTTATCTTGTGAAGGTAAGAACTGATCTATGTAGCGCACCTTGGACGAGGTAATAAAAAATCTATGTATGCAGTAGCACAGGGGTCGGCAACGCGGTGTCCGAGAGCACCAGGGTGCCCTCGAAACAATTTTAAAGTGCCCGCCGTTGAAATATCTAAATTTTAGATATTTCAATGGCGTAGTTGTAACACTCGTAGTTGTAATGGATAATTTTAGAAAAAAAATTAAAAATTGTAAAACCGTAGAAATCAAAAACTAAGCAGCCTGCTCATTCGACATCGCAGATCTCCCTTCCCTGTTCCCAAGCTTCTTTTTCCTGCTCTGAAATTGAACTCTCTTTGCACGTCGACATATGCTTGTGAATCTTTATTCTCCAATATGAAATACTTAATTCAAAGTACCGATCAAGCCTCACTGACACTCGTTTGGAAAAATGTCCGAGAACTGGGGAATTCAACTTATGTACCACATTAAAAAGAGTTGGCCGCAGATTTGCAATGCCAAATATCGCAAAAATTATCAATTTTAAGATTGTTTCGTGTAGATTTAAATTTTAATTTATGTATTAAAAAATTGTGTGCATTAATATTTTAAAATTTAAATATTAACCCCCAGTGGAGCACCCAGGGGGGGGGGGGGCAATTTGCCCTACCTCCCCTAAAGAAATAAAAATTGCATTATGAATATTGATTTTTGATTATAAATATTTTTATCCCTTCATCTAACTCGCCCCCCCCCCCCAAGAAGAAATCCTGGGTGCGCGACTGTTAACCTCCCCTCCTCTTAAACCTGCAATGCCCGCCGAACTCTCGCTTTTCTGAAATATGCCCTACTAATAAAAAAGGTTGCCTATCCCTGCAGTAGCATAATGCGTTGCTTAGAAATCCCACAACTGATCTATGGGATGAACACGAAGGTAGAATGTTATTCTCTATGTATCAAACCATTTATGCTCAACACGTTCCAATGAATAGATGCTTTAAGTTCTTGGATTACACCTCCTCCTGTTGGAGAACATGAACGTCGAGGAATTTTGAAAGGAGTGCCCACGGTGTCATAAATTTGGGCGCATAAGTAACATATCAAGGCCCATGCTTCATGAGGTTGAACATGGCTAACTTCGCAATACAATACTTGGGGATAAAAAGTCTCCCCAAGACCTATCCCGATTAACTTCATGAAAGGAGAATGCGTCGCATCATTATATTAATTTGCAGGTTACCATCTGCAGAATGCAGTGGAATCTAACTTAATTGTGTGAAAAAGAGGTCGGGAAAAACCAACGCGTTAATTTACATATCACCTGACTAGCAAGGTAAGCCACAAATTTCAAATGAAACTGGAATATTTGCAGATACAAAGGTAAATCGAAACAAGGATTTTGATGATAAAGATGAATATAGATAAATAAGATAAGATATGATAACAGTAATAAATAAATAAAAAAGATGTATTGTTAAAAAATGCTATCAGTTATTAACTTACTGGAACAATTATTTTTCTAAGAGAAAATTATTAAATTTTGAATTTTATTCTTTATTAATTTAAAACGCCAACTATTAATGAGAATTATCAGACTTAAAACTATATTACTGAAAATATGTTTATGAAGGCAGCAATTATAATTAGAGATTTTATCCATGAGAAATTTAAAATATATTCCTCAATTATGCAAGGTATATTCTAATATAATATCTGATACTCGACAATGAAGTCAATTAAATTAACAGAATAAAGATTATTGCTTCTTGCTAAAAGTTGTAATTTGGTATCTAAAGGTTAAAAGATGTGATATTGTTATCATAATGATATCATTTATAAAGCTATCAGGTCTATGCTTTGAATATCTAGTTTAATTAAGTTATTTTCCTGGAAATATATGAATACATTAGCTGGAATACAGACACATTACCATCTGTAGATGTTTTTTTTCACTCGATTATGAACACAAATATTAAATTATATCAGTTACAAAATATTATTTTAGAAATAATATAGCAATGTTTTTATTGCTTATGCAATGACTTCGGGTGAAAATATATAGATAAATTAATCCACTAACTGTGAGTCATATCAGGTTTCAGCTCTTAATGTTAGGCTTAATACTCTAAAACTCAGTTTACATAATATTGAAACGAAAATAGATAGGAAAGGTACATTCTATATCAGGGAGTATTTTGCGTATACTCTGAAACATAATCTATTCTAATATTAAACTATGAATTAAAAAAGAACGAGAAACGTACTTAGCTAGTTGTTTGAATAATCAGGAAAATATGAACGTGTGCTTCTTAAATTACTTTTGTTAATAAGTGAAAGCATTTGGAAAAAAATTATTAGTATCGCTTTGAAGTTAAACAGTAAAATAAATCTTCATAGTACTACACAACTGGGAAATTTAAAATTGCAAACAATTAAAAAGTTGTTCTTAGGTTTCAGTCAGTAGATAAATTTATGTAATATTCTCAAGCGATAAACCACCGAATTGCAAAGATGGTATATTTATTTATTTATTTGTTTTTGTGCCTGAAACTTTTTCATCCTAAGATGTGACGGGGGTAGTTTTTAAACTTTTCCATTACCTGAAACGTTACTTCATTACCGTAGTCCCTCGTTATCAAAAAAAAAATAATAATAATCTTGGGGCTCGTGTGTTTTGATATTTATCAAGGTGGACGCATTTATTTGCATCTTTGTGTGAGCATGGCATACTGATAACATTTATTTTTAAATTTCCAATGGCGATAACATAAACACGCAAGAGAGATAAACATAAACATAAGAAATACAACGGAAGAAAAAATAATACATGCTATGTTTAGCACTTAAGAGCCCTAGCCTGCCAGTACCGTCCATGCACGCTAGAAGAAACGAGCGTGGGGCAGTGGAGAAGGTGAAATACGTCTATACCTTACCCCAGATTGCAGATCTTGCATTTGGGGCTTTCAATTGCTCCTATTCGGAAAAGGTGTTTGGCTAGACAGTCATGTCTCGTCAAAAGTCTGAAAGGCGCCACATCTTTAAAACTGGGCTGGCCAGGGATATTGAAGATAAAGTTCTACCAGGTTTTAGATATATTGCTTTTACGGAGACTGTGTTTTAGATTGTTCCTGAAAAGGTCACGAACCATCAATTTCAACGAGTGAAAAGAGATGGCTTCACATGAAGTTTGAATAACAGTTGTCCCTTCTTGGCCAGTAAAACCGCCTTCTCGTTGCCCAGGATCCCACAATGGCTCGGCATCCACTACAGAACGATATTTTTCCTTTCGGAGGCCAGCTCTTCGAGGTATTGTATCATAAAAACTAGAAAAGCTGACTATTGTATGTTGTTCAATGCAAGAAAGTATATATTGTCTAAATCATTCCTTTTAGAAATACCCTTATATTACAAACGAGATTTTCATTCAAATTTGCTTCTCTGTGAGTATAGTGGGAAAATTATTACAACTTTATGAAACTATCCAACACTGCAAAGAAATTTCATTGATGTGAAAATTTATTTTCCTTGGGTTAGAACCTGTTTGGTTTCAACGGATATTGAATTGAGATTGTACAGGGTCGAAGTGTATTCAAGACAGTGGCTTGTTGTGTAATTCTAACTGGAATCTAACTTACGATGGCAGAAAGTTTATTTTAAAGAACTGCATGCGTAACTTTATACAACAAATCTATTTCCTTAGAATCTTAAATCTCATAGAATAATGACATACTTAGTAACTGACAAAAACCTTGAAAATGTTTTGGCTGCAAAACATATTAGATTTGAGGACTTACTTACGTTTTGTGGGCAGGATAGAATTTCTTATGGATTAAAAATTGGTTAAAGAGAAAAATTAAGCAAATGGAAATAGAATAGTACCTGGGTTCCCGTCGTTAATTGATCCCAGAAGTCAGGAAGAGTACCGAATGTGTTTTTTCCCATAAGGAGTAATGTAAATTGAATCAATTAGCTCCGGAAAACCAGACCTTTCGCATTTTACTGGGAAATATTTAAATGGATGGGGTTGTACTTTTTATACAGAATATTTAAACTATACAGGCATAATTTAAAGCAATAATGAGATGAAATAAAGTAAAATTTATCTTCACTTAACCCGCATGGAAAGAAGTTGATGACCTAATGAAATATAAGCATAATAGAGGAGGAGAGGGGTTATTGCTTGGAAGGAGGGGACTCATTTCAATAAAACATCAAGCGGTTGCACACTGATTCTCTATCTTTTCATTCTCTTAACACCTCGATCCCTGTTGCAGACTTAGATTTAGGAAGTGTCACTACAGAACTTATCAAGAGGAACTAGCTTCTGCCTGCGTTTCAACATGTTTCTGGAGTGAGACATTGCTTGATCATTAAACAAGTCCACATTTCGGCTTGCTAGAGTTTTGTCAGGGTAATACTTTTTAACAGAATTTAGTCATTCAACCTATTTCCGCCTTTCTTTCCGTCGGGAGGGACAGGATGTTTTAGCTCCTGTGACGAGTACTGAGCAAACATCGAGTACCAAAGCATTTATGTTTCGCTTCGAAATGCGACAAGTACCGAGATATTCCAGAAAATTCAAGAAAATGAGCCGACTTTGGCGTTAGCCTATACGGCATAAATTGACTACTGAGTGGTTCGCCACGACTGCAACCCGCTCGACTCTGGATCCACAAGACCAAACAGTGATCATAATCCCCACCTTGCGCCAGCGGGGCATTTCACACCATCCATATCCTATCAATGCAACTTGACATCGTCCGATAGCGGTCTTACGATCAAGGTCATCCAAGAGCCAGAGTCTTAACAAATCCCATTTATTCTCATCCTATTCCGTCCGCAGCCACCACTTCTGCTAAATACATCGCTCTCCAACTTTATTTAAATTAATTCAACAGTGATATGTACAGAAGACTTGTACCACTTGTGCAGGTAACAACAACATAATTAAGGTGACTGCCTACGTTCGGAGCCAATTTTTTTAAAAAATTGTTTTTTTAAGGATTTTTTGGTCTCATATGGTAAAACAGCATTTAAAAATAAAAAATAAAAAAAAACTTTCCTGTAAACACCATACTTTTTTATAAATTGGTCAATTTGAAGTAATTTTTAATGAAATTTAGCTAAAACGCTTATCACTCTGAACAAAATTCTAATGCTACTATTTTAATTTCCTTCGCACACATGATACATATAACAGTTATCTTCAAAATGACCTACAATCTAAGAGAAATTTTGAAATGCAAAATAATACAGACAATTTTATGTTCCAATATGAAAATTTTCCCCCAATTCGTCATTCCTTTCCTTATAAAAACAGCCCCAAACAAAACACTATTTATTATACATCAATTATGTACGTCATTTCATTAACAATAGCATCTAAACATTTCCTGAAAATTTTCTCAAATTATATGCATTATTATCTGAAATATTATGATAACGGTAGAGATTTTTGCTAAAAAACATAATTCTGAGAAAAAACGCCTTTAAAGTTGTTTGTCACTTCAATTTTGTATTAGGACGATGTTTTTTAAAATAGCTATAACTCTGTTTCTAATTGATGTAGAATGAAAATCTAAGCGGTTTTGAAAAGAGAAAAGATTGAATTACAAGATTCTTGCAAAAATAAATTGACCAAAATGGTCAAAAATGGTCCCATTTAAAGTTGTTTGTCACTTAAATTTTGTATTAGACGATGTTTTTTAAAATAGCTATAACTCTGCTTCTAATTGACGTAGAATGAAAATCAAAACTGTTTTGAAAAGAAAAAAGATTGATTTACAAGATTCTTGCAAAAAATTAAATTGATCAAAATAGTCAAAAATGGCATTTTCAACGTAGGCAGTCACCTTAACAATCTATAAAAAATTCGTCAGCATACAATAAGCTATAAGAGAACTGCTCCAACTTGAGCAGTAAAACAAAGTAATAACAATATATATTACAAACTATTTTCATCAAAATCTATATCGTAATCATTATCAGTGCAGGGCAGAGGAGTCCGAGTCTCCCTATAGCCATAGTCCGTAGTCCTCATTATTTTCTCAATTTCTGCTTTATATCTACTGCAGACTTGGTCCGTCGGTAGATGCTTGACGTCCATCTCCTTCCCTGTCTTCTTAAATTCCATACGGTTAATGCACGTAAGTTCACTTTTGGAAGGTTGATTATCGTGTCGCTCTTCTGCGCAGACTTTTCATAACTTATTGTTCCTACAGTGTTTGGTCATATGGCAAAACCCCCAACATTTGTTGCAGATAGTTGGCTTTCTATAATCCTTTCATGGACAATATTTCCATCCTACTTTGAGCTTCTTCTTATATTCGATCTTCCTATATATCTACCCCTTAATTCTCATTATCCAATTATACGAGCCTCTCTTCGTCTAGAAATTCGTCCTAAGCCCCAAGGACATGCAACATTAATGGCTAAAATAACTAGAAAGAGCTAAGTACACCGAACTGGGATCTCGTAGTGAGCTCCAGGGACATGCAACAATAATGGCACAATGGGCTTGGGGTAAGACCTACTCTGTAGAGGAAAAACAGAGGTTATACAGCACACGTGCAGAACTTTATGCAATGCATGTACAGTACCTACATTTCGTAATAATATTATTGAAGCTTATAAATGACATTTGCATACTAATCAGTACTGCGTTTTATGAATTTTTATAATGAGACTGGGAAATTACAAAAGTTCTGTATCTAATTATTGAAGGCAAACTTTTGAATAGTCATATCCGTAAATGTCGAAGCCTGACCTCATACAAAGGCGATTCCAGAAGATTTATGATGCACCGGAGATTTGACGAATCGGATAAAACATCCTTACTTGATCTGAATATGAATATGCTGTTTAACGGTAAGATATATGTATAACTATACATTATTATGTTAGCACAATTTCCTCATACGCCCTTATTTAAATGCTTACTAAGTCATATGTAAATATACAGTTTGTAATACGCTGTCAGTTTAGTCTTCCTCACGTCTGCGCATGCAAAGTCGTAAACTCACCTATAGCCTTTGCCCAGTATCTGAACAGTATTGCAAAACTTTTATAAGGCCAAACTAGGAATAAGATAAACACAAACGATGGGAATCTGAATGGATGTTTTAATAAAAAATATTTATGGCTGATCTTCGCCGCAATTGATACTTCTTTAAGCACTTCTCGATAAACGCCTTTATTCGGTGGAGCGATAATACTTCTGGAATATTCGTGGCCCCGAAATCCATCTAGATCAAGCTTCTTTTTCATTATTAAGATATCACGAACGTTATTTGTTCTTGCGTATATGAGAAACGAAAAAAAGAGAGGAGTGTAATAGAGTTATAAAAGACTGATTTTGCCACTGCCGTCAATAAAATAAATAACATAGCACAAAACATAAACATTTCCTATTTAATTATAGTTTTATTTACTGTAAATTTGTTTTATTGGTTCTATAGAGATTAAATGTGAGAATGTAAGCACTCCATAAGCATAATTTATCTTAATGTAGTATTTCAGCATCATATCGCTTAGGAGTTATTAAATACAAACAGTTCTTTGAATTTCGTCCTCAAATCTTTCATTCATTCCCATTGATATCTGAAGATCTAATAGTAATTCGATAAATGTGTTCATTATTGGCACGAAGGTTTTATATTTCAGTCTGTTCTATCTTGACAATGTTATTAGACCGTAAATTATAATATTCTGTATCTGTTAATATTATTTTTGATGCGGCTTATATATATATATATATATATATATATATATATATATATATATATTAATATATATTATGAATTATTCTGATGGTAAGAGGTCTTTAGTTTAGCTTGTTTTATTTATTTCCGGAATTATATAGAAAGATTTGTATTATGTTGCATTACGTTTATAATGGTGTTTACAACATGGCTACTTGGTTTACTATTCAAGAGGTTTTCTGAGTTCGAATACTCATATAGTTAATAATTCAGAGGAGAAAAGAGGGATGAAAATAGAATATGTTGCTATTTTTGTTTACCAACTGAATATTTATTATTATAAAGGTAAAAATAAAACGTGTTTGACCCTTGTTGAGTTACATTGACTAATAATTCATTCATCCATGTCAGTTTTTATGATGTACAACATTTTATTTTAAAGTTTACTATGGGATTTGCTTTTTGTTAGCAAATTCCATATTGGGAACTGTTTAAAAATAAATAGATTTTGGTTCGTGTAAATGACTATAACTTTCTGTTTAGGCTTACATAATATATTTTCACTTAGATTTTCGTATCGTGCACCTGCTGTGGCGACTTCTGTCTGCTGTAGAAAGGGGTGTGTATGCCTTTCCAGTCCCTCTTCCCGTCCTCCCCTCACCCCCTTCGCCACCGGTCTGGAACATCTGCTGCCGTCTTGGGGGCACACGGACATCATTAATTTTCTGACCTGTCCCCCACTAGTGGGTGAAGGTTTTGGGAGGCTGGTTACTATCTTGGCTCGGTCAGATGACTTCCGATGATTATGTCCCAGTCATTAGGGGTATAGGTGTTGGCCCACCTTTTCTTGTCAAGCTTTGTTTTGTTGGCGGTTATCTGGAGGCACACATTTTCTGGCAACCCCTACTTCAGAAGAGTTGACCACAGCCGTTTGTGAATTCAGTGGTGAGTTGTCTGTTTGAGATGTCTACCTTATTTTGACTGGTGAGAGAAGTGAGTTCGAAGTATGAGAATGTTATAATAAAGTCTTGAAAACGAATTTAACATGGAATTTTTGTGCTCCCGGAGTCCTGTTTGTACTGCAGCACGGGTTTCTCTTCCTGCCAAACACAACGCAAGATAAAACGCTGGAGAGATGACTGTCTTCGTAACATACCTTTGTACTCTGAGCTTAAAGAAAGGAAATTTAGGATATAATTGGAAATAAATCTCTTAAAAGTGGAACTACACTCATCTCTATACATAAAATAGCATGATTTCCTGTTGATGCTTTGTTCGCACATATAATGAATGATACATAAATACTATAAAAGATAATTCAAAAGAATTTTTTGCCGGTATTTTTTTGTTAAATAAGATAAATAAACTCAACCCTTATACGTTTCATTTATAAAATATTTCGCATTCTGATCCAAATAATTTGAAAATTTTTAACATTATTTACTTCATTCTTGAAAAAGTTACAGGTCCATTTAATTTTAATTGTCAGTTCTGAAAATATAGAAAGAAACATAGAATCAAGTTCTTTGTACACGTTGATTAGAAATATAGAAATATAGATGGGCTTAGCTTTAACAAAATCTCTAATCGAAAAGAAATTGGTAAAATAACATGAAGAATTGAAGTGATTCTTAAAGACAGCAGTAAACTGCATGTTATTTTACTATATCACCTCACCAATGTAAAAACTCAAAAATGGCGTGGAACAATGCAAATCTGCTTAAAGGCTCTCAAAATCAACTTTGTTTTAAGATCTATCTGAAAAAAAGAATAAATGTCACTGTGAGAAAGATTTACCTCTAGTCTTCATTATTTGAGATTCCTGAGACAGAAACGGCTTAGTTTTAAGGTGAAATCAATGTTACAGGTCCATTTTATTTAAATTTGTCTGTGGACCCGACGAATAACTGTCTGTCGAGGTTCAAAAGGGAAATTGGGGAGAGAGGGTTTTAATAAGGTATAAAGTCAGCATGAATAGCAAGATATAAATTCATTCAGGCTAGTAAGAAATATACAATTCTGCAGCTGGTGCGTAATCTCTATGGGTATAGAATAGATGCATCATTATTATTTGATTAGAACTATCGGGACTGATATTCTGTATTTTCAAAAGTATTCGAATATCTTCTAACCTGCAAATAAAGGTATATTTAAAAGATAAAATATTTCATTTCTAGCAATGTTACTTGATATAAAATTATTCGCCAGAATGATCAAATATAATGAAGTGTTTATCATATACCCGCAGAAATGTCAGGCTTTACTGGAAGCTCATGACACACGGTGTTGGATGAAAGAATATAAGAATTGAATGGTGGACAGATGCCTCTTCAGCTAACAGAGTGTTTGTTATATTACCTCAATTTTGGCCCTACGACAGTTACAAATGCGACTGATATAACTAACGATAGAAAACTGATCGTATCACTTGGGCAAAGTAATGACCTTGGCGACTATTTAAGTTAATGGTAAGAACAAAATATTTTCAGACAGGAATTTCAACGTATAATTTTATTTGAAGCACTGGTGGCCTCTGAGGTTTGTCGACCTTGAAGAACTGTCATTATTATTCCTGCAGAATGAAATGGGAATTTTATATTACAAGTTACCTAGGTAAGTCTGTTGCAAACCCTTCCATCATCAAATAAATGAAAAGAGAAGACTAGTCTAATGTTGAGCAAAACGCTCATGGGCAGAAGACACAGATAAAGTCAAATGAAGAATAAAATCAGCTTTAACGAAATCAACGTGATTGGACACGGATTAGTCCGAGAAAAGCTTATTTGCTTCTTGTATTGTACTAACCACGAAGTTTTAAGGGGGGATCAATAACAGTATAAATGTGTTTTTTAATCGCAAGGGCTGAGTCCTTTAAGTATAATTTTTGAAATGTGAACCTGCTTCAACATCCCTCACAAAAAAAGTAAACATACGAGTTGATTATGCTCTGCTTTTCCTCGTAGGAATCTTTTGAATTCTTGACACTTATCGTCTTCATTAGAAATAAGAATCATGCGATGTCTGAGAGTGTCTAAGAGCAAAAAAATAGCAAATAGTAGTAGCAGGTAAATGTCAAGAACTTAATCTCATTCGAAAACATTTGGGATTAGCTAGAATGTTGAATCCGAACGTCATAAAGAGGAATTTATGCTTTAAGATTTCTCTTCTAAGGACTTTAATTCAGGCATGATAAAATGTTCGAGCGTAGAAATGCTAAACGATGGGGAAAAGCATAAGTAGAACAGTCGAGACAGCCCTTGCGACTAAGACACCAATATATTGATTGCGGATCCTCTATGTTAAAATTTCCTAAAATTAATGAAATTTTGAAATTTGCCAGAGGAATCCAAAGCTGTTTTGCAGTATACTTTTATTTCTGGTGTTAAAAAGAATTATATTATTTTGTTAAATGGTAAGATAAAACTCATGAAATTTAAGTAAATATTTCCCTCAACAATAAAATAGATTCTGATTTGAAACGCAGTATCCAAAAAATAATTTTTACTGTATTCAAATGTCATAATTTTTTTTTCAAACGATTCATTTAGAAAAACAAAAAAAGGCATTGATAATGAAAATAATTATCGTTATCATTCCTGGCATTTTTTTTTTGTTCTGCATTAAATGACATCACATAACCAAAAAGATTTATAGTTTTGCAATTTAACAATACAAAGACATTCTTAACACAATTTTATCGTTTTAATTGATTAAAAGTAGTTTATTCAGAAGGACTAAAGACGTTTTTTCTTCTTTTAAAAAACAAAAGATATGTGTCATGTGTAATAAATCAATAACTGAAATGAGTTTTCCGTAGAGGGCGGTCTATTAAAATTATTGTGATGAGCTCATTATCTTTTTCTCTTTAAAAATATAAAATTCATTAAAAGAATTATAATAGATAGGACAGAAATAAATCTAGAAAATGCATATAATAGTTAGGAATGAATTGCAAAATACTTAAAATGATAGATTATTTAAATCAAACGATAGATGCGTATGACAAGAAAGCATTGCCTGTTAAATAATTCCATTTTATAGAAACTTTTAAATTCATTAGGAATAAATAGATACTGCCCTCCTGTAAATAATTCTGAAAGATTTCTTAAATTTAAAATTCAATTTATTTCCATAGGAAAATTATTTATTCAAATAATAAGACCACTAAATCAGTACAATTGATTCTTTGCTTCATTGTTAACAGTTTACAGCTCAAAAAATATTATTTACACATTTTCTAGTATATTTCCTTTAGCATATTTTCTCAACCCAATGGTTATAAAGCGTCGGTTTTCCCCTCAATTTTAAAAGAAGAAATGTTCGCTCTGTGTAACCATGAAAAAGGTGACTAAAATTTGCGAAATATTACTACATTATGACACACACTGTTCATTGTCGTTTTTCCATATTATATGCTCTCCTGCAGAGTTGTATGTATTCCTTTTGAAACAATTTGTACTTATCTATGCCAAGCATCAACAGAAATAATTTCCAAAAATAGAAAACAAAGAAACTAGACACTGCCTCTTATACATTGAATGCAGAAATAAGGTCGCCCAGTCCCATTTTACAAGGTTGCTTTAAAACCCTTTCAGGGGCGCCGTTCGCAAAGTGCGAATGCCTAAATCTAGTCTTCTTTTCACTTGTATTCAATGCATTTCAGTAAAATGAGCAGAACATGGCAAATGCTGCCATTTGTTATCAGTTTAAAGAAGTAAAAACCTTTTGTAACCTTTAATTGGAAAAATGTCCAAAATTTTGTAGGTTTAAAAAATCGGGGAAAAAAATTGCACCATGCAAAAATGGATTGGCAATGCAAAAATGGATGGCGATGGATGTTGTTGCCCCTGAAAAGATTAAGAGAATCATTGATATCTTGGTCATGAAATTGGTGCAGCATTATACGTAAGAAAAGGTGAAGACATGCTGTCATTGAGAATAGCACTGCAAAAGAAACAACGAGAAAAGCAAACCCAGAGACTTAGTAAACGGAAATTTCATGGGTACAGGATGAGGGGATGAATATGTTCCTAGACAGTCGTCTAAACGATACCCGAAACTTACTGCTTTCTTTTCTTTTATCTGGCTTCTCGTTTTCGCACCGCTCTCATTGTGTGTCGTTGGATCACTTTGATCACTTTTCGTGCCTCTGGAGCATCCTTATTCAGGCAAATTCTTCGAAATTAAATTATTAAAAATTTTCTCTATCCTTAGCCATCTTAATTGGCTCCTTTTTGCCTGTTGAGCCCCCACGCTCCCTCTTGGTTGCTTTTGGGGGCCTGGGGGGAACGTCCTTGTACTTGGAAGGGGGGGGCCTTAGCAGCCATATTGAGCCCCGTCCGGTGTAATGGAGGTGATGAGATGGCATTTAAACTGTTTCTAGACATGGGAGCATTACGCAAAAATACCTTATACCAGTGCAAAGCTTACAAGGAAAAAAGTTAATTAACGATCAGACTCTTTCAGTATAACCACCGATATGCACTCTCTCTGCTTGTAAATAATCAGGCTCATGAACCAAGTACAGAGGCCGGAGGTGAGTCAACGTTCTTTTTTGAAGTAAATGAAACTGACTTTTAAATCCGAGATAACGCTAGTAGTTATCTTTATATATAAAAATTCGGCCTGCGTATGTTTGTGCTCGTAAAACTCGAAAAGTAGTAGGTCGATTGACTTGAAATTTTGACACAATGTTGCATTCGAATACTCGCGTATTTTTATATCCCTATTATATAGATGTCTCACCTGTGACAGGTAAAAACAGGTTTTTTTTGAAAAACAGCGCCATCTATTGGACTTAAAAGCAACACATGCTATACTAAATATTTTACGGCACTGGGAGCGCCATCTGTTGAACGTAACAGCAACACATTCAATACTAAACATTTCTCCTGCCGGACAGCGTGCTTCTTGACAGCTGCTGTCATTTAACATACCTATTATATAGATGTCACACCAGTGACAGGTAAAAACTTGCTTTTTTTGAAAAAAACAGCGCCATCTGTTGGACGTAAAAGCAACACACTCTATACTAAATATTTTACGGCAATGACGTCTATGAACTTAACAATATTATTCAGTCTAACATTCAAAGCGAGACAGTCACATGCAACTCCGTCGACAATGTTGTGGAAGCAGATAAAGCGATTCATTAACAACAGAAATTTTGAATTCAATCGATCTGCCAGGGATGCCACCGCACGTACTGCAATTAAAAATCGGCGTTCCAATTATCATGTTGCGAAATATCACCCAGCCAAAGCTTGGCAATGGCACGTGGCTTGCGTTAAAAAACTATTGTGCAACGTCGTAGAAGCAGCAATAGTGACAGGATCCTTCAAAGGTGAAGATGTCCTCATTCCTCGCGTTCCTATGATTCCAACGGATATGTCATTTCAATTTAAGAAGTTGCAATTCCCAATTGGATTGGCGTTGACAATCCCCACAAAACAAAGCTCAGGGCCAATGTTTAAAATCGTGCAGTTTAGATCTCGACACGGATTATTTCTCACATGGAGAATTATATGTTACATGTTCCAGAGTCGGTAAACCAGACAATCTCTATATCTGCGCAGACAATGGAACAACAAAACATATTGTATATCCACAAGCATTGTAAAATTAAACATATTAGAAACGTCTGCTTTATCTTTTCTTTCTTTTCCATTTAACCAGACTGAGCCACAGCAACGCGTGGCCGGGTACAACTAGTTTTATTAAAAAAACTGTAAAATCTTAAGAATTTAATTTAGAAATTAATATCGTAAAAGATAAAGTAACCTTTTAGGTTATGGCTAAAAATTAAAATAAAGTTTTCTAAAAATTGAGATTATCTTTAGAATATTATATAAATACTATATTAACACATTCATTAGTTCATGTAGGCTCACTTACTTTTCCCTTTCTAAAGGAAGGAGAAGTTCGTAATCTTCAGGACAGGGTTTATTTGTTATTTTTGCATACTATTTCTACATCTAGGACACTGTACTTAAATATATTCTGAGCCATACGTTCTTCTTTAGAAGCCAGAAAATTTAATATCCATGAAAATCCAATCTCAATTTTTAGAATTGAAATCTTAGATCTTAGCACTAAGCAATAAAAAAAGGAATTTTTAAAAATCTTATTTTAGAAAATTTTTTTGTAGACTTTTGTGAATGATATGGGGAGATTTTGGAATATAGAAAAAGGAATATATTAAATATATTTCTATTTCTATAACATATTACGCAAAAAATGCATTAATACTAAAAGTATTACCTTAATTGCTAGCACATTAGTGGTACGTCTTTCCATATTTAAAAGGTTCAACGTTCGAAATAAAGATGGAAATTATCTTCTGTAAATAATGATATTTTACTTGTTCGTATTGTATAGTACCGTATTGATTTCTTCTGTAAAGATATTGTGTAACTCTGTCTCCAGATTTGAAATATTAAAATCATAATATTTTTAAATGTTAACGAAGTACTAAAAAGCCAATTCATTACACGACATTTCTTCATAGAGTGCATAACTCTTATGCAATTAAAATCTTAATTTCTAGAATAGATTATGGAATTTTATTCGGATCTCATAATAAATATCTCATAATGAAGTGTCTCATAATCAATGTATCATAAAGTATGGTATTTATGGAATTCTTTAAAAACTGACAGATGTTAATTTTTAAAAAAACAATCAAATTTACAAATATTGGATATATTATAGACAGATTAATTTTTTAAAGAACATCATTGTTGACATGGATGTCCAGTTTATGTCAATAAATTTGTAAAAGACAAAAGCTAAACTTCGCAACGTTCTGACGAATCATATGCAGACACTCTCTGATTATATATATATATATATATATATATATATATATATACATATTATAGATATATATATAATATATATATATATATATATATATATATATATATATATATATATATATATATATATTATATATGTAATATTATATATATATATATATAATATATATTATATATATTATATATATATAATATATATACGTAGGTATGTATATATATGTATGTATATATTTATATATATACATGTAATAAATTTTAAATCACCTGTAATCGCCTGTAAATCGAGTTCTCTCTCTCTATGGTAACCTTTCCGTCCTTTACCCGTTTACAATACTAACCTACCTCGGCAATTTTTTTCAACCTGTTTACAGCTACATGCATGCTGGCAGATGAGAGCTGGACGCCGCCGCCGTTTTGTAAGGTGATGTTTTGTTTGCAATAAACTAACTGCTTTGTACGTTGTATTCAAATCATATTGTTTTCGGCTACGACGGGTATTCTTGCATCAGGAGATGACCATTCGGGTCACTTCATATATATATATATATATGATAATATTACTAACTGCCTATGATAGCCCATTCTGAGTTTATCGCTGTCCTGGTAACCCCTCTTTCTTCTCTGCCTCGCCTTTCCACACACTAACTTCCTTCGCCACTTCTGGCAACCTTCTCTGAGCTAATTGTATTTGGCGCTCTTGCGAGTAGACGCGGGACTGACCTCGAAGTGAGATGGACGTGTTGCTTTACTCGTAAAAATAAATTCGATTGTTCCAAAAACTGACTTCATTATTTTCCGGCCACGATGATTACTTTACTTCATGAGATGACCCAATTCGGGTCATTTCAGAAAGTCGAAAGGATGAAACCAAGTTTGGTGTTTGGAACAAGTTTCGATTTGGATCAAGTTAAAAGAAATCGTCCGCAGTGGAATCTATTCTTTGTTTTCATGGCTGAGTTTCGTTTCGGAACAAGTTATCAATGAAAGAAAAAAGCTACTCTGCTGTGATTTGATTACCCAGTGGAGATGACCATTCCGGTCATATCATTCAACACCATGAATGCTACAGAGATATCGACCACATCGAAGCAAGGGAAGATGCCATTTCCAGTTCGTTACAGTTTGGATTTCAAGTTTAAGGTTATCCACGGACTCCTCCATCTTAAAGAAGAAAATACCAGTGATGAATCATTCGTAATTCAACTATAAATCCCCAAGTAGTGTTTCAAGATTTTTTTTATTTGTGTGCAATAACAATAAAAATATTTATTTCCAAGAAAATAATTACGACTTCCGGGTGAACGCCGAACGCTGCTTGGAAATGAAAGAAGCTCATATAAGATATTTTTCAAGTCACCATCAGAGTATTTTACTCTTTAAAATTTTTTAAGTAAAGTACTGTATTTTTGTACTACAAGTTGGTGTTGTAAGCAGGTCAGTTATTATATTATTTTTGTAATTTCTAGTATAATATTTGTAAAACAAAATGGTGACGGCCAAACCAAATCCCGAACTTGACGAATGTTTAAGAATCACGAGTAGTGAAACAGAACTAAATATTGTGCCTTTTGATTCAGACAGTAATATGGCCATAATTTCTTGGTTATCATACTTCAATAAGAAATGTATCGAGGGAAACAAAGATGATGAATGGAAATTAAAACATTTTTCACGTTTTGTAAAGGGTAAAGCACTTAACGTTTATATTCAAAGTTGTTATCAAGTTAATCATTTTGCAGAATTAGTGACGGTATTAAAAGAAAAACTTTTTACCCCTTCTTTAACCACCCTTAGTGAATTTACAGGATTAAACTTTAATGATAAAGGCGATGATATTACAAAATATTTTAGGAAAAAATTAGAGATTGGGAGAAATTTAAAACTGAGTAATGAAATGATCCTAGAAGGTTTGACAGATGGCCTCCCCAGAGAACTAAATTCATTAATGACTATTAATTCGCCTTCTGATCCAATTGTTTGGCTTAATAAAGCTCACAGACTGGTAAAAATAAGGGAAGATCCACAACCTAGAAATGACTCACCCAGATATAGACTCCCTTTGTTAGAATCCCCAAATTCAAAACAGAAATGATTACTTTAGGAATAATTCCGAAACTGGAATAGGTCAGATGTACAAAGATTTATAAATGATGCTAGAACTTATTACCCCAAGGCAAAATACTTACCAGAGACCTCATAATTACTAACCGATTCCAAAGACCATCTAATCCTCACTATCAGAGCAATAACCCTAGATTTTATAAGCCATCATAATTATGATAGCCTTCACCCACTTTGTCTCTGCCCATCCATGTAGAATGTGTACAGAGAGAGGTATTCCAAATGTTTTCATTGGCATCAAATTTGTCCATTTAGATGGAAAGAGCTGATAATGAAGGACTTCACCCCGCGCAATTGAACCACCCTCAGAGAATACTCCTATTCTGACTTTGAAGGTGTCAGGTTATTTTGTCAAACAATAAATATGTAGATTGTGTCATAGAAGTGGCGCAACTTTGTCAGTGATATCCAACAGAAACTGCTCGGACAGTTAAATTTGAAAATAACCAGAGTAAGAGGTATAATAGTAGTTCAAACTCAGGTCATATGTATATGAACAAAATATGTAAGGTTAAGATGAAAATAGGTAACATTGTTAGAGATATTGTGTTATATGTAATTGACAATAACTTGGATTATGTATTAGGTCTAAATGAATGTAAAAATTGTGAAATTTATATTCATTGTAAAAACTTAACGGTAAAACAAAACTCTGTAATAATTAATAATGAAGGTAAAATGCCAAAAGCAAATATGTCACTCCATATTCAATTCCAAGGTGGACTGTTCAACAGCCAAAATAAGTCCAGTCCTCAACCTGAGTAATTTGTACAAAATAACTATGAAATGATAATGAGAATATAATTCTAAATGAATACCAGATTTGAAGAATCTAAATTTCACCTGGAGACTTAGTAATATATGAGGAATTCGAATACCCAAACACTAGAAAGTTGACCTCTCCTTATTCAGGACCTTACCAGATTATTAATAAATCCTCTGAAGTTAATTATGAAATTGATAAAGAAAATTACCACACGAAAAAACCCACTGAAATTGTACATTTATCAAATTTGAGATTTTACTATTCACCTGAGAAGTTCAAACTACACCACGAATATGTCACCAAAATGTAAATCATTCAGCTATCCTTAAAATTTCTATTTTAGCATTCCTGTCCTATCGCTATCCTAGTTAATTTTGAAGAAACCCCGTGAGTGTAAGTGAAACTCACATATTTTTTTTTTTTTTTACTTTTTGAAGCTTACTACATTTTATATGAAAAATACTATGTACTAGATAAATATTACTGATTTTTATACTGGGGTTTCCACTCACTGCCCTACCTGTCTCTTCGAACTGTTAAAATGTTCCCTTTGAACAGTTGCCTTTCCCTCGTCATGTTTGAGAAAACTTGTCTGCCCCTTTTAATTTTGGCAGTTTGCTAACTTGAGTTTCAGGTTGGAAGCACCTTCCCTTTGGTAAACGCTCACGAGGATGTACTCACAACAGGTCACATACCTCAAAGTTATGTTTGTATTGTCTTGCTTTTTTTTATTCTTCACAATAATTAAATGTTAATGTCAATTGTTGTAATTTGTAATTTTGTTCGAATTTTTGCAATATCAGGTACCAGACATTTGGTATTGATGTTGAAAGTTAATTTTGACAGCATTTGGTAAATTTATTCTACTAATGCGGAAAGAACTTTTAATATTTTTGTATACATGATCTAGAGAAAAATTTGAAATTGAAAACCAATGATAAAAAAAATAAAATATAGATAGTGTTTTGCGCAATGAAAAGTGAATAACTAATGTGAAACGGACAAAAAACAACAACGAACATTATTTTTCTAAAAAAGTAACTACAACCCAGGAGATCTCCAAAAGAACTAAACCCTACTCCACGATAAGGACTGTGAATAAAAATAACTTTTGTGACTTTTACTACTAGTTGAACTGTATCTGTCCAGGACTCTGAACACTTTCAAAGACTGTGATACACATGTCAGGGACTGAGACATGCACAATTTTTTTTTTACTTGTATTTGTATTTGGAACGTCTTTACATCTGTTGTTATTAGTGTTTTCATTTAAGTGTACCATTCCATTTTTATTTTTCTCCAGTTATTTGTTTTTTTAGATTATGCCATATTATTATGTTTTTCAATTGTATATATTAACATAAGAATTTGTGATTTTCGAGCCAGCTTCAACTTAATATTCTAACTACTAATTTTCATGTTCTCACTATCTGGAGTGTATTGGAGTCGACGGCCACGACTCCAATCCATTTTAGATGGGGAGGATATTCTGTGATAATATTACTAACTGCCTACGATCGTCCATTCTGAGCTTTATCTCTGTCTTGGTAACCGCTCTTTCTTCACTGCCTCGCCTTTCCACAGACTAACTTCCTCCGCCGATTCTGGCAACCTTCTCTGAGCTAATTGTATTTTGGCGCTCTTGCGAGTAGACGCGGCACTGACTCGAAATGAGATGGACGTGTTGCTTTACTCGTAAAAATAAATTCGATTGTTCCAAAAGCTGACTTTATTATTTTCCGGCCACGATGATTACTTTACTTCATGAGATGATCCAATTCGGGTCATTTCATATATATATATATATATATATATATATATATATATATATATATATATATATATATACATGCATATTAGAAAATGTGAAATAGTCAAGAACTATATGCTTTAGTCATCGACAATAACACTGAGTCATTACTAATTATCAGCAGAATTTTCTTGTTCACTGTATGGGTAATTCTACCTTAAGAGAATTTATTCTACCTTAAGAGAATCATTTAAAACAGCCTTATTTTCTATCTTCATGTATATTTTGCAATTGACATGCAATAATGGTATATTTTTTTCTAATCAAATATATAGTAGTCTTAAACGGTGATGCCTTAAACAAAAAAGACAAAATAGTGTATTTGCACAAAACATAATTTGTTTCACTATTGCAGTTAAATAAAGAAAAATGTTTTTGTCCTTATATTTTCGTTTAGTTGTAATAAATAAACTACATGTAATAAATAAATGACAAACTTTTGATTATACGAGGAAATATCTGTGAAATAATTTACTCTTAGGTTACTCCGATTTCCTTCAAATTAATTGTGGGATATTTTGATGACTGATCTGCAGAGAAACTAATTTTGTTCTTTCCGGATATGCGAGTTACTAAATGAAGGTCTTACTGCTGCAAGTATTACTGAAAGGGAAATAATCCCTATATTCCTTTAGACTGCAGTCTTTCAGTTTCCCATAAGAATTTGGATGCTTGAACGAGGTGCAAGAACACACAAAGGAAACCCTGTAGGTGATGAACACCGATACATCTGTAATTCATTGTCTAACCAGAGAGGTCTATTTGGAAATATTCGGGAAACCTAGAAAGGTAAATAAAAATGTTTCTCATGACTGCATAATAATATTCCGTTTTATCTAAATAGTGATAATCTTCAGGGGTTATTTTAAGGCAAATGGTATAATATTTAGGTCAGTAATTAATAAACAGTTTTGTTGGCAATGTGTATGTTTGTTTCCTAGAAATTATTTATTCAATTCTCTATCTTATTGGAAATTTTTTCAAGAAACCCTTTCATAATTATTCCACACTGCTTTTAACATAATTACTCTATAGAAAGAAGATATCAACTGTAAGCCAAAATTAGACTTGGTAATCAATGAGAATAAAAGAGAGTGAAAAAGGGCGAAACGATTTACGCATTTGAAATTAAAAGAACCACATCATTGAAAGTTTAATCCAATCGACACTGTGCTTTGCTCTAAATTATAAAAAATCGAATTAGTATTTACATATATTCAAATACAGAAATAATATCAGGACAGACTGTAAATGTTTCATCGAGAAAAATGCGTTTAATCTTTGTTTAGCAAAAATTTCATACATTTACCAAAAACTTGAAATTTAAAGTATTTCTAATTGTTAAACAGTAAAATAATAGTAAATAATAAATATAAAAAAATTCTGTTGCGGAAGGTTGAATCAATTTACGACATTTTCACGTACACTTTCCCTAATTCACCTCAAAAATTCTATTTTTAGATATTAATAATTAGAGCAGATTATAAATTTTAACAAAGTATCTTTGATTTAACTAGATATAAAACGATTTTTATTCCTTAACTACTTAAATTATGGAATTTTAGTGGTAACCAAGAATTGTGAACGAAGTTACAAAAGAGTTTTTAAAATTATTTATAAGAAAACAGTAATTAAAAAATCCCCTTTTGTATAATATTTAATTTCAAACTGTTTTCTTAAAGTCTGTTTTATGAAAGTCGAAGCCTTAATATGTCTTAATCTCCATTAACTATTTGGTTAATGCAAATTTCTTTGAAAAGCTCAGCGGTAGTGGAGCTTCACTGGTTACTGCAGCGGCTTTAAAATAATTGTCTTAAACTGTGCGTGGAACACCGACAAGATAACTAAATCAAGGGGGATTTTTAAAATTTAATAAAACCCTTTAATCTAGCAACATAAAGATGTCAATGACATTTTATTGCAGCGACGGAATATATTATTTTCACAAAAACTAAAATTAGAATAATAAATTAGCATTCGTTTTATAGAAAATTTCGCTCTACAACTTCATAAAGTATGACAAAGTTTATGAAGTTTTGGAAAGCTGATTATCTATTTCCATTTTATTGTTGGGTTTTTATGCATACCTTATTCAATTTTATTTTAAACACTTTTAGTTTTATTCTATTTACGGCTACATCTTTAAACATTACACAACAAGAGAAAATCAGGGGACTTTAATGTAATATTAAAAATTTTTAGATATCACATTTCATTTTGTATTATGAAGCATCAAGAATTAATTTCAAGAACGGTAAATGAAACCAAATAAACTCATAAGAATGGCACCGATTTAATATTTTTTCAAAATAGTATTTAAAAAAACAATTGTTGTATTAAATTTGAAAGCAAACAGATTCATAAAGTATCAATAACAATATGCTTCAAGTGCAATTTTTTGATCATCATCTAAAAATTTCCAGATCCCCATAAAAATATAAAAACCATTTTTTTTGTTTTGTGGTTTTGCTAAATTCTGTGATTGAAATTTTTATTTCTGTGAGTAGCTATAATTTCTTTGAAGCATGAATTATTCAGCGACTGTTTTACTGTAGAAACTATTAAATTTGAATTGCAAATAGACTTAATAAAATAATTTTGTAGAAAACAATATTGGGGTTCTGAAGACAAAACATGTAAATTAATCATATTAATGACTATGTAAAGAACGCGTTCTGTCACTTAAGCTTATCAGTACGAGATTCTCATGGATTGAAAGTATTCGAATGGTCCTGGAGTTAAGTTCTTATTAGTGCGGGTTTATTTACTTTGCATGTGTCTGCTTGTGAACTGTAATAGATAGCACAGGCGTAATTTATTTTTCCAGCGACCGCAGAAATACTTTTATATAAATTAACGCGATTCGAATGCAAAATAACGAAATTTACAATTACAGGTGTTTTAAAAATGTACATTGCATCAACATTGAGTTAATTTATCAATTTACTTCAATTTTTCCTCGACGTGAGCCGTTTATCCATGCTTTATCTTGAAGATTTTTACGTTAAATAGTTTAAAGTATTGATAAGGTTGATCCTGGATCGGGAAAACTTTGGGTAACACCAGTGAAGATATATGTCAGAGGTGGCCGAGATAAGAGCCCATTTAAGAATATACTATATACTAAGAAGAGCAATATAAAAAAAGTTACTATTCACATTATGGAAGAACTTTAAGTGCTGTTTTAACGTAGAATTACGTTCCTCCATAACGGCCCTCCGTCCAGCAAAATTTCAGACGCTAAAACCTTCGGTAATGACAAGTTATAATTTTGGCAGCGTGCCAAACCCAGTCTGTTTCGCTTGGGCAAGCAGTAAATAGTTGAACAGAAAAGTATCAAAATGCGTCAAAATTTTGACTGACACACACACACACACACACACACACATATATATATATATATATATATATATATATATATATATATATATATATATATATATATATATATATGAAACAAATTTTAAACCTTTTAAATACTCCTAACAGGCTTTTTCCAAATTCGTTTATCTTATTGCAACAGAATACATCCCCTTAACCTTGGATTGCGACCTAAATTCAACCAATATAAATCTGTTTTTCCCCTAAAGCTGTTGCACGCGAGTACTATTATATAAGCCTTACATAACGGGCATCGCGAGACCATCACCTCATATGACGCGACTTAATCACGTGTCCATTTCTGACAAATTAGAAGTTTGATAGACCCGTACTCGGGAGGGAGATTTTCGCTCCACGGTAGTCTTTTTTGTCTGCTCTCAACCTAACATGACGTGATTTTGAGCTCTCCGTCAAATAACGCGCGGCGTTGCATCGCCGGGATTCTTCCCGATAAACGGCCCCCGAACGATACTTTTCACGCATGTTAATCCTAAACTAAGTATGCAGTGTATAGATAATGAAGTATATTTAATCATCGAAAATACGGTGAAAATAAAGAGACTGTTCCATCAGCTTAGATGTCTGTATTATTCGCCTCGATTGTCTTCCTACGCCTTTCCCAGTCACTCGCCATTGCCTGTTTCGGTACGACTACACAGTGAGATCAACTCGGCTACGACTTGACCCGTATCCAAAAAACTAGGAAGTACGAGCCTGTTGAGCTTCGTCCGGTCATGGATATATATATATATTATTATAATTATATATTATATATATATATATATATATATATATATATATAGAGAGAGAGAGAGAGAGAGAAAGAGATACATACATACAAAACACATACATAAATATATACATACAAAAGATGTAGGTAACGATAAGTAATCCTACATTAATAACCCACGGTAGTTTCATTAGAAGAAACTACCTGAAATATATTTTTTCTAATGTTTTTATTAAATATATCATTCTCCAATTGTTTTAATAAATTATATTTCTAAATTCTTGTATACTAACTTCTTTTTTTGCTTTAATAGCTATTTTTCTTTTAATTGCTCTCCCAAATTTTTTAAATCATGAATATAAATTTATTGTTGCACTTCGTAACAAATGCAGTTAAGTGTTGATTTGTCAGAATTGAACGTTATTATTTTTAATCAATCTAAATGTAAAAATACGAGGATTCACATCATAAAGTTGTATGAAAGTTGGAGGTTATTCGATATGTTTTCTAATATCAAATCAATAGTGAAATTTATCATTGAACCAGCAGACCGAAATTGCGAGATAGCCACATGCATCTCGGGAACCGCATTTTGGCCACAACTGCTTTGTGTGCCGTGTGCCCAAATGCAAATGTTCATCCATGTGCTTTACCATGTGTGCACCCCTGAAATTGCTAAATTTTGAGGCTAATGGTGCTAGGGTTTAATTCACTTAATGGAAAGTGTCACGATTGTACAGGACACGAGTTGAATCCTTTCTACTGAGGCAGGAATTGTGTGCTGTTTCAGCGAAATCGTTAGACTGCCATGCAAAAGGGAGTCATTCTAAGAAAAATAGAATATTGTTTCCAAGAGGATGTATCCCTCTTGCACTGCCAAGATATCTCACAAATAGTGTCTCATACCAGTGCCTCATAAAAAGTATATCACAAACAGTGCAATAATTTTGATAAAACTGTAAAGAATAGTTTTAACTTTCTTGAGGTCGCGGTGGCCCAGTTGGCAAAGACCAGCGATCTGATCATCACTGGTTCGATGCCTGGCGCTGACAAATCCACCGCCGTGTACAATAATGGCGGCTGGCAAGAAAAATCCATCGTGGCTGCAATGTCCTCCAAGTTCTCAAATTTACCTCTGGAGGTTTAGGGTCAAGTGAACCGGCCTCGTCACTTGAATCGGTTCTAAACTATGGGCTTGTAGCGGGTTGTGCTGGCTACCTATACGGTGCCCCCTTAAATGAATGTCCAGCAGTTTCATGGTGTAGATACAGTTGAATTGCCTAGCGACAAGTGCCTCCGCGTGAAAAAAAAAAACTTTCTTGTAGCGGAGGGATTTAGACCTCGGGGTATTCGCTGAAGTGCGTACTCCACCAGGGTTGTGGTTTCGATTCACGCTTGTCCAAGGACAAGGCTGAGTTCGGGAGCTATGTTGGCTCACCTATATGGTTGCTTCCATAATAATAATCAGTGCCAAGAATAATCAGTGTGGATGGGCGAATGTCATGCTGGACAAAGTGCCTGCCGCGTAGGAAACAACACAACTTTCTTTAGTGGTTATTACGGCTTTTTTCTGAAAAGGTCAGTTAGTTTGAATTTATAGGCAGATCCTTTAAAACTATGACGTTCATGAATGTTGCGTTGCTATTAAAATAATTTTTAATACTATAAAGACGGGGAATTTTTTTCTTACTAAACAGGACTGAAATCTGTCATTTTGACGGTTAAAAATAAATCAAGAATTCAAAATAGTTAATGTATTTTTTAATGGTTAAATACTTTAAATTTTGGGACTATTTTATGCCAATCTATATATTAAGTTGCTAAGCCGACTTTTTGGGCAATCCGTGAGAGAAACTACTTGCATCAATTTACTTTCATTTTGGTCTTAAACAAAAGATTAAAATCTGCAGGTTTGTCAAATTTTGTTTTGTAACTGAAATTTCTATAATTAGTGATACTTTACAATAAAAATTGCTCTCTGGCCATGCTGAGTGGCATATTTAAATCTGCGCTTTAGATAATCACTGTTTCTGCGCGATGCTCAGTGACATGACTTTAATGATAAACACGGTTTTATTCCGAGGAGTATCTATAGATCTCTCTCTCTGCCATTTTTATTTTATGATAATTATGTTTGTGAAATATAAGATTAACCTGAGGGAAATGGTTTATTTGCGCTGTTTAACTGGCGATAATTTAAAATAGAAAAAAAATGCTTTCTGCGCATGCTCAGTTGCCATGCTTAATCTGCCTTTAGATACTCACTAAGCACGAGGCCGTTTAAATACATTAATTTGTTTCTGCGCATTATTATGATTTTCAACATTTGGCAATGATGTGTTGAGTATAATTTGTGTATTAGTACTTTTATCTACTATCTAGCCGTCATGTTTTGACGGGTACCAACTAATATAATAATAAGTATATATTTAGATCTATTTTTATGCAGATATGCCGAGCTGACAACATGATATGGTGTATCCGTAAAAATATATGTATGGTTTGTGCAGATATTATTTTCAACGCCAATATTCCTGAAGAACCAATATTCCTGTTAATTGCAAAAGGGTTGAAGAGACGAAAAGTAACTAACATTTTTCCGGTATTATTTTAAAGATTTCCGCCTGTTTTCTATATTGCCGTCAAATTGACGGCTTGCAGTCTTAGCAGGTATACAACACATTTTCTCCCCCTCTTTACTATCGAATATAATTTTGTAAATATCTGTGCATATTTCGCGTAAAATTAGAAAAAAACGTAAAATTTCAGAAGCCTGAGGACGTAAAAACAGACGTAGCGCTCAATAATATGTCAGAAACAGTCAAAATGACGGCCTCCGTCTATGTTATGTTAATCCATACTTTGCCTTTTAATAAAATCATCGATATTTTTGCTAATAATCCTACATTCGTTACTAAAGATTTGTAATGGGGTGGAAAAAATGTTAAAATATCAATAAGTTCACCAGAGTATGTTGAAATATATAGCGAAAGAAGTTCCCCCTGCTCTGATATCAAAATCTATTATCAGTGCAAGGAAAATCTTTTATCAATTAATCACCGGATAACATTTTTTGTTAGCCTGATTTGTATATAAAACTCTCTCATCTCATCTTTATCCTGTAAAAACCAACATTTTATAAACTTCATTTATCAGTAAATATAATCCCAAGCAGAAATATAAAAATCATAATAAAAGCGAACTTACTCTGAGATAAATAATTTATTTCTAGATCATATGGAACTATAAAAATAAATCGAAAACGGTAAATATTCAATTTACTACATTGCTTTCTGTTTCATTTTCTTACTTTTTCGTTGCTCGCGAAATTTGTGGAAATGAGATTTGAGGCGTAAAAGTTTTGTGTTAAATGAGGGAAATAATGTATTTATTATACTATATGGTTCAGCAAAATTGAGTGCGGTAAGATAAAGCAAAAGAAAACGTTTTAGCAAAATAAACAATAGTTTATGATGCTCCACTACCGACCCTTTTTCTCACTGTCGTTAAAGGATATTGCATAAAACAAATTAGTAAAAGTGTTAATTACCATGTTTTTACTAACTCGCTTTCTTGTTTGTTTGTTTGTTTGTGTGTGTGTGTGTGTGTTTGTCCGGTACAAATCTTGCAATCGATTTTTAACTAACTTCCCGACTAGCTAGACATTTCAAACTTTTAGAATAGCATCTTTAATCAGAATTGAAAGCCATTTTCAGTTAATTTTATTTTTTAGACTGGTGCAGTCATCTATCGACCGGGACGGGAACGAAAAGTGAAACGCAAGTTAACTTCCAATTAACTTCCTTTTCTTTCAAGTTGAAAGGATAATTAATCAAAAAAGTTTAAAAAGTATTTAATAGTACATAGAATTGTCAAGTTTATATGATTCAACAGAAAATTTAAAATCATGGGAGTTTATAAAAAGTTATTTTTATCTTGTAATTATTTTAATGTAGTTTTTACTAATTAGATCTACTTTTTACATGTCATATACTTATTTTGCACTTGTTTATTTATCATTTTTTTATGTTTCAATAGCAGTCAAAGTTATATTAATGTCAAACAACAACAAAAAAAAGCAAATTTATATTTAAATTAGCATTAGTAAAAAGTGTTTTATATATGAGAGAAGATTAAAACATGCATTTAAACTATATCATGCACAAACGCACACATTTATATTAATATGTAATCAATGTCCTTATCATTTATATTTGGTAATCAATCATATATATAATCTGTTTAGAACTAATGGGTTATACATTGTACATGTATAGTACTAAATTTATATTGTTTATATCCCATTTTTTTAATATTTAAATGTCGGTAAAAGCTATATTGATGCCAAAAACAAAGAACCTTAAAATACTTTAAAATAACATTAGTAAAAAATGCTTTATACAGCAAGAAGATTAAAACCAGATTTAAATAATTCATGCTCACAAACCACACGCATTTATATAATATATAATCAATGTCCTTATCATTTATATGTGTAATCAATCATATATATAATCATGAGTAATTAGCGCTTGTCATTTTTATGAAATGACAGTGTGTTTGCAGTGTGCATCTACATCATCATGGTTAATTTAACCTGTAAGTTATTTCCACTTTGCATACTATGCGTTGAGGTTTTAGTCATATTTTAATGTTTAGAAATGGGATAATGTTCCATGTGACACGTACCATTCTTAATTAGTAAAGACAAGTTTGTGGATGAATGATGGAGGCATTGATTGAAGTCTTTGCATTCTTGTCATTTTTTGTTATTTTACTCTCTGTAGCGAAAATTAAATAATTCTTAATTTGTTTTTTTTTTTCCATCACCAAAACTACTCTTCTAAATACTGTGAATTAAACCTATACTGTTAAGGGGACAAGGGACCTCCAACCTCGATTTTCTTAAAATTTTCAATTTTAATCTCTATATACATAATTAGAATAATTAACATACCTTTTTACTACAATAAAGTCCCTTAGAATTCAACATAAGGATTCTTTTGGCAGAAAACTGCCTATTTTTCAATTTTTTTTTCAAAAATGCTATCATTTTTCAAAATGTTCCATGTGCATTCCATATGATTTTAAAACCCTAAATTTTCTAATAGGTTTACCATATATATATATATATATATATATATATATATATATATATATATGTGTGTGTGTGTGTGTGTGTGTGTGTGTGTGTATGTGTGTATATATATATATATATATGTGTGTGTGTGTGTGTGTGTGTGTGTGTGTGTATGTGTGTATATATATATATATATATGTGTGTGTGTGTGGTGTGTATATATATACATATATATATATATATATGTCAGAATTTAAGTGGGAAAAGAATGATTACCTTAAATTTAAAGGGGGCTTGGGAATTAAATTATATTCGTGGCGTAATTCGCCTCTAATTGTTCGTATTTCAAGATGCGAATTGGGAAACGGAAATTCCCTTTTTCATTATGTAATCTTGGCGCGACTGTGGGTTCTGCGGTCGAGGAGGAAACATTATATAATTCTCATTGAAAGATGTCAGGTTTGGGCTCTGCGCATGTAAAGGGAGAGTTGACGCGCGGAGATGCCCGCGAATTTTGTCAGAACGCGGCCGGGAACTGCCGCGGGCCGTCAGAATTTAATCGTTGCCGGGTGGACATGTGTCAGCTGGGTCCACAATTTGAAAACGGCAAGCGCTCAAATAAGCGCTACTTGGATCAGTGGTTGCTGGAAAAAGAAATAAATTAGACTTGATTTCGTTGGAAGTATGTTTGTTTATTGGATTTAGACTACTTACCACTCGCCACCAGTATTAATATGATGACTGCAAATTATTGTGAGAAGAGGCAAACCACACGCCTGTCATATATATATATATATATATGTGTGTGTGTATATATATATATATATATATATATATATATATATATATATATATAATTGTGAATTGTGAATTGAATGATTTTTTTGTATGGATCTAATGTCTTAAATAATTTTATTTATTTATTTATTTATTCTATTATTTTTTAACATTATTTCATGGTATATAAACTTGAAAAAAAATTTTAGTTTCAAAGCATGATGCACAATTTTATGACAAGCACTTCCATTAACAATCGGAAGAAATTTGGAAGAAATTAGAAGAAAGGGAATACACATAGGGCATTTTGAAAACTGCAAATATTTTTGAAGAATTTTTTGAAAAAGAGTCTTATTCTTTCACAAAATATTTATTTGTGAATTAGTTCTAAGGGACGTCATCGAAGGGGAAATATGATATGAAAATATTAATTATACTGAAGTAGTATATAGAGTATAATATTGAAAATTGAAAATAAAACGAGGCTGAAAGTTGTAAAATGTTGAAAGTTGTTGAGGTTGAAGGTCGAGGTCGAGATTCGAGGTCGTCCTCGAATATTTTAATTTTTCAATTTTCCCCCTATATACAGATGATGAATAATTAATATTATTTTAACTTAGGATTACGTTTCTCAATATCGGTCCCCCGCAAATTCCGTCCTGCGTCGCGAGTTATAATTTTGGCAGCGCACCAAACCCAGTAGCAGTAAGCAGAAAAATACCAAAATGCGTCAAAAAATGTAAGGAAAGTAATCCTCCGCAAATACCAAAGGTAGTTTCGTTAGAAGAGACTACTGAAATATTTTTTTCCTTTTCATCAGTTGTTTTATCAATGCCCCTTTAAATACCAATTCTTCCTTTCTGTCTCTGGGATATGAGAAATGGTCTGTCTTCTTAGTTCTAATAATTTACAAGGCACTAGAAGGAGCAATATCAAATAGATATTCTAGTTTTTTTACTACATTTAAAACACTTAGAATTCAAATTAAGAATGTTTTGGCTGAATAATACCTTTTTTTTAATTAAAAATAAATTCTAGCTTTTTTGAAAATTCTCCATTCGTATTCCATATAATGTAAAAACCTTATTTTTTTTATGTAAGTTTACCACATAACTATAAACATATTTGTACCTTAATACTTTTTGTGGGGGAATCAAAAGCTATAAATATATATTTTTTTTAATCTGTCTATTTTTTATGTTTTTGCACATGTTTACTTTATTTCGTGGTCTATAAATTTGAAAAAATATTTGCGGTTTGCAAGAATTATAAAAGATTTTGACAAACACTTTAATTAGCAATCTTGAGAAATTTGAAAATAATTAGAACAAAATTAATGTGCATGGAAAATTTCAAATGAATCTAGCAATTTTGAAGAATTTGTTTTTGAAAAACATGTCTTAATTTTTCCCAAAATATTCTTTTGTGAATTCTAAGTGTCTTCAATGTACTAGAAAAGGAGAGTAATTATAGTCATTTTGTATATAAAGTAATATATTGGAAAAAAAAATGAGGTTGAAGTCCTATAAATTAATATCCCCTAACATTACTGTCCCCTTAAATTAATATCGAAGAAAAGGAATAAGCTTAGATAATATAAATAGGCCCTCTCTATGGAATTAATCACACTTTGTTGTAGAGATGAACAGATAAATCTGCAGTTAATTTGGTGGACTTTATTTGATTATTGTAGTTATTTCGTTATTATTAGGGTAATCATTATCATTACGGCTGTTTGTTAAAGTATACAACTTCCTATGCGTGTAGAAATTTACGGCAGAATTAGTTCGAGAAAAGTTAAGAGTAGAATTAACAAAATACGCACATTTAACACCTCTCAGCGTTATTTAGAATACAACATTCATTTGAAATATGGTCAGTGAAATCGAGATTAGAAAGTTTTAATGGACCGAGATGGTTATCATTTTCACTTAACTACTGTTCTTGATATGTACTGTGATATTTAACACCGTACTTAATCACTTCTCGTGAGCTTTAGAGAGTATATTTTTGTGCTGAAAGTTTATTACAACAACATTTGAAGATTAAGTATTAAGTTATGAGCGACATCATATAGAACGTTTCCAGAGACTTATATATTTGATTTAAATTACCACTAAAATAACAGTAATTAGTAAAACTTAAATTTCTAATTTGTTCTGAGCACTTTACTAACATTTATCGGATTTATTTTTAATTTATTTAATATGGAAAATATCTATAGTGTGTCGATATACTAAAAATCGTAAATTTTCATCTAAAGCGGGAGCTATTTCTTTGGTAAATAAAAAAGGATTTCAAAGCTTGTGATTTAAGAACAGGATTGTTAGAGCTGTGGATATAAACATTAATAAATTGTGATTAAAGGGTGATTTAAGAAGAGAATTATCAGGGGTTTAGAAAAAAAAAATTCAGGTAGTCTCTTCTAACGAAACCACCACGGGTTATTAACGTAGTATTACTTATAGTTGCTTACCTGTTTTGTATGTATATATGCATGTGTGCGTTATGTACATATGCATCTCTCTCTCTCTGTCTATATATATATATTTTTTCTAGCTGTTTGCCCGGCGTTGCCCGGGTATTTATTCATTCCAATTTTTTTATTACTCAGGAAAAAGAAAGGATTCTAACTAAAGTGTAAAATCTAAGTAATTTAATTTACAGGTATTTAAAAGTAAATACAGTATACAAATGAAAAAGTAAAATTACAAATTCACTCTAGTATTAATTTAACTCAAAACTTGATTATAAACAACATTTTTAGTTTCCTATATTCTTTGCAGTGACTCCGAAAACTATGGAGTCGACATTACTCTCGGTCATTTTGGATATTTTACTTTTGACCCCTTCTTCCCCCTCCTCCCCTACGCTGATTGGGGTAAAACTTGAACTTTAACGGCATCGGGAGTGTCACTAATAATCGCAGAGAACCCAAAAAACTATGGTTTCGACACTATTCTCGGTATATTGGACATTTTGTATTCACCCTTTCTTCCCTCTCTCCCTCCTCTCCAATGCTGATGGGAGAGGTTGAACTTGCACTTAAACGGAATCGGAAATGTCACCATTTGTCTCAGTGACCCCGAAAACTATGATTTCGACAATACTGTCGGTCATTTTGGACATTAAGAACATGATATATTCACCCCTTCTTCCCTCTCCTCCCCTCCCCCCAATAATAATGGAGGGGCTGAATTTGCACTTAAAAGGCACCGGAAATGTCACTATTCGTCTCAGCGACCCCGAAAACTATAGTTTCGACACTACTCTCGTTATATTGGACATTTTATATTCACCCCTTCTTCGCTCTCCCCCTCTCCCCTATGCTAATGGGGGGAGGCGGAACTTGCACTTAAACGGCACCGGAAATGTCATTATTCGTCTCACTGACCCCGAAAACTATGGTTTCGACAATACTCTCGGTATATTGGAGAGTTTATATTCACCCTTTCTTCCCTCTCGCCTCTCCCCCTATGCTGATGGGGGAGCTGAACTTGCACTTAAAGGGCATCGGGAATGTCTCTATTCGCCTCAGCGACCCCGAAAACTATGGATTTGACACTAATAACAGTCGTTTTCGATATTATTACATGTGCCCCCTAACCCCCTGCCCCCCTAGGGGTGCTAGAAGTGTCTTACCCCCCCAGTGTTTCTTTCCAGATTGTAAGTTATATGTGTACCATGTTTGGTTGATATTTCTCCAGGCGTTACAGAGTGATGCTGGATATATATATATATATATATATATATATATATATATATATATATGTGTGTGTGTGTGTGTGTGTGTGTGTGTGTGTGTCAGTCAGTCAGTCAGTCAGTCAGTCAAAATTTTGACGCACTTTGGTACTTTTCTGTTTAAATGTTTATTGCTTGCCCAAGCGATACAGACTCGGTTTAGCTAGCTACCAAAATTATAACTCGCAACGCAAGACATCTGAAATTTTGCTTTCCGGAGGACCGTTATGGAGGAACGTAATCCTACATAAAAAGACCGCCACGTTATAACTATGTCTAAAATGTGATTCACGGAGATAATTACCTTTGTTATCCAGATATTATTCAGGTAAACTTTAGAGATGTTTACAGTGAATTTATAAGAAGTTTCTAAACTGAATCCGAAATTTCTATCTTAGAATTGGTAAACTTTCGTGAAACTTTTTTTACTTTTAACTTTAGCCTCTAAATGGTAGTGGCTTAGGGTGTCATTGGTGTGGAATTCTTGCAACCTTTCGCAACTCCTAAAATCCTCAAATGTGAATCTCCGGGAATAGATAAAAATTTTGATTGTCAAAAGACACATGTGGCGAAACCAGACGGCTAATGCTATTCATGCACGAGAGTGAAGCATTTCTTTGCGAAGATCATCGAGCACTGAAGCTTGTCTCAGACATCGTGGTCTATAGGTTTTGGGTCTTTTTAATATTTTTCTTTTCTAATATCATCTTTTGCAACACAACTGGGTACTAAAAGGACAGAAATGGGCAGCCTAATCTCAGTTATTATCTACTATAAACGCCCTTTCTAATGCGGGATTAGTATAGGCTAAAAGAGGCCACGAACACTAGAATTGTAACCACTTTGCTAATATTCGACTAA
Source organism: Dolomedes plantarius (assembly GCA_907164885.2). Lineage (NCBI taxonomy): Eukaryota > Metazoa > Arthropoda > Arachnida > Araneae > Dolomedidae > Dolomedes > Dolomedes plantarius. The sequence continues at coordinate 48,131,666 of OU015497.1, read as the reverse complement.
ACCCCAAAAGTGATTAGACTAATTTGCTGATTTGCAAAGCAACGGGTAATATTTATTTATGTAGTTCAGCAGTAACAATGATTCAATGGGGCATTATATAAGGTATTTAGCCCATTCAATTTCATAAGTAGGATTTTATTGTAAACTGAAGTCCGTAGTGTATTGTGAGGACTTTGCCTAAAATAAAAGACTACTAGCCTTTAATTGCATTTCTAGACTAAATACAGGCTATTTACGATATATATAAAAAAATTAAATTCGTGGTCCATCGACGAGGAAGGTCATATACATGAGTGGTCGCTGCGCTCATTCAAGTCTATCTAGGCCCGACAGTATCTCTTTGTAGCCGGCTCCAGAATCACTCTGAACAGCTTAATCTCTGAATCACTGACTTCCCTTAACTCGCGTTCGGCGTCTTTATATAACCTCCCTGAATGTTCTCGATAGGTCTGGAAAACGCCGCCTTTCTTTATTCTGTTACGTTCCCAGACGACTAGGCGTCTCCTGTCGGTAACTTCCTTTCGGTAGCTGACAAACTGTTGTGTGAGCTGTCGGTAGCACTTCTAACCATTATGTCGCCAGGTGATTGTCTGTCTGCAACCGTCCAAATCAATTATGTGCACAAACCGCGCGTTGATTGGTCTTCCCGGAATATCCACGCACAAAATATTCGTTATTGTACGGGAGTCGTTATGGTATAACTGTTTCTATTAATACAATTTCTTCAGAGTAATAAATGCAGTTTTGAGTATTGTATATAAGAATATTCACACGAGTGAAAGCTCTTAATAGAAAGGACGATGTTTAATTTTTTCGTAGCAAAGACATGACATGGCAGTCATGAAAAACTTTCTATGTCTACCCAGAAATCACTCTTTTTGTTCTATAAACCAAACAGATATTGATGTAAATGTAATGAAACGCCTTCGATTTTAAAGAAAAATTAATTTATTTTAGAGAGCTAAAGTGATCGAAGGCTGTTTTCATTACATTTTGTAAAAAGGTTAGGAAGCCGCTTTTGATTAGAGGACGGGACCGACGCCTTAGTGGTTAGCCATTTTAAAAGCGGCGGAGCGCGTTTGGGGGTCTGTTGATCGCAGACGTAGATAGTGATGTGGCAACGGATTTTGACGTTAAACTACAAAGCCTATTGTGAACAAATTTATGAGTCAATGCGGGGGAATCTACCGCAGGACACGTGGAATGGAGTTTGGGTGGTCTTGAGTGACGAATTTGAAGGGGGTACCTATTTTGAGAATTTATCCAATCAAAAAATGAAATTGGAAGCTAAGTGGTGGTTTTTGGAAGTCTTTTCCTGAATGGATATAGGATTATTGAGAGGCGTGGACGACGATATGAACAAGATGAAAAAAATAGGGGACCCTGAGTTTTTATAAAAATTCACTTCTGCGTGCGGGCCCGGTTGACTCTTCCCGGTGCTTTAGCATTGCAGGTGATGAAGATATTGGTATTTTAACTGTCGAAGACCGGTTGAGCCTTCCCGGGAGTTTGCCGACAGTACTAGAAAGAATATTTGTTTTTGCGATGCAGAGATCCGGTTGATTCTTCCCGATATACTTGAATCGTAACCCCTTTCGAAGGAAGATATTTGCTGCTGACGAACATCCTTTTGAAACTGTTTTGAGAAAATAGAGACGAGGTTATAAAGTGGATGCGCCTTCATATTGGAGATCCGGTCGAGTCTTCCCGGAACTGAGAGTTACTTCGATCAAGAGAAGTTGAGGACATCATTTTACTAATAAGTGCCCCATCATTTGAAAAGAGTAGAAGAATACCCACGACAGCCTAGAGACGCAGTGCACCCACTATCTAATAGGAAGGAGCCAGACCCCATGCTGAAGCAGAGCTTCCACGCCCGTGTTCCAGTCCAGTAGCATCAAACTGAGTGAGTGCCAAACCATTTTTGTCTCGTTCAGATCCCAACCGCGAATTTTTCAATGATTAAGTGCGGGATCAATGTTTGTTTTCTTTAGAACGTAATTTTGGATAGATAGTAAGTTTTTGACTTAAGTAGAGTAAATCAAATTATGCTCCCTGAATCCAAAAGGTATAGGATTAATTATATACATGTCATTGAATGTCAATTGAAGAGAAAATGCTAAAAGATTAGAAAAATGAGTTAATGGTGTACTAAGTTTTGTTGATATTGTTTTGGAGTTAAATTGTAAATAGTAGTGTTGTAAATAAATTAGTTTTTTTTTTGTAAATATAAAAATTTAGTCAGTCATCCTTATTTTCGCAGTTGATCCAAAGGAAAGTTATCTCCTAGTTTTTAGAAGCAAAGTCATTTGACCTGTTCGTTTGCCAAAAATGTCTAGAACCTTGGGTTGTATTCAACCAAATAAATAGTAAACACAACGCACCCAAATAATTTCCTATAAATAAATAATTTGTACTAACCAAAATAATTTACGAATCACGCCCAAAATAAATATTAAGACAGGCAACACGACAGTATTTCCCACTGTCATGTTATTAAAATTTAAGTGTATTAAGCTTATTTAAAAAAATACTTGTTGATTTGCTGTAATGTTTAGTAATGATACGAACTGATAATGTACTTCTTGCTAATGTGCTGGCTAATGTGCTGTCTAATTGGCAAAAGGGCTTCAGAAGTATCAGGATGTTCAGTGAAAAACGAGGGTAGCAAAATAGTGAACGTAAAGTTTAGTTTACTAGTACTATGATCCAGATAAATTTTCAAGAGAATTACGTCTAATTCCAATGCTTCCAATGCACCAGAGAAGTCCCGACTTAGAAATAAAGCCGTCCGGGGCTGAATCCCTGCAGGTGAATATGGAATTAAATCGAATTAGAACTAATCCTGTTGTAATTACTTTTGCGTGATATGTAAAGACCAACCCCAAGAAAAGATTAAAGAGCGTAAAGAGAACAGCGTAAATCCAAGTGTTTTGAGTAAACGCATTTTTAGTGTTAAAAGTAAAGTGATTATTTTAGATTTTCTATTACAGTGTTTTCAGTCGATGGTACTGTGTAAATTTAACCAGACTCTAATGAGGGTACTGAACTAAAACCAACAATACTGCAATTATTAATTTGTGTCCTTGAAATGCAATGTACGATACTTTTATGTTGAAAGAATATTATCTTTGAGAAATGTTTCAAAATAAAACATAGAAAAATAAATATATCTGAGATATAACAAATATTTATTAAAATAGGGTCAGAATAGTTTTTTCACACTTTTAAAAATTCAAATGACAAGATGAAAAGAAATGTCAATTATTTATTACTAGGGATACGTAAATTTCGCATAATTAATATCGAAATTTCGCAAAAAAAAAAAATACAATCCATAAAATTTCACATTTATTCGCAAAAAAAATTATATAATTAAGAAATTTTCGCATTTATTAAAAAAAAAATAACAATTTTACTTACTTTGATAGGTACGTATCAAAATTCTTAGTTAAAAGCTAACATTGTAGTAGTCTCGACATTATGCTTCTTAAGTCTTTGTCTTCTGTCAATAATAACTATGTTGTGCATACTAAAATAACTCAGCATCTACTCTGTTAACGGAAATATAGAGGCTTTGCATAGCTGCCTTTGCAAGGTTAAGGTTGCAGCATTTCGTTGCAATTAAAATCTGTATAACTTCAACAGGAGTTTCTTGCTTGACTACTGTAAGTAGCTGAAATACCCTTGACTTTGGCGCTCAAGAGACGTTCTTAAATCTACTAAATTGTTCCACAAAAAATTATGGTTAGTTTTAACAGATGGAATTTTTACGTTCGAATCCGGTACGGACAAACTGTCCGGGTGAAATTCGGAGCAAATCCAAAGGATAGATAGATTTCTCAGTTATAGATCGCGGATGGTATTAGTTAAACAATTATGTTAAAAAATTATTACTATTATTGCCAAATTTTCCCTAAAGAGACGTCTATCACCGAGTTTTTGCCTAAATGTAGTAAAACAATTAATTTTCGTATTTATTCGCTCAAACGGCAAATTTCGTATTTATTCGCATCTATTTCGTAAATAAAAAAATTACGTATCCCTATTTATTACGTGCTTTGTTAATTTCAGCAACCTGAGCCCATTTTACGGTAGTGAAATCGCAAATGAATGAATCATCGGGATCATACAAATTTATGCAGTCTACTGAATATTTCAAAATTCAGATTGTATTTATTATCCGTTCGATCAAAAATAATGGTTTAGAGTTGGCAGGTTTATATCTATTATTGCGTATATCACCCAAATCTAATGGCAATTCTGGCTGTAGTAGAGTTTTTTTTTTCTAGCGAGATAGCCAGATAATCAGGTATATTTAAAGCCCCTAGTAATCAGTCAGTAAAAAAGTAACTTTTACACGATAAGAATAATTTAGTAATTTTTTTCTGTGTAGTCAATTATATGAATTCTCTTTCTGCGGTCAGATTATATTGTCCAATGTACATACGTGTTCTCTACGCCCATTAGAATGTCTATGTGATTTTCTTTTTGCTTGATGTCAAGGGAAAATGAAATATCTATCTTCAATTGCGTGACCATAATTAGCCCAAAGTCGTCAAAACTGCGACAGTGTTAGCATATCAGTTTTTTAGGTACAAAAACTCGTATGGAACTGAAAAGGGTCAATAATCAGAAATTAAAAAATACCTTGGAAAAAATGATACACCAAACATTTTCTGACTTCCCGAACAGAAGAGCCTTCGAGATAAATAAACAGTTATGGTGTTCTTGAATGTTTTTGTATTTTTCCCTAATATTTTGGAAACTTAACCATAATTGCCAAATAACAGTGTGCTAGGAAGTACCTGATCAAAAGGATCAAAAATTATAAATAAATATATATATATATATATATATATATATATATATATATATATATATATATATATATATATATATATATATATACAGGGTGGTTATAATTAAAGTTCCACTTTGAAATGGTCATGAAAGGAAAATTGCTGGACCAAATGTCATCAAACTTGGTAATAGTTTAAAGGAGGTCATGGGAATTTCTTTTCCGCAAAAATAAAGTTCAAAAACTCACCAACAGGGGGAAATGGCACTGTATGTAATATTGTTAAACGAAATAAGGGACGGAACTGTGACTGAAGCTCGCACTGTGACTGCAGATTGCTTAGAGTCAATGTTAAGATGTTTCGTGATACCTGAACTCCAGCAACGTGGCATTTTAGACAACATGATTTTTATGCAGGATAGGGCCCTACCGCACATTGGTACATGTATCACACTGTTACTTAAGCAACATTTCACGAATGATCGGATTATAGGCTGAAACTTCCCCACAAAATGGCCACCCCGATTACCAGACCTCAATCCTGTGACTTCTGGCAATTATCCCAAAAGCACTGTTTATGGTGATAATCTAAAGAATTTGGCGGAATTGAAAGATGCGATACACCGACATTGTCGGATTAAGTTATTTTGTCATACAGCATTTCATGGTCGTATTACTTTTAAGATGAGGAAAGATGGAGATCGAATATAACCCCTCCATTGATGATCTGCAAAAATAAGAACAGGACTGTGACAGTAAAAAGGTCAAAAACTGGATTGATGATCATCTCGTTATTTTATTTGGTTGAAATAAATGAAAGGCCATGACAAAAACAAAAGTATCAGGGGATCCTTTTAGGATCTGGAGGGCGTCTCCATCTCGGCTTAGTACTTCTGATCGCTGGAAATGATAGGTCGCGGAACCGTCCTATTCTACCCCTCATGACTACGTCCATCTCGGGTCGTGGAAAAATGTGCTCTCTGCGATTGTCGTTAAAATTCCCGCTTGAGTCTCGGATGATCACGTGGTCTTGATGAGCTGACCAGATGTGGAATTTGGCGCCGCCAAGCAGTGGAGCCGCGACCGCCAGGCAGTGGAGCGGAGCTTCGAGAACAAAGATTAGTGGTTTTTGTGTGTCTAAGGAGGGAAGGCGAGGAATGCGCCAAAGTGGACTGGACATTGAGACAAAATGTGTATGTTCTGAAATGTGTAGACATGAACACAGCGCCCAAAATTGCTCAAAAAGAGGATTTTTGTTGAATTGAAAAGTTTTGCAGACGGGGCCGTATCCATATCTACAAGATGCGAGGCGTTCTTAAGGGAACAATCCTCAGATGGTGAATATGATAAAAAGGATAGAATATATCTAGTCTAAAAAAGCTGATAAACGCTACGACAGACATGTCCGTAACATTCCTCCTGATATGTTAAGAGCTACTATTGAAAATGCAGTAATGCGATTTAACTTGCTTTCGGAAAGTGGTGGACGCCACATTGAACATGCTTTGTAAAACGATTCAGAAACGATTAAACACATTTTAAACCGATGTCTTCATGTCTTATTCTGTTTAACAATATTGTATACAGCGCCATTTTCCCCCTGGTGGTGAGTTTTTGATTTTTTTTTTAACGGAAAAGAAATTCCCATGACCTCCTTTAAACTATTACCAAGTTTTATAACATTTGGTCCAGTAGTTTTCCTTTTATGATAATTTCAAAGCGGAACTTTAATTATAACCACCCTATACATACATACACACACACACACACACACACACACACATATATATATATATATATATTATATATATATATATATATATATATATATATATATTATATATATATATATATATATATATATATATATATATATATATATATATATATATGAAAGGTATAAATTTAAGTTGATGCACTGTAAATCCTTTCCTTGCGATACTTAGGATGGCATTAATGAATTCTGTTTTCATGAACCCAGGAATATTTTCATAGCCTCAGCAATCCCTGGGAACCCACGAAATCATCCGAATTTTTCTATGCCCAAATAAGGAAATCTTCCTGCACATCTCATGCTGCTTGCAGAGAAACATCTTTGCTCAGCAATTCTTAACCGCAGATCACCTCTATACTCTACCCCGGGAGACATTTGGGTGCTGGTTGTCTATTAGTAAAGATGTAAGTTTAGCCACTCGGAAATAAATTTCTTATGCTTGAGAGATTCTGTAATCTGTTCGATTCATTATCGAACCAAATTCGTTTCCAATATTCGTTTTCCAAAGGTCTGAATGAACTGAACGATAAATGCGGAAAAGCGATAGATGCGGGTACATAGCAATGAAATATGATCGTCGGGACTGAATGAAATAAACGACACATATGGAAAGGCATATATAAAACGATGATCGGGGGAACGATCGATCGAGATTCCACTGTATATATATATATATATATATATATATATATATATATATATATATATATATATATATATATATATATATATATATATATATATAACGTTGTTTATTTTATATCCCCAAAAACTTTGAAGTCCGTCAAAAAATTATTTTGAGGAACACGATGTTAAAAGGAGACTTCATCAGGTAAGAAATTTCCTTTTTCACCATGATGATAACATGCGATTTTTAAGTATCCTAAATTCTCATCGGGAAAATATTATTCCTTTTTCATTCTAAATTCTATATACAATGCATGATGTGGTTTAAAAGTAATCCAGTGTGATAAATAGCTTAATGAATAAACTCTTAATTAATACGGGAGGGACCTAATTAAGGAGTGTACTGATTTAGAATTTCTTCAGCATCGCAATTCACTTGGGAACATCTCAAGTTTTCCTTAGCATTATAATTTTGCAATCTCTAATAAGTATTTTAAAACTGTGTTTTTTTTTCAAATTTCGTTAATTTATATCTGCCGAACCATATTTTTACGAAGCTTTGCTAAAACTAAAAGAGAACAGTTATCTCTTAAATCGTATCGAAATCCTGTGGGATCATTATCGCTGTTGATTTTAAAGAAACTTCTCAGAATTTCGTAAGATTTTATCGTGTGTGCCATGTATTTAAATTTTATTAGCATTTATTCGAATCAATCCCATTTTAGGTTTATGGCAATTTTAGACAAGTATGTTGACATATAAAATTGCTATAATCATTTTTTGAAAATTTTAACAGCATCACTGTTAATGCAATTGTAATTGGGCACGATTCGTGAAAAGTAGTACATTGCGTTAAAAATTGATCAAGAATTTACTTACCACACACTTCCCGATTAAATGATGCATTTATTTAAATACTAAGTGAGCACAGATTGAAATACATGACGGCATCGCATCTTCGCCAAAAGGCTAGAAAATATTTAGAATTTAACATTCTTTTTGCATCTGTACTAATTATTATGATTGATGCATATCCACGGGCATCTATATTCCTCTCGAGAAAGTTGGTTACCTAGGAAAGCATATTCTTTTATTTAACCTTTTCAGGGGCAACAACATCCACCGTTTGCACAGTATAGATTCCCCCCCCCCAATTTTTTTCAACCTAAAGAATCTTGAAAAATTTTCTAATTAAAGGTTGCAAAATGATTTTGCTTCTTTAAACTGATAACAGATGGCAGTACTAACCATATTTATGCTCATTTAAGTGGAATGCATTGAATGCAAGTGAAAAAAGGCTACATTTAGGCGTTAGCACTGTGCAAACTGCCCCCTCAAACGGTTAAATCAATCTTAAGGAGAATAATCACACTCTCCCGCAGCATGTGCATCCACGTGGTTCAAAATTATTTCTTTTTAAGCTGACGGGCAAGCAATTCACTCGTGACTATCTGCACGACGACTGACTTCACACAAAGTTCTTGCAACTGGTCAGCAAAACATTTGCCTCTCTTTTTCCTTTAAAAATGCCATCTTTGCAGTTATAAACTTTTGGAGCAGAGGTGAGTCAACGCGCATTCATTGACACGCCTCTGGGAGTCATATTGTTCACTGTAAACCTGTTCCTGAGACAGTCCGTAGAACGTCGATTTCCCTATCAACTCCTGTGGGAGTCCGAAGTCGATGTTTTCATGACAATCACAAATAACGACTTGACTGTACTACAACTGCTGGTTAATGGGGAAAAATACGTTACCATACCAATACCATTACCATAACGTTGACCATACCCATGCGTTACCTCGCATGGGCATGGTCAATTCCTCCTTCAAAGAAGTTAAGTCTGGCTAAATTTCAAATGAATTTCCGTCTGCATATAATTATAGCGAGAGAAGAAAAAACGAATCAGAACTAAGATCTAAATTGAATATTAAACATATTTTTCGAAGAAAATGCCACTGCTAGTATCGACATTTATTCTTAGGTTATTTTGTTGTTGTTGGTTGTGTGTTCGTTCAATTCATTAGTTATTACATGACGATAAATGTAAAATTAATAGTTTTACTGTCACTGTATTGATATATCAAATAATATTTCAACCATAGTTAAGTATATTGATAAGCCAAGATTTTCAGAAAACATCTATTACCTGAATGCAGATTTATTTCGAATGTCGCATAAACTTTAACCTTACTAGAACTGCTTTAAATCAAGTTGGATTGCAAAAAAAAAATATGAGGCAATAAAAAAAAACGAAATGACCTCAAACCGAAAAGTTATATTATATAATTAAAAGTATCATAACACTAGAATGTCTTGTTTAACTCTGTAACACGGAAGAAAGTAATTGTGCATAAGATCATTTGTTACTTTTATGGCAACCTTCAGTGGGTTGGCAAAGTTATCACCCAAATTTTGAATCCCTTTGTGTGGAAAGTTTTCCATGTTAATCCAAAAACTTATTTGAGTTGATTCACTGATGCTGGATATTGTAGATTACATCAAAGTCACCATTCATGTTAGTTTGGGAGCACTAATATGAATTTCTTCAGGATGTTTGACTGTACTAATATCAAATCTTAAGGAATGAAGGCTAGCTTAGTTACACTTTTAAAAGTTGTCCTTTTTCATCACTCAAACGCTGTTCGGCACTTGAGTAGTGAGTATAATAATTCTGGAATATGAATTGGCCTCACCTTACTGTTGTCACTATAGAGAGAGAGTAGAGTTGTTTTAAATACTACAAGTTCAGTTTCAGTGTTCAGAATTCACAATACAAGCCAGTAAGAGTCGTTTATCTGATAATCTTCAGACCCAAACTCATCCATCTGATTGTCATATAAAGAAGAGAGATTGATCATTGCAAGGTATACTTCAGCCCTCTCAGGGGTCCATTCTCAGAGTGACTCTTGACTTTGTATTGATATTTGGATTGCATATAATTATTCAGCCATCGAAGAGGACTGTCAAGAGCAAACAGCGGCTGTTGTGCCTACATTGTATTTTTAGGTGCTTTGAGAGTCCTTTTGTAGAGCACATACATAACGATTCCCGCACAGCCCATATCGATTTTCTCCAGTCATCAACACTGGACTCTAGTCATCAAGACTAGTGGTGTGAGTGGCTGTATGTCAGTGGCAGCATCATACCAAATTCCTGTAACTTGGTTGTAGCTTTTTCACATTTCCAGTTACTAATAATGCAACACACATTGGTTTGCAATAATTGCAACATGTTCGAAATCTCTTGAAAATTTTTAATGCAAAGGTAGATAAATTTTTAATGCAAAGGTAAACCCAATTTTTCCCCTTTTTCCATTAAGCTCTTTTCTACTAATATTGCCATAATATAAGGATTTTGAGCTTCTGTGTCTTCGTAGACTTCTACAAGCACGTGGTATGACGTACCTACAGAAACTCAGTAATTTACTGAATGACTGATGCATTTTGTCATTTGTATCGTATCTGTAATCGTATTCGTATCGTTATTCGTATCTGTAATTTGATAAAAAATGAGAATTATCCCATCGAATAACTAATTAAATTTCCTGAAATTCAATGTATGGTACTAACATTTTTCAAGTATGTTTAACCATTCTTAAAAAAGCAAGCACTAGCAATATTATTTGTTTTCTAATTCAATAACGTATAATATAGGGAATTTGAACTTCTGTGTATTTATAGACTTCTACAAACCCGTAGTATGATGTACCTGCAGAAACTCAGTAATCTACGCAAAGACCTATGCATTTTGTCATTTGTGCTCGTCATTCGTATCTGTAATTCTATAAAAATAGGAATATCTCACTGAATAACTAATTGAATTTCCTGAATTTCAATGTATGGTACTAACATTCTTTCGAGTATGTTTAACATTTCTAAAAAAAAAATAAAAATAAATAAATAAATAAAAAAGCAAGCCCTAGCAATTTTATGTGCTTTCTGATTGAGTTGGCTATTTTTGATTTGATTTTCTTTGCTTGGTATTAGCGTTTTATATTAAAAACTATTGACTTCAGTATTGCCAATAGATAAGAATTCGTTTTAGTCTAATGCGGAGGCAATTTGCCGTGAGACGTTCACCTTTTGTCAGTCACCCCTCGATTATTGGATACTTTATTACGGACGCATCTTTTTAGGTGAGCCAGCATTGCTCACCTAAATCCTAAGGGAAAGACACGGAAGCAACCAAGCCTTACTCCGGATTTAAACCCGAGCCCACTGCGTGCAGCTCACGACGCTAACCACTATACAATGGTTGCGGCCTATATACCATATAAACTATAGAATAAATTAAAAGCTATAAATGAGAAATTTCATATTTTTACCTTGCCAGAGGATGTTTAAAAAATTCTCAAACCCTGTTTTAAAATTGAATTCTCTTACTCGTCTCATCACCTGATGTCAGACAAGAGAGCTCATATGTGAACATCCGAAGTCTTTACATTTGCTGTTTAAGGGTAACAAAAACATTGTGTTCAAAACATTTCAATATGAAGAAAAAACTTTACTTTTGTTAAACCAGCATTTTGCTACTATTAAGTAGCCTTTGTAATCAATGTATAACTATTATATAAATGTGTTTAGATCCTAAGCGCAACTACAGCTTGATAGCTTACAGCCTGTAAGTTAATCACTGCAATGATGCACCGATCACTCTTCAATTGTTACTCCCACTAGAATGGGCCACTAGAACCCAATTAAGGAGATCCATTCAAAAAATTTTCTTGGGCATATTTTTATTTTTAGGGTTTAAAACCTTTAAACTCAAAAAGGTTCACCAAAAAGTACCGTTTAGCCCCTGTGTTCTCTGCTGTAATCTACAAGAAGTACGTATATGTCATGTACATATTTATATGTTTTCCCCTCCTTTAAACAATGGATCTAAAATTCCTTTCCACGAAATTTTCTACCGTGTTTATTTATCAATTGACTCTAAACTGTCTTTCGATACACATCAAAAACTTTGAATTTTTTTCTTAATCAAAACATAATGGGACAATATTTTTTTAAAACTTCAGTTTTTAGATTTTAAGAAAAGGGAAAAAATGCTATTACAGCTAAACAATGCTATTACAGAAAAGGGAAATGCTATTACTAAATGCTATCACAGAAAAGGAAAAAAATGCTATTACAGCTATTGGTTCTGCGTGGAATAAGAAAACAGCAAACCGATACCAAAATCTGGACATGCTTCAAACTGGGAATTTAAAGCAAGTTATTATATATATATATATATATATATATATATATATACAGTGGATGCTTGTTAATTCGAACTCAAAGGTTCTCAGAAAAAAGTTCGAATTATCCAAAGTTCGAATTATCCGATGTTAAGAGAAAATATATAACTTTAAACGTGTATCAGTGAAGAAGAAAAATCTCCTTGTATGTATAACCCCAGAAAATATTTTATACTATGTTATGTAAAATTTAACATATTAAAAAACAATACAGGCTTACCTTAATCATAAAATGAAGCAGCAGATATGCAGTAGAAAGTAAACTTTAATTAAAAATATGAATTACACTTTTGGGAAAAACTGTAAAATGGATGATTGGTTTTGTTTATGATGTGCATTGTTCAGCCAGCTTCTCGATTTGAAGTCAACATTTCAATTAATTTTCAGAGGAAGGTTTCATCTGAATAAATGCTTTCAGAGTTTTAACAGACTCCATTATGGCTTGATGATTAGGACGCTTAACAGTCTCTGCATTCTCTTCTGATTTCGATAATGTCTCTTCTATTTCATCTTCTCGGATAGTTTTTATTTTGTCCTCGTCGCTCAGTTTTACACAGACTTCCACGTCTTCATGCACCCTTACATAATCAGAAAAAGTAACATTATCACAGTTAAACTTTTTGAATTCAGGAAAATCTGTATCAATATCGTCACATTCTTCGATAGGATTGTTCTCTTCAGCGTGCATAAAGTTAGCATGACGAAAGCAATTACTAATTGTGCTTTCTTTAACATCATCTCATGGGGCATATAGATCATTTATAGTTGTCAGCAGAGTAATGTCGTAATTTTCACCACAATCTAAAGAAAAAATGATTTGTTTTAAGAGTCTCTTACGATAATTTGTTTTAAGATTCTGGATGAATCCTTGATCATTTGCTTGAAGCTTCGCAGTTGTGTTTGGTGACAAATATTCAACCTGCATGGAACTCAGTTCTGGAAGGTTACTGTGGCAGGTTGCGTTATCCACAAATAAGAGAATTTTACACTTTTGCCTCGAAAACTGCTTATCTAATCCTTATAACCAGTTACTGAAGATGTCTTGTGTCATCCATGCTTTTGTATTGGATACATAATCAACAGGCAGTGTTTTAATTCCTTTAAGACTTCGTGGATTCTTGGACTTTCTAATCACTAATAATTTAAGCTTTTCGCTCCCATCCATATTAATACAAACTAAAGCTGTAATCCTCTCTTTACTGCTTTTACCTCCTACGCAAGCATCCCCTTTAAAATGTAATGTCTTATTCGGCGGAAGTTTATAAAAAAATGCAGTTTCGTCAGCATTAAAAATATCTTTCGGCAGGTAAGTAGAGAAAAGCCCTGGCAGTTTCCTACCGAAATTAGTGCATACGTCTTCGTTTACATCAAAGCTTTGGCCACATACAGTTTGATAAGGAATATTGTGTTTTGATTAAAATCGAGAAAGCCATCCATCACTGCATTTAAAATCGTCAATATCCATTCGACTTGCCAATTCATCAGCCTTCGTCTGCACTAGGGGTCCATTTAACGGGAAATTTCGAGATCTAACATCCTGGAACCATAGCAGTTGAGTCTTTTCTAGATCTTCTTGGGACGCATTTCTCATGCGTTTCCTTCCTCTAGCAAATTTTGATATTTTCCATGAATCTAATATTGACTCCTTGATTTTCAAATAAGTTGACAAGGCATTTATTTTTAAATTTCATAGTCAGTTGCTAACTTTGTTTTACATTCGCTACTCTCTACTTTCTTTAAAATTTCTACCTTTGTCTCCAAAGTTAGGGTTTTGTACTTTTCACGTGTAGACATCCTGAATTTTTACACGTTCACAGCACACACTGAGGAAGAAAATCTAGATTACATTAACTTCTCTGCACTGCAGGCATAACTGACGCAGCTCCCTAGAATCTGTAGTAAAGACTGGTTTTTCTGAAATTCTAAGAAAATCGATACAAATAACGGAAAATCGCTTTGTCCGTTAATAAGAAGGACAATAGCAACTAACGTTTAGCGGAAATGCAATAGTCTAGGAATGCAGGCATGTGCCTCTTTACACAGAAAATAAATACAGATAATTTTGACACACAAAATAATAAATACAGCGTGTATTTTCTCCGTTAAACGAGGAAAAAGAATTTTTTTGTCAAACTTTTAGTTAGAACTAACCGAAGTGATAAAAATTTAGTTCGAGTTAATGAGATATTTTTAACATTAATTCCAATACAAGTTTTTCGGGGCCTTTAGATTAGTTCGAATTAACCAGCGTCCACTGTATATATATATATATACATATATATATATATATATATATATATATATATATATATATATATATATATATATATATATATATATATATATATATATATATATATATATATATATATATACATACATACATACATACATACATACATACATACATACAGTGGAGTCTCGATCTATCGTTTTTCGTGAGACAGACAGAACTGGAAGATAAATTAAGGAAAACTATAGATGCAGGAACGTAACAAATATGATCGGGACTGGGTGAAACAAATGACACATACAGGAAAACAATAATTCGGGGAACGATGATCGAGATTCCACTATATATATGTATATATGGAGAAGTTATTCCCCTCTTACTAATGATGTGAATAAATTAAACCATGAATGAATTTATGCGTAGATTCTCCACTTACAATTAGTGCATCTGTTGGCGGCCTACACAAAACCAAAAAAATATCTACCTGTCTGCCCACCTACATATCTCTCTCTCTCTCTCTCTCTCTATATATATATATATATATATATATATATATATATATATGTGTGTGTGTGTGTGTGTGTGTGTGTATGTATAATTTCCTATTGTTCATAAATTTTGTCATGTATACTAGTTATTTGAAGAATAAAATTAATTACAAAACTCTTGTAAATAAAAGGACAAGGCTTTGGGAACCAGATCGTCTAAACAGAGTAAAACAACTTCTCGGCATCTAAGGGATATCAATCATCCATCTCACCCAAAAAAGTCTTTCAACACCAGGTTATAAAGATGCTACTTAGTTTCTCATAAGATAAAGAACATGATTAATAACTATCCCTCTGTACAAAACCTCAACATTAATAACAAAAACCTGAATGTCAATTTTTATTTCTCTCTTTGTATTATGTCCCAACCACTGATATCACGTATTTTAGAGTCTAAAGCTGAGAAAGAGAAATTTAAGATGCTACACGACAAAAATCAAATAAAAACAGAATTTCAGATTCCATTCCTTTTACACGGCAGATTTGCCTTGAAAATCTTTATGTAATAAAATAAATTAAATTTCACTATCTTCTTCGAGACTCAATTAAATCGTTTTCATAGAAAAGGTGTTACTTAGCGCATACTCTTAATTAACTCTATTAATGTGAAGACTTGATTGCTTCCTACTTTTAACAATAACCTAATTGCCGAAAACAGAAACACTTTCTTGTGTATTTAGCAATAAAATTTTAACAAAGCTCTCATTGTTACTAAAATAAGCTTTATCATCGTACATAAAATTAAGGAAGTCCGTAATTAGAAGGGTAGAAAGCGCAAAAATTTTAAGCTCCTAAAAATGTTATAAAGCGTTAAAACTATTGATATCGCGTAACAGAAAGGCAAAATTGTGGTAATTATTAATGCCAAATAAATCTTTAATAGAAAAATTTTATTTCATGAAAATAATATATATATATATACATATATATATATATATATATATATATATATATATATTGGATAAAATTAATTTGTTTATTGAAAATAATTGCCTTAAAATTTTGCTTATTCGCATAAAATCACCAGAGTTCACAAATAAAAGAAGATTAAGATGTTATATTATTTCATAAAAAAGTTTTGAAATTTATACATTAAATTATAATATAAATTTTGCTGCTGAATTTGGAAAAGGTTCTATAGATGCCATATATATATATATATATATATATATATATATAGAGAGAGAGAGATAGATAGATATAGATATATATATAGATATATATATAGATACATAAATAAATAGTATGTATGGTACCTTTTGGATAACTTATATACATTGTCAGGAAACTAATTTCGTTTCGAAAGATTTCTGTTTCATTACAACTGCTGTATTAATATGAGTTGAAATGGTTACGTTCAAATATTTCCATAGATAACCTAGCGTTTATGTATTTTAAGGTATTTAAGAATCATTCTAAACTGTAATGCCAGTTTTACTCTCTTTAAAGTCGTGTAGGTGTAAAAAGAATCTCTTTTAAGAGTACCACAAAAATAAGTGTAAACAGTAAAAAATTTTATAGCTCCTTCAGATAACTGCGGTTCTTTTTCAAACAAAAACGCTCATTAACATCATTGCTTCTTTTTTTTCAACTCTGAAATATTGATTTCTTATATTAACGTATAAAAACATGAAATAATATCTCCTTACTTCAGTTTAATAGGCACGTTGTTGTTATGAAATAGATGAAAAAAATTTCTTTTTTTTCAAAAATAATAAGAGCAAACTTTGCCAAATATTTTTATGTACCAGACTTTTTATTATATTAAATCATTCAATATTTAATTCCTTATGTTTATACATGAGGTTAAAACTTAATTTTGGGCAGAGAAATTTCTTTGTCTAAAGTTTGTATTTATTAAGTCCATTGCCTAATTTTTTTTACATTTAACCTGAAAATGAGTGTAAAAATATAGATGAGTATTATAAAACGAAATTCAATAGGTATAGGTTTTAAAAAGTGGAAAGGAAATTTGTCGTAAACATGTATTTTCAATTTTGTCTGAAATTAGGGCTTTTAAGATAGTATTGTTTTATATTGATATAATACTGTAGTTATGTATATAGTGCTGAAGGTATTTACTTTGTTATATAATTATGCTTCCGAAATTTCGTTTAATTCGAAATATTTTCTGAAATTTTCTTTACTCTTTTATACCATTGTAATTTTTTTTAAATATTTGCCATTTATTTTAGTTAGCATATAATTATGTTTTCAGCGTTACGAGTTGAGACGACTAACTCTTGACTTCTTGAAAAATCGGCTTTAGACGACATAATAGACGTACTATAACAAAATCACATTAAAACACTGATGTGAAATTCACCGCATATGGGGAACACACTATCTATTGAGCAATAAATCATAGGACTTTACTGCTACAAATATCTCCTCAATTACGCAGTGAGCATAAAAACGTGCCCATTACTGCGAGGGCATGCCTTATCAGAGCGCCATCTGTTGTCAATGTAGGAATTTGATTGCTAATATGATGATTGATTGACCACTTTCTGATTGGTGAATTTAATACGTAATTCACCTGATAATAAATATTCCAAATATCTCTCTTTTGTTCTTTCTCTAGAAGAAAATAATTGATATAAAACTTATCTTAGTCGTATAAGTGAAACATAAAGTGTCCTATTACAGCATTGACATATACAGTACTAGCTGAAAACCCGCACTTCGCTACGGAGTACATTCAAATTAAATACAACGGTCAATGTATGCAATTAATGCCAAAAAAAAATATATATTTATAATAAATACGACGATCAATGTATACAATTGATGTAAATATATATATATATATATATATATATATATATATATATATATATATATATATATATATATATATATATATTTATTTATTTATATATATATATATATATATATATTTATATTTATATATATATATATATATATGTATTTATAAAAAATCATAAGGGATATTTATTTTTTTTGGATAATATCCAATCGTCTGCTGCATGAGAAAGAAGAAAAATATTTTTTTGTCTATTTAGTTGTTATGCACGTGAGGATAAATTTATTTAAAGTACCAGAAAAAGAAATCACGTGATCACTATTTAATAAATTAAATTCTAAAAATTAATCTTTAAAAATTTACCAAAAATCAGAAAATTGAGCTAAAGATCCGAAAAAGATTTCATTTTAAAGGAATGTTTATTATCTTTCTTGTGATATAAATTTAATAACCCTCAAATTATTATTTTAAATGCAAACTTAAAAAAAGTTACAAAACAGCTTAAAAATTTAATTTTAAAACATCTAAGAAGAATTTTTCAAAAATCTCTCTTAGTGCACCCCTACACCATACGAAGAATGACCATGCAAAATTTCAGCCCTTTAGGTCCAGCGGTTTGGTCTGTGCGTTGTATGTCAGTGTGTCAGTTACGGAACTGTTTTATATATATAGATTATACTAGCTGAAGTACCCGGCATTGCCAGGGATTTTAACAATATTTGTTAACCAAAATCAACACAGTATAAATAACATAGAAAGAGTATATGTGAAATGTTATACACATCTCAGAATTCAGGTATTTCAGCCTTTCATCATTGAAGCACTAAAATCTGAAAAGTAAAAATGTCAAATTGTCTAATGTTTGCTAACCAAAATTAATTTAAAACTAAACACGTTATAAATAACATAGAAAAAAACATGTGAAATCTTATACACATGAATAAAATGAAAACCCAATAAAAAAATATATAAAATTATAATAAACTCCTCAGAATTCAGCTAGATTTAGCCTTTTATCATTTGGGCAAAAAAAGAAGCTGAAATTACAGGTTTAGCTGAAATTTCCAATAGAACCATGATATGACTCTAGCGTTGCCTCTTAAAAAATGAAGTGTTTGATTGAGGGCTGCAAACCATTCAACTCCTCTCCACATTAAACTCCTATAAACATCCTCTACATATTAAATTCCTTTTCTCTCCATAATAAACTCCTCAGAATTTTGGTAGATTCAGCCTTTCATGATAGTACCACTAAAACCTGAAACATCCTCTCTAGAAATATAAATTTATTAATTACAATAATTAAACTCACTCAAATGTATAAATTACATAAGTTTTTTAACCAACATTTGAATAATTCGTAAATGAAAAAGCATATGAAAATAAAGATAATAAGAACTTCCGGAATCGAAATTAATTACCCTTAATTTTTAATTAATAAAAAACCAACACAATATGAATATAAACGATAGTTGTTATTAAAGATAATAATAAAAAAAGCATATGAAAATAATGCTTGCGTATGAAGTTAACTTTATGATATAAAAATAGTAATAATAATATAAACCGCGTGCATAAAATATTTAGCTTTTCAAGCGAAATAAATTAATTTTTAGAAAAAAAACTACTTTTAATCGAGAAATTAAATACATTGCTCAAAGTTTTGATTTTACCAACTTTCTACCCTACAATTTACACCCTACTTCTTTGAAGTTGGGTGTTGAAACAGCCTCTTTGAAAAATTTACACCCTACTTCTTTTAAATAGGGTGTAAATATAAAGTTTTAACAGCGAATTGAATGCCAGTTAAAAATTATTGTTGTTTAAAATCATATGAAAATTACGCTATTATAAAGATAATAATAAAAAAGCATAGGAAAATAATGCGTGCGCATGAAGTTAACGTTACGATATAAAGATAGTAATAATAATATATATATATATATATATATATATATATATAACAGTTCCGTAACTAACTGACTGACTGACTAATTGACTGACAGACATACAACGTACAGACCAAACCGCGGGAAATAAAAGGGCTGAAATTTTGCATGGCGATTCTTCTTATAGTGTAGGAATGCACTAAGAAAATTTTTTGAAAAGTTCTTAGATTTTCTTTAATTAAATTTTCGAGTTGTTTTAGTAACTTTTTTTTAAGTTTGCATTTAAAATAATAATAATTTGAGGGTTATAAAATTTATATCACGAAAAAGATCATAAAAATTCCTTTAATATGAAATCTTTTTCGAATCTTTACCTCCATTTTATGATTTTTGATGAATTTTTAAAGATTAATTTTTAGAATTTAACCTTTTACATGCCACACTATGATCAAGGAATAAAGTACCATATTTTGCTGAGTAACTTTGCTCGATAACTTCCAGGATGTCGGTCCAACAGGTGTACTCCACTCATTCCTTTATTATATAATTTTATAATGTAAGGTTAAGGAAAATCAACTTTTATTTTAGCTCGGACATATCTTTTTGCTCTTCCTAATGGTTCGTGAGTGATAAAATTTGATGTAATAGTTACAACAAAACTATCGTTCCAATGGCACATATAAACTTCTCCATCGCATCGGTAATCAAACTCTCCACGTTGAAATTTCGATATTTCTTTTGCTGTTTTAAGAGAACATTGTCCCCTTCTGGAATCTCGCACTATGCCGATTGCTTTAAAGCCTTTGTTAGATAAATCTGTCAGCAGACTGTACGATGTAAAAAAAGTTATCGAAAAATATTTTGCGTTTCTCTGGATTGTCAATAAAAGATAATAGTTCGGAGACTTTTTTCTTGATAATGCGGCAGACGATTGGACATTATTCAAAAAAAAATATTAAAATAATGTAAAAGATATGTTCCTCAAACTGTACTACATTAACTGTACTATATTCTTTAGTATGTCCTATGAGATTTAATTTGAATATTTTCTTCTACATTATTTTGTCTATAAAAATATCCCTTACGATTTTTTTTATTAATATATTTTTTGTTTTTTTTACATCAATCGTATACATTGATCGTCGTATTTATTATATATATATATATATATATATATATATAAATATATATACATATATATATATATATATATATATATATATATATATATATATATATATATATATATATATATATATATATATATATACATATATATATATATATATATATATATAAATATATATATATATACATATATATATATATATATATATATATATATATATATATATATATATATATATATATATATATATATATATATATATATATTGGCATTAATTGCATACACTGACATTGTATTTAATTTGAATGTACCGTTCGTTTAGGAACACCTCCTAAACGAACGTTTAAAAGGCGTTGGTTTATGGAATACTAAAAGTTTAAAATAGTGGCGCCATCTATTGCTCATATGTGAATCGAGAATCGCATCCTTCAAAAATTCTTCGTTATCCTAATTGTTAGCAATACAATGCTCAGAAATAAATTATTGATGAATGTTTTTTACCCAAAATCAATTTTAAAACTAAACACAGTATAAATAACATAGAAAAGATTTAGCCTTTATCATTGGAGCAAAAAATTCTGGAAAGTAAAACATAAAATATATAAATTTATAATAAACCTACCAAAATCCATTAAAAAACTAAACACAGTATAAATAACATAGAAAAAAAAAGCATACGAAATGTTATACACATTAATAATATGAAAACCAATTAAAAATATATAAATGTATAATAAACTCCTCAGATTTCAGCTATATTCGGTCTTTCATCATAAAAAAGCTGAAAAAAAATAAAATAAAAATAATAAAATAAAATAATAATAATAATTTAAAAAATAAAGATAATAATTAAAAAAATAATAAAATAAAAGCTGAAATAAAAAAGCCTTCATAAAAAAGCTGAAAATACAGGTTTAGCAAAATTTGCGCGATCCCGACTCAAACCCGAGTATTACGGGGTACCAAACGAACCATTTTAACGAATACGCCACGATTATACACAACATTGTTGAGTAAAGTAAAAAATATACGCAATCAGTTTTTTGGAAAGTTGCTATGGGTTGGTGAATATACATACATTTATGGAGTAAGAGGAGTTTTAAGTCAGAAATAAGTTAGCAGGATAGAAGCTTAGTCTTTAACTCTTCAATAGACACAAAGACATTAGCTAGGGGGATTTCAGTAGCGATTAAAAAAGATCGTGACACTTAGCGTGGTTGATTCGAATTTTCCATCGCGTGTGAGAGTGTCAATATGCCGTTGGATCCGATTTATTTTAGAGTATAAAATCTGACTTGAAAGATTATTATTTTCATTTATTATTCTGGTTTAATATATAACTTGAAACTTTTTGATTTTGTTTATTTTTATCTTTTCGCTCGCTGTTTGTCAGCTAACCCTAACGTGGACGCCATATTCAGAGGAGTGATTCCACAAAGTGTAACAGCTTACAAATTGTTAGTTTTTTATTAATTAAAAATCAACGGTAATTAATTTCGATTTTTGAAGTTCTTCAGACCCTCGGCTGTTTTTAAAGACGCCTGTGTGTAAAATTTCACGATCGTTGCTCCTAAACTGTGGATTTCTATACAATTACAGAGATACAAACATTCATTTTTATATATTAGATAATACAATATTGGCTACAGTATTGGCTATACAGTATTGGTTAATTTTCTTTCGTGGTGGAAACTTGAATAATTAGAGTTAGAAGTCTGCTTATGTGTGTGAAATGTCTTAATATTAGTCATAGATTAGTTTCAAACATCGCTTAAAATGTTTATTCCGATTATTTTTCCCTAAAAGAATATATGATGAATATAAATATATAATGAATAAAATAAATTCATAATATATTTTAATGAATATATTATGAAAGTAATGTTACTTTATATCATTGCTACGAGTTTCTTTGATTGGCTAAGGCAACTTTTGCTGTACAAGGGTATTTACATCGGGACCTATAATGTACAGCAGCTTTTGAAAGACTACAAACATCATGCCAACAATTGGACTCGAAACTACTGGCTCTTTCTCACACACTGAATTAGTATTATTAGATGAGGTGAATTAAAGGAAGAAGCTCACATTATTTGTACCACCATTGAATGAATGCCCGACACATAAACAGTATTATTAGATTAGGTGAATTAAAAGAAGCAGCTAAAGTTATTTGTACCACCATTGAATGAATGCCCGAAACATAAACAGTATTATTAGATGAGGTGAATTAAAAGAAGCAGCTCACATTATTTGTACCACCATTCAATGAATGTGTAACCGTATTTTAAAATTGTTTTTATTATTTTAAATGAAATTATTGGGATTGGGAGTTATTATATTATTCTTATATTAATTATATTTATTAATTATGATTTTGATTTAGTAACTTATTGGTTCATGATTGTGGCTAATACATTGATGTGCTTCCCAAATAATGGAAATTAACTCTGGTTATATTGACAAATCAATTTATTGAATATTAACACACATAAATAATACACTCCAAAATTACTCAATATTTCCTCCGGCATTTACATATTATTTTCAATTTTACTCCTACTAAATTAATTCATATATATATGCAAAACATTATATTAAATTGTTGGTACGAATTATCGGTCTATTACTCAACATCTTATACTCAAAAACTATATTCATCGCGCTCTATTTTAATCATTATGGCTATACACTGAGAAGCAATGATACAATATAAAAGGGAAATGCAAAGTCGCTACCTCAGCAGATGACGGTTGAATCCCTCTGGGCAGCTGGCACTCGTAATCATGAATTCGTCGTCTTTATCATCAAATGTAATTCGGGCATCTCTTTATCCGGAATACGGCTCCGTCGTTCATTGCAGACACTCGGCATGGGACACTGGGGGCATTGGTAAAAGGGGATTGAGGAGTGGCAGCACGGACGAATGGCGATGGCATGATAATTTCCAAATAACCAATGGAAATTATAAGAGGCGGAGACATTAGTAAGAAAATATATGAAATAAAAAAATAATGTGAAGGCAGAGAGATAACCTGGGAAGTTAGAGTCTGTCAGAAGTTGTCGAGCGCCCAGTGTCCCATGCCGAGTGTCTGCGATAAACGACGGAGCCGTGTTCGGGTGCAGTAAAGTTTAGAGAGATAGAAGTTGTCGAGCGCCCAGTGTCCCATGCCGAGTGTCTGCGATAAACGACGGAGCCGTGTTCGAGTGCAGTAAAGTTTAGAGAGATAGAAGTTGTCGAGCGCCCAGTGTCCCATGCCGAGTGTCTGCGATAAACGACGGAGCCGTGTTCGAGTGCAGTAAAGTTTAGAGAGATAGAAATTGTCGAGCGCCCAGTGTCCCATGCCGAGTGTCTGCAATGAACGACGGAGCCGTATTCCGGATAAAGAGATGCCCGAATTACATTTGATGATAAAGACGACGAATTCATCATTACGAGTGTCAGCTGCCCAGAGGGATTCAACCGTCATCTGCTGAGGTAGCGACTTTGCATTTCCCTTTTATATTGTATCATTGCTTCTCAGTGTATAGCCATAATGATTAAGATAGAGCGCGATGAATATAGTTTTTGAGTATAAGATGTTGAGTAATAGACCGATAATTTGTACCAACAATTTAATATAATGTTTTGCATATAAATATGAATTAATTTAGTAGGAGTAAAATTGAAAATAATATGTAAATGCCGGAGGAAATATTGAGTAATTTTGGAGTGTATTATTTATGTGTGTTAATATTCAATAAATTGATTTGTCAATATAACCAGAGTTAATTTCCATTATTTGGAAAGCACATCAATGTACTAGCCACAATCATGAACCAATAAGTTACTAAATCAAAATCATAATTAATAAATATAATTAATATAAGAATAATATAATAACTCCCAATCCCAATAATTTCATTTAAAATAATAAAAACAATTTTAAAATACGGTTACAGAATGTCCGAAACATAAACAGTATTATTAGATGAGGTGAATTAAAAGAAGAAGCTCACATTATTTGTACCTCTATTCAATGTGTTGAGGCAAACTCCTTGATTAATGTAAATTCGTTTGCCCATGCAGCAGAACTGCCTCTCAACTCCACATCAACAAAATGTAAAAAGTACCGTTTTCGTTCTGAGTTGTAGCGTGTATCGTAAGTAAAGCGTATTAAATAAAGTGTTTGTTCAAAAGTATTCATAGTCATTATCGAACAGTTTCTCACACAATGAATGTCCGAAAAATAAACAGTATTATTAGATGAGGTGCATTAAAAGAAGAAACTCACATTATTTGTACCACCATTGAATGAATGCCCGAAACATAAATAGTATTATTAGATGAGGTGAATTAAAAGAAGAAACTCACATTATTTGTGCCACCATTGATTGAATGTCCGAAACATAAACAGAAAGTCATAAAAAGTTTACAGAAATTAATTAGCTTACAAACGAGAAAAAAAATAACATGCATTAAAATGATTAAAAAAAATTGTGATTTTTAAAGTATAAAATTATAATTAACTAACATCGTATGGTGACTGTAAACATATTACAAAACTTAATCAAGCGTTGATAAAACAAACATTGGATAAATATTTGCAATTAATTTCAATTAACTGATAATGATGTTTTCAGCAGGATGATAGTTACGTCCCCCATTTAGAATATTTAGCTAAAACGACGAAAGAAATTATTCCTATATGAGGCAATTTCTATCAATATTTTATTTCAGAAAATTATCACACGAATTTGCTGTAAGTTGATTGCTTTGTGCTACACCAAATGTAATTTATTTTCTAATCCTTTAAAATTTCACGCAAGATTCCCGCGTTTTAATGAGATTGAATATCGAATCGAACGCGAAAGGCTCGCCGGCAATTCGCAAACAAGTTTAAAACTAGCTGTTATACTGTATCCATAATTTTAAGGAAGTTTGCATGGTGAAATGTTGGTTTAATAACCTTGTTTTCTTTTTTCGCTGGGTGAGAGAGAAAGTGTGGATTCTGGAAGTTTCATTGCAGCGTGTTATTATTATCGTACTACACAATTATTAGTACAAATTAATGAGCGAATTTCTCAAGATAAAGAAGTACACATGTAGAGGAACTCGGGGATTAAAATTACATCATTAATACGCAGAAATGCTTTATAAAGTTATTACGTTTTCTAGAGAAAGGAATAAAAATGCATAAAATGATCGATATTGTAGAAATTCATATGAAAAATGTCATTTTAGACATAGAAACTGTTCAAGATAAAACAAAAAAAAATTGTTATATATATCTGAAAAAACAGCAATTTATTGTTCCAGGAACATTTGTGAAATCAACAAGCTCATGTGTGTTATTTTGTTTTGTCCTTACGGCATTTCGATTCTTATCAATTTCCGTTAATATTACTATGAAATTTTATTTTCGTCGTATTATAATGACACATGCAGTTAAAGTATTTTAACTGTGACTTTTAACAATGAAGATGGCTGAATCTTGAGAAGCTAAACTAGTCAATCTATATATATAAAACAGTTCCGTAACTGACTCATTCATTCATTCATTCACTGACTGACTGACATACAACGCACAGACCAAACCGCTGGACCTAAAGGGCTGAAATTTTGCATGGCGATTCTTCTAATAGTGTACGGGTGCACTAAGAAAGATTTTTCAAAAATTCTTCTTAGATTTTTTTAAATTAAATTTTTAAGCTGTTTTTTAAACTTTTTTTACGTTTGCATTTAAAATAATACATTGAGGGTTATAAAATTTATATCACGAGAAAGATCATAAAAATTCCTTCAAAATGAAATTTTTTTCGAATTTTTACCTCCATTTCCTGATTTTTGGTGAATTTTTAAAAGATTAATTTTTAGAATTTAATTTATTAAATGCTGATCACGTGATTTCTTTTTTTCTGGTACTTTAAATAAATTTATCGTCACGTGCAAAAAAAAAATAGTCCAAAAAATATTTTTTTCTTGCTAATGCGGCAGACGATTGGACTTTATTTTGTCGATAAAAATATCCCTTACGATTTTTTTATAAATATGTTTTTTTTACATCAATTGTATACATTGATCGTCGTATTTATTATAAATATATATATGTATATTTATTTTTTTTGCTATTAATTGCATACATTGACCGTTGTATTTAATTTCAATGTACTCCGTAGCGAAGCGCGGGTTTTCAGCTAGTCTGAGATAAAATTTCAACAATCAGTTCCGCAATTTATCAAAACCGATGTTTTTCCCTTTGTTTCTGATTGATTCTTTGTAAAATATACATACTCTACAAAGGAGTGTCTTAACTCTTTTAAGGGCGACGTTTGCAAAGTGCAAATGCCTAAAACTAGTCATTTTTTTCTCTTGCATTCGATATATTCCAGTTAAATGAGCTGAAAAATGGTTAGCACTGCTATCTGTTATCAGTTAAAAGAAGTAAAAACATTTTGCAACCTTTAATTGGAAAATTTTTCAATATTCTTTAAGTTAAAAAATATCGGTAAAAATCTGCACCATGCAAACGGGGGAGGTTGTTGCCCATGATAGGATTAAAAGAAACAATCAGTCTAATGGTAAGGCTGTTTTTTAATAATCTAGAGAGACATAATTATTGGACAGTGTTCTAATATTTTGCTTTAGCCGTTATGAATATTCCATTAAATATGGGAAATAATTGAACAATGTCAGATGATGCAAATCTCATACATATACACGAACTAACGAGTTTATTATATATATGCTTTTCTTTCATGATTTTTAATATATGACTCATGTATGTGCCACTAATTACTGGCTGAATAAAAAATTTGACATTTCAATTGGAATATATTTTAGACTGTGCTGTTATATAAGCGAAAATCTTTAGTCTATACGGTAAAAGACGCTAACAAACAAACCCAAACGAATTGGGTGAAATGCGTACTAGAGAAATTTATAAGGACAGAAAATGGACTCTTGATATTGAGTTAATCTCTTTCAATTTAGTTTAGGCAGTAAGTTTCATATGTGTTTGAGTAAAAATAGTTGGTTTATAAACATAAACATATATTAAGGATGTCAAATATTTTATTTCAATGCAGTAACGGTAAAAATGAAAACCTTTCTTACAATAAAAAAAAATTCATATTTTCTAACAAGGCAAACACCCAGAGCAGTTTGGGGAACTTAAAAGCACATAAATAAGTTACCATACTTGAAGTTTATGTAGAAATTGGGACATGAACTTTTTACTGAAGGGTAATATATGATTCTTTGAGTTCATTTGACACATTTTATGCGAATACGTTTTAGCGAAATCATTTTTGTATTTGAGTTTGCTTTCGTAAAATTTTGCCTAAGCTAACCATTTGATTCCAAATTTTGAAATCTGACAACTGACTTTGGAAATCTAAATGACATGAAAACCCATACGGAAAGAATAACTTTTTGAATTGATGTTATTAATTTCAATATCAAACTGTTTACGTAACATTTTCCTTTTCCCCGAATAAGTTAATTCGTAGATCATTGTAAAGAAATAAATATAAGAAATAAATATATATTTTAATTCATAATAGTTATAGTTTACAAAAAAGAAAAATTGTATGCAAACTTTACAGTGTTTAAGTTAAAATTTTTGTTTTTGCATAGCAAATTTTGATTTAGGGTCCTTAAATACAAGAGATGAGATTTTATTTAAAATTTCGTTTACAGTTATTGATATGAGCCATTTGTTCGTAAAAGCATAATATTGTATGCAATGCATTTTTATAATGCATTGTTGATTTTTATTTCAGTGAATACCATAAAATTAATAAAGGAATAGACATTAGAATTATTAGAAGAATATGACTATTTGAAGAATGATTTGTGCAAATATTCTTTTCTAAAAATAATCAAATCAGAATGATAATTACATAAAAAGATAATTATTAGATATAAGCATTTGAAATTTATTCAATCTTACGTACGGCATTTTCGAGGCAAGTTTACATCTTCCTATCTAAAAACCTTGGCCATATATTTTGTTATAGCGAGCTATTTCTTAGAAAAGTAAAGTAGAGACGTGAATGAAAAATAATGGTAAATGTAATGAGTTTCCCAGGTTATGTGATGAGAAAATGTTTTAGATATCTATTTAAAGGTTTGAACTAATTTTGTAAGAACTTTCAACGCAATCGAAACTTTGCTGGATGAAACATTCAGTCCATTATTAAAAAAAACAAAAAAACACTAGTTTATTTTAAAATGCGATTCTTTCTTGGATAATCTTGGACGAGGAGAAAAGCAAAACCCTTTAGACTGTTTTGTATTCTGACAGTTTTCAAATCTGTGTGATTACAAATTGATACTTGACGGCAATTACTGGAGCAAAGTGTATTCCTCACTATTTGCACACCACGACAGCCGAGGCTGACCCCTAAATGCAGTGGGAATGGAAGCGGGCTTCGACCCCTTTCCCCGTCTACTGGTGTTTCTGACCACAACATAATCATCGACATCATCGAAGTGTATTGAATTCATTGGTTTGCTACATCTGACAAATCAGTGATTGGTACACTTGACAGGTAGAACTCTCAAACATCATATTTATTCATATAGGAATTCCTTTATGACACAGCACAGGAATTTAGCGAAACTCATCGATATTTAGGATGATGGATGGTATCTTCAGTGGGCATTGCAGCTACTTAGGTGGCAGAGTTTCATAACCATAGCTTGCTTTGAAAAAAATTGGGGTCATTGCTGTAAGCGATACTAACAAAATAAAGAAGTCAAAATGCTTAGTCCCTCTTTCTAAACCCTCTTGGCACCTGTCGTGTTGAATGATATCTAGAGTAGAGACAAAATAGTCACATCATTTCAAACGTTGCATCACTTTTTTTGTCGAATGTTGGAACATTATTATCTCCTACTTATTTCTTCCCTGCCCGAAAAATTCATTCATTTAAGGTTACACAGCATGAGATCAATCGGGGATTTTCAAAAGAAAACGAAGTTAGTTCTAGTTATATTACGTATGAAGAATTCTATTTATCACAGCATAAAATATATGGGAATTTTCCGAAGATGTAAAAGGTCTCAAGCCCAATTACAAAAAATACAGGGTGTTCATAAAAAAAAAACTTGGCCAATATATGGACCTCTAGGGGCTGTTCCGTTCAACCGATCGAGATCATATTTCAGATGTAGTTATTCAGAGGTATGATCTCGGGATTTTGAGAACGGCAACAAAGTGGCGCTCACGGTTACGGTTATAGGCACAGAAACTCAAAATTTTCGAATGGCAACGCCCACTTTTTCCCATCGCAAAATGATCAGCGCATACGGAAACCCTAAAGAGCGTTGGAACGGTACGTTTATCACAAAAAAACGGACGCATTATGCACGCACAAAAAACAGCTCTGCGAACTGTCAACAAAAACACGATCGGGGCGCACGGAGTAAATTTGCATGTGACAGAGGCAAGACACCAATCACTGATGACAACACAGATCGAACAAAAGTAAACTTTTATTTGGATTACACATTTTTACGTGGGTGCCATCTTCGTGTGGTTGTTGGCCGTCCACAGAGCTCTTTTTTGTGCGTGCATAACTCGTCCATTTTTGTGAGAAACGTACCGTTCCAACGCTGTTTAGGGTTTCCGTATGCGCTGAGCATTTTGCGACGGGAAAAAGTGGGCGTTGCTATTCCAAAATTTCAAGTTTCTGTACCTATAACCGTAACCGCGAGCGCCACTTTCTTGCTGTTCACAGAATCCCGAGCTTATACCTCTGACTAACTATACCTGAAATCTGATCTCGATCAGTTGAACAGAACAGCCACTAGAGGTCCATGTATCGGCAAAGTTTTTTTATGACCACCCTGTACATAAGACTGAAGCATAAAAAAGAACTCTCGAATGTTAGTAAAGGTTAATAGAAGTTCGTTTTTGCTTAAATGGAATTCTGGCTATTTCCAATCTTTTTTGCTATGCAATTTTAGTCATTTCTGCCGTATTGAGTAATGCTTTAAAATAAATTATTATGATGCATGAAAAATTTATAATATTTTGACTTATATAACGACTGAACACATGGAAAAGTAAAATAAAGGTAAATAAATTATTGAATTTATTTTGTAATACATATTCCAATTTTAAACAATTTCTAACCGCAATAATTTTGTATTAATATCTATTCCGAAATAATACGAAATGAACATTCTGAGCTATAAATGAGAAAATAAATATATCCAGTTAACGATTACAAATGTATCCAAAAATGCCTTTTGTTTCGTTTCAGACTACACATCTCCTATGAAATACCGCCTAAGCGCTGTTCATTCAAGAGTAGTTCGCTCCATGTTTACATAGCAGCCCGATTTGTTGAAAACTTCCATAATGAAAAAGAAGATCTTGTCTTACTGCAGTAACAAGAGCTCAATATGTGTTTCGTTGAGCAATATTGACCTTCGATCCGTTCTAGCTGGCTTAATGAAAGGAGGAACTACAAAGCTCAGATAATACCAGATAGGAAGGTGTGTTTCAGAAATATCCGTTTTCCTTCGATCTCCGCATGATATTCTTTGTTTGGTCGGCCTAAAAGAGATAAAATTAATATTTCTGGATCGCTTTAGGGAAATTAACGGTTTGTGTGTATCATAGTGTTTCAGTTACTGTGAGAAATACTACACATGTGCATAACACGTATTTTCAAATTATATTTCTTGTAACTTTCACATGCACACACTCAGTAAAATCTAGAAATTAATTATACCAAGACATATCAAATATGTGGAGGGAGAGAGTGAAATTTATCATAATGGAAGAGAATTACAATGAATCACGTTTCGGGGCCTATGACATATCGAGTTGTGAAGAATTGTTAAGAGATAGAGATGTATGCTTATATTTATTATTCTATTTATAATGAATCAACTAACCCCAATATAATCTTTAAAATGTATATTTATTTAATTGGCTTTATAAGTTCTATCCAGTAAAGTAACCTTAATCACGATGTTAAATTTTTCGCCAGAAAATTAAACGTCCTTTTTAAAATATACATGTTACTAGACTTTGTGCGTTTGTTTTATTTAAGAGCAAATTGCGAACTAAATAATTATAACTTATTTACAAACACACACACACACACACACACACACACACACATATATATATATATATATATATATATATATATATATATATATATATATATATATATATATATATATAGGTGGTTATCAAAATAATGGACACATTTAGGAAAAACATAAAATTCTTTATTAATATGTCATAGGACCATCTATGATATTTAATACCACCTGAGTTCACTAAGGAATTGAATTATACAAGTCATGAATAGTGGTTCAGGGAATATTATACCATTCTTTATGGATAAATTTTCAATGTTCCTGTACAGACACTGTTGGTGGATATCGATTCGTTACTCTATTCTCAAAACCAGACTACAACAGTTCGATGATATTGAGGTTTAGGGATTGTGAGGGTCAGATAAGATGTTTGACTTGGTCTCTATGTTCCTCAAACCACGACCTGACACTTCTAGCTGTATGGATCGGAGCTTTCTCATCATGTAGAGAGTTCTCTCCTACAGGACAAAAAATCGGCACCATAGGATGGACCTGGTTGTCTGAAAATTCGACATAGACCTTCCCAGTAAATCTCCCTTTCAGGGTTACAATAGATCCCGCTTGAAATCCATGAGATGGCTGCCGAAACAAATTTCCCTCCATGTTTGATAGCGCATATAGATTGGTGCAGAGTTCTCTGCCTGCTGACCCCCGACTCCTGTCATCACATTAGTCACGGTAACATTAGACACGGTATTTAGAACCACCCCCGTTTTCGCCCCCAAGGTTTCTCTGATCTGGTGTCTCCCCCGACTCCGCTCGACACCATTTGACCCGCTGATCCCTCGCCCTTTCTTTGATGGACCGCCAGAGGAGGCGATCCATGCATAGTACAGAGTACAGAGTGAACATAAATCACTGGATTCCCCAAGGCACAGGCAGAGAACTCTGCACCAATGTATATGCACCATGACAGCTGGCATGAGACAAGCATAACCATACGCTTGTGGAGGTGGTCTTCAGACATACGCAAGTCCTGTCAGACATACGCTACAGTCCTGTCAGACATACGCTTCAGACATACGCAAGGGACCAAATGAACAATGATTCGTCTAACAAATGTCATATTCCGACGTATCACTCGACCAAGATTTGTGCTCAAGGCACCACTGTAGTGAACATTTTGTATTCACATCTGTTACAAGTGGCTTGGTTATTACTAATCTGCCTTAAATGTTTTTTTGGGGGGAAGTTTTCTCTTACCTGTAATGACTGATACTGGAGCCTGCAGATTCAGATGGAGCTATACGATCAATTTGGCTGCAGTTGTCTTCTTTTTTGATGTCAGAATCCGCTTCACACCCGTCAGTCTCTTTCACATAGCTATACCTTTCGTCCACTATTCTGTTTCACAGAGGATGTCTTTCAAGCACTCTGTATGCCATCATGACTTCCGATATCATAGCTCGGTAAACACCCAAAACCATGGGGAATTTTGTAACAGATACTCCAATCAGACGCGCTTTAACAATTTGCCCTCTCAGCACAGTCTACAACGTTTGACATCTTACGCTATCCTCCAAAAAGCCTGATGTTCATAGTTTCACTACCGCTATCTGAGAGTAGAATAATGTGCACACTATATTCTGTAAAAAATACTAGTCCTTAGACTTATTTTTTAAGGAATACGAAACACTCCCATAAACACCAGGAATATTGATATATATATATATATATATATATATATATATATATATATATATATATATATATATATATATATATATATAGCAAAACGCCTATATATGTGCATAGCTATAAATGTGAAAAAAAATTTTATATTGTAAAAAAAGTTCAAAATTTAATTCCAAAACGAGAAATTATAAAGAATGACGGAAAACCCATTTTGTTTAAATTAATTTTTCTTGGTGTTTTATTTAGTCATTGGAAACCACTGCATCTGACTATTACACCAGAAATATTTGTGATACTTTCTTAATGCGATAAATTTGTATTTTGCAATTTGCTTGAATTCTTCTGGTTTAACTTCCACTTGGTTAATTTCTATTTATCTCTTTTTACGTACATACACACACATACATACCTATATTAAAACTCATAAAGCAGAGTGTGCATGAATATGTACACATATTCTCATAATTACCATGTTTCAAAACACAATTTTGTTGATTTATTCATTCCTGTTTTGTATAATAAAAATGGATTATTTGTTCACTATCAATAATTATGCACGTTGATTAATGATTTCTTGAATAGGGAAATCAAATGCTAATAATATTTTACAACTAGCTAACTCGAGGGGGCTCTTTACCAATTTATGATTTACATCATGTACATCTTGTAGCTGTAATTGATGCATTCATAATGAATACAATAGTGTTAAACCGCACCAAGCAACACCTTCATATGCTTGTTGCGAATAAGGATTAATGATTTAAAGCATTTCTGTAAACACCGTCATTGAAAATGTTGATATTCGTTACTTGAAAGCAACAAACATTAATATGGCTCTAATGAAGTAGCTCCTGCAGCGTATTTCATCCAATTTCTGAACAACTACAAGTTGCATTAAATTAGAATTACACTGTGTAATGCAGCACGTTTTACGGACGTGTCCTTAGAGGGTCATCGATCTTTTAAACAAAGAGAGTTTTAATGAGGTCTCTTGATGTTTGAAGCAATATTGTTTCAGTTAAACTGACTTAAATAACGTTAAAATGACGTACGCTTCAGTTTCAGCATCAATTAATTTTCATTTTTCCATTTTCTTTCTGATAATTGAGGGGTATCTGCATCGCAAAACGGAAGCGTTTTAGATAATTTCGGGGAAGGAAATTAGTCAATATCCTGCCATTCCTCGAAATGTTTATTAGGTTCCATGCTCTCTCTAAACAGTGGAATCTCGCAATGATTTATTGTAATTTTCTTAATTATTTGATTATTAAGCTGATTTTTATCTGAAAATTCCCATTCGTTTACACTTAATTACAATACTGAATAATTCGTAGAACTACATTGTTGAAAATACAAACCATCACAGGTATTTCATTGTGAAATGGACTTTCAACTACCATGAGAGATGAATTTAATTTTCTACAAATAATCATTAAATGAATCACATAATATCCAGATTTTTTTTTCTATGTGAGCAAAATATGTAAGGTTAAAAAAAGGATTTAACAAAGTTGTAAATTTACCAAAAATATCATTTCTAAAAATCTCCCAAAATAAAGTGTGTCCGGGTAAAAGTATCCAAAAGTTATGGTTTATTTTTACGGAACTAGCCATTAGAATTAAAGACAAATTATTTAAATAGAAAAAACATCTCACCAAGTTTTAATATAAATCTTAGATTTCAATCATAGTATCATAGATTTCGATGTGTGAACGTTTTGTAGCACGACAAACGTCTAAATGGTAATCGAGTTCTCTCCGAGTGTTTCGTAGCATATCAGGAGTTATTACACGAATTGCTTCAATGATACGCTTCTTCAACTCATCCACAGTTTCAATTTTTATTTTATACACAACGAATTTAAGAAATCCCCAAGCAAAAAGTCTAATAACTCCTAATATGCTACGAAACACCTGGAGAGAATTGGATTACCATTTAGACGTTTGTCGTCCTACAAAAGGTGTACACATCGAAATCTTTGATACTAAGATCGAAATCTATGATTTATATTAAAATTTGGTGAGATGATCTTTCTATTTAAATAAATATTTTAAAATTATAATGGGTAGTTCCATAAACATAAGTAATAACTTTTGGGTACGTTTTTCCAAACGTACAGACGCCCTGTATATAATCCTTGAAAAAATATTCCCCTCGGAGTAAACGCAAAATTCTATTACAACAAATCTCATGCAGTTGTTGAATTAATATATATATATATATATATATATATATATATATATATATATATATATATTTTTATTCAACAACTTAGCAATGATATGTAAAAATACCATGTAGATTTGTGATGAAAAACCAAACGCTATTTTAATCCACGGTTGAAAATAATTATACATATAGCTAATTAAAGATACATATATTCGGAAAGTTAAAGTGGAGTAATTGGATTGAAATTTCTTATGGATATCGGTTTTATGCAGTGTTATTTGCCCTTCGTCGCTAATAAGGGAAAACTTTCAAAGCCAATTTAAGATTCTAATTTACCGCAAACGAATATTTTTTCTTCGTAATGTGTTATTTACATAAGAATGTTTAATCTGATAGTTTATATTTTCTGTACTGCTAAAATAATTTAAAATTTCCGTTAAACTATCCTAATATAGTTATTGGATGCTGTAATATTTTTGAAAGAAATTCTATCATGTGTACAGTAAAAAAAAATAAATTGGAAACTTTGTAAATAAGATTAAAAAGTACAAAATTTTATCTGATTATATGCATATAAGCATATATGTGTAGCTAATGTATTCAATAATATTCAGTTGAAATAATTATTGCGTAACGTCTGCAAAGTACAAAGTTTTAAGATTTTAAGATGAAAGTCAATAAGATACTCAGTTTTTAAGATAAATTTATCAAAATACATTTAAGAATCACAGTTAAGAAGAAGGATATTTATAAAACCTTACGGTACGGCTAATCAATAAGAAAAAGCTTCCAGAAGTTGCAATAAATTTTATATCGCTACAGGTAAAAAAATAGAATGCGCAATGAAGAATAACGATAATGTAAACGGAGAAATTCGCCGGAAAATAAAGTTTGCCCATTATTTTTCAGTTTTTGCTGCGATAAAGAAAATATTTTTTTTTTCTTCAGAGGAATAATATCCCTCCATTAAAACTGCCTGTAGCTTAAATATAACTGTTAGGGATATAAAACCTTTTAGAATCTTGATTAGCTGAAGAAAAATTAATTTCTCTAGATCACTCGGCCACATATATACATTAATGGTTTGAGATTTGTAATTCATATGTAAAATTTTTATTATAATTTAGGACTAGAAAATTGCGTCATGGTGTAATTATACGCGAAATGTGACAAGCGACTGTAGTACAAACTGTCCCTCAAAAGTAAATGATAAGCAACGTTAACCATTTTTCTGTAAAGAAGTAGATGGAAATACAAAAATTGATTGATGTGGATAAAATGATTAAGTTTTCTCTCATTCTTTTGAAGTACCATTAATAAATATCTGACAATACAATGAACTCGTGTGAAACCTTATTGATTCCACTACATTTATAGAATTCCGATATCATTATCCAGCAAAAATGCTACGATAAAAATTTAACTAACGCAGCTTAATGATATATTTCAAAGTTATTCTTACTAAACATTAAACCTCTAAATTTTTACATATACTTTGATACGAGAATTCCGAATAATTTCTTTTAAATTTTTAGGCACAATATTTTTTTTTTCAATGCGGAGGCACTTGTCGCGAAGACATTCGCCTATAATTTACCGCATTTTTGCTGGCCTTTTATTATGGGGGTGCCATATAGGTGGACCAGCATTGCCAACTATGAATGGACGACACACACGGAGGCATTTTAGTGGCGCTTCGCCAGGATTCGATCCGATCACTCTCAGCGCCGAAAACCAGCGCGCTGTACCACAAGGCCGCCAAGGCCTTAGGCACAATATAAAACATTTCTTTCTTGATGCAGGTCTTCATCGGGTAATTATTCAGATCTGTTATACAACATTCTATGGTTTGGGTGGCTGAAGCAAGAGAGTTTCAAACATGGATAGACTGACAACCCGAACAGGTAACCCCGAACAGGTTGTCAGCTTTGTTTTTTGAGTTCTTTTTATAGTGAGGAGTATACATAGGGATTTATTTTAAATACTGAATACTAATAAAAGGCCGCATGCGGCTGTTTACCGTAATGGAAGGTTGGATTCTTTATTGGTTGAAAGCCCTTCGTTAATTTTTTGCTACACGAGGGCTAATTAGACCGGAACCTACTGCTTAAAGCCGATTCCGAACGTCTATAAACAACCATGCCAATAGTTGACTCTAACCAATAGCTATATTGAGATTACAGACCACACTATTATTGCAGTCTGGATTTTATGAGTCGTCTTTAAATTCCAAAATGATTGTATATTTAACAATGGAATCCCCGATTGATTAACATTCCAAGAACAATATGTAGATTATATATACGATACACTTTTTTGTAAGTTTGTAAACCAAGAAATGATCTAAATTGATATGTAGATTATATATACGATACACTTTTTTGTAATTTTGTAAACCAAGAAATGATCTAAATTGATATACGATGAATTATTTCAAGTAAATTTCTAAACCAAGAGACATAAGGGAAATTGTAACATTTTAAAAAACTCATTTCAAAGCGCTTAAAAGAAATAATGCTAGTTTATTCGGTTGCACTAGTCTTGAAAATTTCGGTAGAGTCAGTATTAACATATAGCGTTTAATAAAATAAATATAACTATAGTATTATAAGAGGGAGGTTTCAAATACTATATGGGGGAGGATACTCTATTACCCTTCGAAATACTTACATTGCGCTCTTAACCCTTTCAGGGGAGCCGTTCGCACAGTGCGAACGCCTAAATCTAGTCTTCTTTTCACTTGCATTCAATGTATTCCAGTTAAATCAGCAGAAAAATTGCTACTACTGCCATTTGTTATCAGTTTAAAGAAGTAAAAACATTTTGCAATCTTTAATTGGAAAAATTTTCAAGATTTTTTAGGTTAAAAAAATCGGGAAAAAAAATCTGCACCGTAGAAATGGTGGAGGTTGTTACCCCCGAAAGGGTTAAGACCCATCCTGGAATATAGCTTCCCAGTTTACTGCTGTGATTCTAGACTAGTCTACAGAAACTTAAGCGTATTCAACTGAGTGCTACTCGGATTATAGCCGGTCTTCGAAATAGCTGTCCCAATGACATTGTTCTTTTTGAGGCAGATTTATAACCACTCAGACTCAGTAGAAATTCAAATCTTGTGAAATATTTCAACAAATACCTTAGCTATGGCTCTCAAAATCGAGCTTCTGCCTTTCTCAGGGGCTGGAGTAATAATCAGAGACTCAAGAAAAACAGTCCTTTTTGTCAGATAGTCAGTTGCAATTTTATCTCCAATACTGTTGAGCCGCTTTTCTTGAATCCATGCATTGACCCATCCGAGGGCCTTACCGAGGTATACTTTCATGTACAGGTTAACAAGATCTTCCTGTGTACCTAAGACAACTTGCCCTTGAATTGAACAACAATATACCAGATGATGTTGTACTTATTTATACGGATGGTAGCAGGAATGATAGGACTTGTTCCGGTAGTGGTGGCTTTATTGTCTCAAAACGGATTCAATCAGATTTGAATTAGAAATCATGACGGCTGTTCCGTCTTTCGCAGCTAACTTATTGCAATTAAAGCGGGTCTTGACACGGTCCTTTCGATCTCTCGGGCTGGAGAAATCTGGATTCTGTCTAATAGCCGGAGTGCCATCCAGAATCTTTCTAATTGGCACAGTGTCCGTGATAATACAGGAGTAGCTATTTTGGACAAGCTAAAGCGGCTCTCCTCATCTCGTGAGATTCATTTACAGTGAATCCCTTCCCATGTAGACCGTGCCGGTAACGAGATTGCTGATACTCTCGTAAAAAAGAGATGCTGAAGAGTCCATGGATAGGCAAGAGCCTCTGACGTATACTGAACTGTATTCCAATCATAACTGTCTTGTAAGGTCTGCTTTCGCCATCCCCCCCGTACACCATTGGTACCAGGGTAATCATCCAGGTGGTTCTCTGTCCCTCTGGTGCAGCAGACAGGAGCAAACTGCAAACTACAATAACCCGCTTTCGTAGTGATACCTAAGAACATTGACTTATACTAAGAAGGAGAAAGATTTTCGAACTTGTACCAAATGTTCCAAAGGCCAAGCCACTCCGGATCGTATCCTAGTGTTCTTGGGTCTTAAAAAGGAAGATCTTCTGGAGCTGCCATTGTTGGTCATTGACTTCATGAGAGTGTGCGGTATCATGGACCTAATCTAGCTCTGCTGGGTGACAAGGATCAGACACAACAACAACAATTAATATGGTGGGGCTTATTTCGTAGAATATCTTTTTAACTCATTAAGTCTCCATTTATAGAAAACAGATCTGTGTTTCAGCATTCTCTTAACTTCCAGCAAAAAACTATGGTTAATTAGTAAATAATTATAAACCATGCAGTTCAAATATGTCTCAATCTTTTTGTGTGTCACACTGACTATATATGTCCTAAAATTCTTTTTAAGAATTTTTGATTATAGTACGTTTTCGAATCTCTTTCTTTACAGTAACTTTTAAATAAATATTCTTACTCTGACACTTTTTAGTTCTAAAAAATACTGTTATGCTTTTACTTTTTACATGAAAAGGGAATACTCTGATACACTCATATATTTTATATATGATTGTATTACTCATAGTCTGTACTGATGTAATTATAAAACAATTTATGGATTTTAAATAAAATAAATGTTTCATACTGCCATATTGTAGAAAAAAAATAATTCATAAAAATCTACATATTTCTGTGAACCTCTACAGAATCTTTTAAGAGTCAAAAAATTTATTTATTGTATTTACAATGCATTTTAAAAGTAAGTACGTTAGTGGTTATGTAGGTATTTATGTATGTATATATTTAGTTATGTTTATGTATATATATATATATATATATGTGTGTGTGTGTATACATAATTCATAAAAAAATCATATTCATTCAATTCATATTCAATTTGTCATTCAATTCATCAACATTCAGTTTAATCCATATACATTCAATTGATTCAATTAATATTCATATCGTCATAAAAAAAACAAATTCTTTATAAAAAATTCATAAAAAATCTACATATTTCTGTAAACCTCTACAGAAGCTTTTAAAAGTCAAAAATTTACTTATGTTTGTACATATGCGTGTCCATATATATATACATACATATACATATATATATATATATATATATATATATATATATATATATATATATATATATATATATATATATATATATATATATATATAATTGTCATATAAAATTCCAGAATTTATGTTACTAGCTGTATAAAATGTTTAGTTGCACTATTTTCAAAATTTTCCTCCCTAACAAATACGTAAAAAATCATTTTAAAAGAGTGAAAGAAATTATCTCAGCATATAATCAAGCAATCTTTAAAAATACTAAACACAAAGGAGATTTTCGAGTTCATTAATTATGGAGACACAGTGAAATATGATCCGCCCCACTACAATGCAGTTACACGATATTACTTCTTAACACAATTTTTAACAAACTAAATGTCACCGAGAGAATACAAACGAAAAATATCACGTCATAATTTGACAAATTACTGCTGAGGAAGAGATTAACCGCGAAGCTTTTCATTTTCGCTGGGTTTGTAATCAATTTAAACGTTTGGACGTTTTCTTGTACTTAATTATATTTCACTAAAGTTGTTAGTCGGGGTGGGTTCCCTGAAGAGAAATTTTTATCATTGTTAAATATTGTAAAATACTTGAGTTCAAGCAGCTTTTGACAGGGAGAATTTCGAAATTGATACAGAAAATAATAACCTTGTGTGTCTCTATGTGCTTTGTTTTAAAATTAAGAGGATAGACAGAGATTTTTCCCATGTGCCCTTATTTTCGTTTCACAATTCCTCCAAATTTCCAAATAAGCTATATAAATAATTGTTTAAAGTTGAGTTTTAAAGAAATATTTTGATTATCGTATATTCAATTTATTTTTAAGGGATGTAACAAAATTTATTTTGTAAAGATAATATACCAATATAAATATTTTTTATAACATTTAAGTTCAGAAATATAATAATTTTTAGTCTAGATAATTACAAAATCTTGTTAATAACTTTCTGTTAATGTTAATTTGCAAATCCAAAAGATTTTTAAAAAGTTCCTTGCATCGTAATAAATAATCATAAGATCATTAAAATTTTTATCTACACACCAGCAGCATTTGCATAAAATTTTTAAAGGAATTGCGACAGTTATTAAAAGCTAGTTTCTTATTAATACTTTTTAAAATATAGAAAAGAGAATATAAACTTTTGTGAAGATATATTTATTTTTAGCAAAGTTATTTAAAGAAAAGCATAAATGAATTACAGAAAAGTTTGGTATTACTTATTAAATATAAAAATTTCGTTAATGAAGTGAATTTTTAAGTAGATGCGCATTAGGCATTTTGATAAATATTTAAGATTAGTTATTTTTTTAATTTAAAATAAATTATATTTGTTATCCAGTGAGACAAAATGAGTTTTAATAATAAAATGAGTTTTAACAATGAGATTTAACAATATTTCTTATGACTTTTGCGAAGATGTCTTTTTTTGAGTAAAATTATGGAGATTACGCATTTAAAAAGGTCTAGACGCATTTAACAGTTTTTTAATGCCTAGTTTTATTTTCAAATTGCATAGTTATGCTAAGTTTAATTTTAATGTTTCATGCTAATAATATTTTTCACATGATTTTATCTAGACGGTTACTTATTATTCTTTATTTGACAGCGAAAAGTTTTCCTTCTTCTAAATGATTTTAGAAGAGTAGAATTTTTTATGAATCATTTTGATGGTAATTCATTATATTTTTCTCCATCACATATCTGAAATAAAAATTCATTCATATGAGAAATATTTTTTATAACTTCACACTTTAGCCCAACCGTCTAACCTGCTGATTTGTTATTTGTCGTTTTCAGCCTGACGTAGGAGGATAAATTTTCAATTGAACTCATAAGTAAGGACGTAAATCTGAATATTCGTATATAATCAATAAAAGGATTACTTAAATTATAAGTAAGTAATTTCACTGTAGCTCGCAATTTAATAAGTGTAGAAAACATTTTTAATGAAATTTTTATTTTGTTAAGCCTTTGACTTACGCACCTCACTTTCTCTATATTACAAATAAATTATGACCATTAATCAACGAAGATAAACTTCTGATACTTTAAGTTTATAGATGAAGAAAATTTGAGTGGATTTTTATAAAATTAAAACTGTCTCCCAGATGATTGATTTTACCTTGGCTTTGAGTAATCTATATAAATAAAACAGTTCTGTAACTGACTGACTGACTGACAGATAACGCACTGACCAAACCGCCGGACCTAAAGGGCAGAAATTTTGCATGGCGATTCTTCTTATAGAATATGGTTGCACTAAGAAATATTTTTGAAAAATTCTTCTTTGATTTTTTAAATTAAATTTTAAAGCTGTTTTTGTAACGTTCTTTAGAGTTTGCATATAAATTAATACCCTGAGTGTTATAAAATTTATATCACGAAAAAGATATAAAAATTCCTTTAAAATGAAATCTCTTTCGAATTCTTTTACCTCCACTTTCTGATTTTTAGGGAATTTTTAAAGATTAATTTTTAGAATTTAATTTATTAAATGCTGATCACGTGGTTTCTTTTCTTTTTGTGATACTAATTTTACAAAAAATTAATTTTGCGTCTCATGCATAACAAAGAAATAAATTTACAAAAATATTAATATACGAAAAAAGATAAAATTTAATCACTAGACTAATTGAGATAGGAGTTTTTTAAGAATTTAATTCAAATTAGTATGTTTTTTGGATATTAAATATACAAATTAATTGCATACATTGACCGTTGTATTCATTATATATATATATATATGACATGGAGCTTGTTTTGCTCCAGTTTTAACATCAATTTTATGCAGTCACGTCCATTGTTGAAATGGGCGAGTGGTAGGCCTTTTAAAGAGATAATCTGATAAGAGAGATAAGAGAGAATATATATATACAGAGGCTGTTCGCACATTTTTTAGACGATTTTGGTAAGTGGTAATAAAAAATCGTTTGCTGCAAAAGAAATAATTGCAATTGAACTATGTTTTTAAAAGTCAAAATTATATTCTGCGGCTTGAGAGTTTTATTTTTATTCAAAATGGCGTTTTTAATAAAGCAGTGGTTCGAAGGCTACATTTATGCTCTTTCCGAAGAGAAATATGCATACTCCGTTATCCGTGAGAGTCATGGTTTTGTGATATCTAAAGCGTGGTTTGGTAATATAAGTCAACAAGAAAGGAAAAAAACGTCAAATTGGAGCCTCAAGTTGGACAAAAATTCCTAACAAGTATCCAAGGAAAAAACGGACATCTTCGACTATTGCAAAGGTACGTTGTTTAATGTTAAAAGAAAATTCTCCTAGTCAAAGAACAGTTGAAAAATCATTAAAATGCTCGGTGTACACTGTAAACAAAATGATAAACGTTGATTTAAATCTTAAGAAAGCGAAAAAACGCAATGTGCATCGTCTTCTTCCAAATCATATCGCTGAACGCAGGACACGCTGCAGAATTCTATACGAGAAACACTTATCCAAGGAAAAATGGAAAACAATTAACACAATAGATGAATCATGGGTGCTTTTAAATGATTGCAACAAAAAAAGAGCCATGTATTATCATAAAAGGGGAGAAAAAAATTTAAGTACATGGTTCAAAGAATCGACAGAAAGTTTTTCTAAAGGATTCATGATTGTTGCTGGTTTTTCTTATAATGGAAAGTTAAAAATAAAGAGAGTGGAAAAAAATGTCAAGAATAACTCCAAATACTATAAGGAACATATTTTATCGCCAATTTTTCTGAATGAAATACCATC
This sequence comes from Dolomedes plantarius, assembly GCA_907164885.2. Taxonomy (NCBI): domain Eukaryota; kingdom Metazoa; phylum Arthropoda; class Arachnida; order Araneae; family Dolomedidae; genus Dolomedes; species Dolomedes plantarius. Next base: position 48,086,920 of record OU015497.1, on the reverse strand, counting down.
GCTTTACCCACAGTGCCATCAATCTGTGAGACTCCATCAGGACAAAGCTAGCAGTCACACATCAAAATCCACTGTAAATTTCCTAAAAGAAATGTAACAAAAAACTGGTATCAAGGCCATACCATTCACTGATATCCCTACTAAATCTCCCTATGTATCACCTATGGATTTTTGTGCTTTCGGACTTTTAAATTCTGCATTTTCCAAACGTCGTCCCAAAACCCTTACAGGACTCTGGAAAGCTGTTGAGGAGGAATGGGATAGAATACCTCTTCTGACATTTCAAAAGGCATTATTATCCTGGAAATTGCGGTGTCGAAAGATAGTTCAGAATAAGGGATGTCAAATAGAACATTTAAAACACAAGAATTTTATGTAATTTAGTTTTGTGAATACAATATACATCGTCTAAAAAATGTGTGAACAGCCTCTGTAGTCATCAGTATTTATCATGTATCGTGCAACGTTTACCATGAAAATTAATGGTATGAAAATTCATATTTGTTCCAATCAACGACGGGGACAAAAAGTCGGAAGAAATGCATGTGCTCAAAATCTGAGAAAATTAATGAAAAACTTCTGTATATACTCTTAAATTACTGCTACTTTTTCTTGCTTAGAGCCTATGAGGAGAAGGATAGAAAGCAGAAATAACTGAGTTACTCTCCTTGCAATGAACTTGCTGCAGTGAGGATTTCCCACTTCTAATTTGAGTGAAACCCATACTTTCAGAAATTCTCTTAGTATTTGAAAATGATTATCAGATACGGAAGATTAGAGAACCAGTCTGGTGAAACCCGGATAAATGCCCAAGTATGTCCCGAAAATAAGATTTTTCGGATATAATCTTTTAGAAACGGTGATCATTTTAGTTTAGAGGTTCTAAAATTTTACTCAGCCGATAAATTTTGAAAAAAAAGTGTTTTCCTAGAAATAAACATAATGGTTTAGAATTATAGAATAAAATGAATCATACCACATCATATCGCACCCCAGCAAGAGGACAAAAAATGGCAATTTTATGGTTATGTCATTTAAAAATATATATGAAGTGCCCCATCGTGCCCGAAAAGCGACACATCTCTATCTCGCAATTTTTCCACCTGAAGTCAGCTGTATCAGTTTTATTGTAAAGCTAGTTCAAGCTGTATAGTATTCTTTAAGTTGATTTTTCTCAAATGCTGCATTTCTGAGTTGTGTCACTTTTTTTTGCCGGGGTGTGATATGAATCATAATATTTTGATAATAACAGAAAATTTTATTATTTTTAAAATTTTGAATCAACTACATTATAAGTTAAAAATAATTCTCCTAACGTTGACATTAGGAATTTTTTTTTATTTTTCTGTCATTATTCTGACATTTTTTCATTCATTAATGTCATTCTTGCTGTTTGAGTATGTATGCTTATAAAAGTTTCGCTTAACGTAGTTGTTACTTTACATGTCTGTTAAATTCTTTTTTAAACTTAAAAGTCATTGTTATCCCCAAATTAGACTTCTTTCTATTAGAATTTAAATAATGCACCCCATTAAAATCTAATTCTCTAAATTGGCAATAATTTTCAAAACTAAAACTTTCTGCATTAATCCAAACAAAAAACAGAGGACGCATATCAAAATACAATATCCCTAAAAAGGTATCTTTTTCAGACTAAACAAGACCAAGATGGGAAATTGCTAACAGATTTATAAGAATACTTTGAACACTTCCGTAGAATAGTTTAACATTTACCAGTATTTTTTTTCCAACTAAAGTTTCAAGATTATGGAAGGTGAAAGTATTTTACCTTTGAGAAATCTGGCGAATAAAGAATTGTTAAAGTTTTCTGCAACTGTTCAAAAACCACTAGGCTTTATTTACTTTGTATTTCCTTACAAAATGTATCATTTGTAGCAGAAATGGGGAATATGAAGTAAAAAAATCGAGCATATATCAGGTATTAAAAATATAGTGAGCATAAAATAATTAATGTGTATCGTAAATACATATTCATTATATACAAAAATACTTTTAAATTTATTGCAGTGTGCATATATCTGATATTAAAAATATAGTTAGCATAAATTAATTATTGTGTATCATAAATACATATTCAGTATATACGAAACTATTTTTTAAATTTATTGCAGTGTGCTTATGTCGTACAATTACTTGAAACACGCTGATATATCTAGATTGCTTTTTGTTGACAAAATTTCAAAGGACTTTAATAGGAATACAAATATACTAAAATAAGGAGGAATATACTAAAGTAAGGAGGAATACAAATATACTTACAATATTATATATTTAATGTTGTTTCATCTGACTTATATCACATGATTAATCTCATTAAAATTCAAGATTTAAAACCGGGCATATCTTTTTTCATAACAAGATAGAACTTTTTAGGAAGAATAACATTAACTTCCAATTATTTTTCATTAGACTGAATAAAAATGTTCTTGCTAGCTAACGCAGTCTTTCTTAAATTAGAAACTTTAAAAGTTTCCTTTATTTTATTGTACTGTAAAAAATTAAATTTACCTTTCAAAATAGAGAAATATTCATTGATATTAATATGTTAATAAATACCTATTATCTTTTCCTTTACAATATGAACAACTGCCATATTATCACACAAATTTCATTCATTCGGACTACCTCATTTTGCGTATTAGTAAAAACATTGTCAGTTAAAAGAGGTAATCACAATAAATTGTTTCGATTAAATTCAATTCAATAGCAATAGAACGGAAAGATTTTATCAAATGCAAATGATTGCCTAGACCAGGGGTGTCCAACCCGCAGCTCGCGGGCTCCATGCGTCCCAATGCAAGATTTAGTGCGACCCAGAAAGAGAGCTGGAAGAAGAAATAAAAATATCCAGCCTTGGCGATGATGGCAGGCGGCCATTACAGATCCCGCTTTGTTCATTCAACAAATGGGCAATACATCATTTGAAATATATTTAAATCTATAAAAAAAATCCGTATGCAATTTCTGTGTATTAATTTCATTGCAAAAATGAAATGAGAAGTTTTTGTATATTTAACATTCCATATCTGAGATGATATTAAAATTACTACGCACAAGAGTGAAGCACACAAACAGTCAAATTAGAACCAACAAATCGGATGGACATATTGAGATTTCCCCGAGAATTGCTACCACTTGTATTGACTCAGATATTGATGCATTAGCTTCTCAAAATCAATACCAAATATCACATTAATTTTCTGACTTCTATAGTTATCTTTATAATTATAATTAAAATTTATAATGAAATAAATATGTTAACTATATATTATTCTTTTTTTTTGCTCATAAACTATTTTTAATTTTAGGTATATTTTTGAGTGGCCCAAAACTATTCGTCTTCTGTCAATGTGGCCTAAAGAAGGTTGGACGACCCTGGCCTAGACTGTCTTCTTCCTTTCTTCTGGGAGCAGGCATCTGATATGAAGTGATTCCGATGTATGTATGTCTATGGTATGCCACCCCCATAAGAACCCAGTAACGTTTATTTTGTAGCAGTGCGTTTATCTCCTCAGTGTCTCAGGGATTCTCCAGCCATATTAGCGGGAGGGCACCTAACCAGTATGTGCCCCAGCGTTTTCTCCTCTGACCGGCAAACCGGGCAGATTTAGAGTGAGTCAGGTGACAAATGTCCAACAATTTTCTGAAAAACTCAACAGATAGCCTTTTTTTAGAAACGGAAGTCATTTTAGTTTAGAGGTTCTAAAATTTAACTCAACTGATAAATTTTGAAAAAAAAGAGTTCCTTTATGCCGTTAGAAATCATCATAATTGTTTAAAATTATAGAATAAAATATATTATATCACGTCATATGTATCATAATATTTTGATAAAACCACAATTTTTTTTAAACTTTTAAATCAACTGCATTATAATTTAAAAAATAATTCTAATAACGTCGGAATAAGAAATTTGGTTTATTTATACAATTGTGTCTGTTGTCAGGTGGGAATGGTGTCGAAAAACACGAACAGATATAGCTTGAATTCTACGTATACGAAAATTAAATTGTGCTTACAATTTTTGTTGGATATCTTATCTACTACTAAATCCTCTAATTTTCTGAAACTGATACATTCACAATTCTGCGTAGATAATATATATGTTACTGAATTTTACTATCTATCAATGTTTCAGTGACACCTGAAATAGCTCTAAGAAAAATATTTAGGTTTTTTTAGTGAACAAAAAAAAATATAAGGAACCTAAAAATACATATTTATGTGAAGGAATAAAACAAATATACAACGAATAAAAATACTTATTTATACATATTTCGTCATTTTTTTACTTTATAAAAAATGTACGCACTTCTGTTAGTTGATATTAATGCCTCAGCACTCCTTATGAAGTTTACCAGCTGATAAGAAATGTATACCTCATATGCATATCTGTCAGTAATAACTGCATTACAGTCTTATTATTTACTTAGGGAATTAATAATTATAATGATTGTTTTCTGTCAGGCTTTTGCACTCTTAAATATTTGACACAGACTTTGAATGTTTAATCATTTTACAGGAATAACAATAACGGGATATTGGATGCATTATAATTTTTATCGTTTACTTTTATCAAATACGCTACACGCTTAAATAATGAAAGAATATTTTTTTATGAAAAGAAATCTTAATTTTTAAAACATTGAAAACTGTCACTTGTTATCAAAGTAGCTAAAAAACTTGCATGGGGGCTTAGATCTACAGCAGGTACAATGACAGTGTCTATATTGATTTTTCCCTCTTAAAAAATAGTGCCGTGAAATCATCTTTCTACCGTTTTAGAAATTTTACTATGAAAGAGACATATATATTAAATTTTGCTTTACATTTTGGATTTTAACAAATTCGTTACACGTTCACGTGATTAAAAACAAATTAGAATTTTATTTCAAGAAAGGAAAAAAAAATTCCGTTTTTTTATAGCTCCGAAAAATGTCACTACTTATCAAAGTAGTTGAAAAACGTTTATAGTGACACAGATTAATTAGAAACGCCAGATAATTTCATTGTATTACGATAAAAAATTAAAGTTACTTACATTATTAAGCACTAATTTTTTAGCGCATTAAACATATTCATCTCTTTTTTTTTTACTTCCAAGATTCTTCGATAATGTAAACGCTACGTATATTACGACGGTAATTGGTTTTTTGAAACTCCCTGTAAATAAATGAATACTGACAAAAATGTATTTTAAATATTTTTATTGGAGGAATTGTATGAACTTCTTGCTTGCAAAAACAAAACTGACATTTAGAAAAATCATTTACTGAATAAATTTGCGGTTTTATTTTTTTAAAGTTAATTAAAGCAATCATTGCATACATGAAAAGAATTTCATAGCCATTCATTTATGTATAATGAATTAAATTTGCGTTGAATGTCAAAAGAAGGTGCTAAAGGTATTAGATATGAAAGGCTTTTGGCTTTAAATTTAAAAAAAAAATCTTAGATAACATTAAATAAATGGTATAAAAGACCTCCGATTTTATGATTAACTGGTGATAGGTAAAGTATAAAATAAACTATTTAAAAGTTAGCCAATTTTATTTTCATCAGTCCTGACGTTTCACCTAATATTCTTAATTTCAAAGCTTACAATAAGGGCACTGAAATGAAATTGATTTTTTTATGTAACAGTTCTATTATAAATATTCAATTTTTAAATTTCAGTGCAGTCTGCCAGAATGTGGCTAACATACAAGGACATGATGACATTAACACACAATTCTTAATCATTGTATTAATAATTGTAATAATAATTAATACTAATAACAGTAGCAATAATAACAATAATAGCTAAAAATAGTAAAATTAGTAAAAATAAGAGTAATAATTAATAATGATAATATTCTTATTAATAGCATTTATACTACTTAACAATAATTAATAACAATAATATTTTTATTATTAATTATAAAATATTATTTACTATTATTTATTATTTAAAAAGCTGAGACGAAAAAAATTAAAAATAGCATGTCAATTTTAAAATCGCCTATTTCGAAGATTATAAGAGAGAAACATAGATTTAGAAACATTTAAATTTTATATTCATGAACTCTTAGGAGTAATTACAATAATTATAATAGTAATTAATTATAATAACAATATCAATAATAATAATAGCTAAAAAATTGTAAAAATGGTAAAAATAATAGTAATAATTAATAATGATAAAAAATTTATAAACTATTATTAATAACATTTATAATAATAATAAATAACATTAATCAATTATTATTATTATTATTATTATTAATTACTAAATATTATTTACTATAATTTATTATTTAAAAAGGTGAAACTCATGAAAACACTTAAAAATTGCCTGTCAATTTTAAAATTGCATTCTTCGAAGAATGCAAGAAAGAAACATATAATAAGAAAATTTAAATTTTCTATTCATGAACACTTAGGAATAACAACTAAATCCTTAAAACGCAGCAATTCCACTTTTAGAATTTCTCATTGAAAAACTGTAAAATTTATCTTCCCTTTAATGTTTATTATACTACTTTATAGTATCGGACGTATTAATGACTAAGATTATAGTTTAACCAGCCTGTTTCCTAAATAATCTTATCCGCACCCGACATTAATAATGCCTTTTGGGAACTCTAAATCGTTTTAATGGTTTTCCGTACTGTATTATTTTCGGATAATGTGCCTCAAATCATCCCCAAATCATTTAGTGCTCTGCTCAGATTATGTCACCGAAAGTGATTCAAAGGGCAATGAGATCATTGAGTAGGTAAATAAAAGTTCCGTTGCTTTTATTTAAACTTTAATATACTCGGCTTTTTGCATAAAAGTAAGGTAGTGGATTAAAATTGTTTCAGTCACAGACTTTCAAACCTCGGATGTTTAGGATTGTTTTTAACAAAAATATTTTTATTGGAATAGGATTTCTCTTAGTTGTATGTAAATAGGAGTTTCGGAAAATTTGAAATCATTTCGAGATCTAATAATTTTGCCAATGCTCGTTCAAATGACTTAATATCTTGATACCATGTGTGGAAACACATCAAATTTATGTTTCGACATTTTATATTACATTCTTATATATATATATATATATATATATATATATATATATATATATATATATATATATATATATGTCGTGATTTGGAAGAATGACAGAAACCAACTCGTTTAATTTAACACGTTTATTAATTCCATTAACTGCAACATGACGATGCTGGTTTAGAGACCGCACGTATCACCAACACACACCAAGTTTTTTGTAGTACAGAGCTAATCTGAAATCACTCATCTTTGTCTCGCTGTTGCGAACCCAGGACACCAAGCATGTCCAGCTCGTCATTCGGCGAGAAACCGGTTCCCCTACAAACTCCTGACTCTGATTCGCTGGGGGTCGTACTCAAAGTGAGGGACGAGTTATTAAAAATAATAATTACTGGATCTATTTCTTACAGATAGATAGATGATAGATGATAGATGATAGATAGATAGATAGTTAGATAGATAGATAGATGATAGATAAATGATAGATGATAGATAGATAGATGATAAATAAATGATAGATGATAGATAGATAGATGATAGATAGATGATAGATAAATGATAGATGATAGATAGATAGATGATAAATGATAGATGATAGATAGATAGAGGATAGATAAATGATAGATGATAGATAAATAATAGATGATAGATAGATCGATAGATAGATAGATTTTAAATAGCCACCATGTTCACTAGACCTGCCGCCTTGTGATTCTTTCCTCTGTGGTATGTTAAATACCTGGTTTATGTAACCCCGCTTCCTTCAGATGTACAGGAACTCAAGCAGAAAATCAGTGCCGGTTTGGTAGCTGTTACCAATGGTATCACCAACCATTGGTATGCCACAGCACGTTTGGCAGGAAATGGAATACCGACTTGATGTGTTACAGGAGGCACGCTTATTGAACATTTGTAAAATTGTTCATTGAATCCCCATGCACTTGTATTTTTCATTAATATTTTGGTTCATAAATAATTAATTGCTCAAAAATAAGCCTCTTCACTTTTATTAGATTAGTCAATATAGCAGTTACTGAGATATATATAACTCAAATGATGTCAAATTTTCTGAAAACACCCTGCATATTGAAGCATGAGTTTTAAAAGCGATTGCAATTGAACATAGCAAGTTGCAGAAATTTTAAAAGTGTAATACTCAAAATATGCATACTTGTACACCTTGGATTTAAAATCTCGTTATTGATGGTCTACCTTGCATTTAAATTCCCGAAATCGCCGTATCTCTCTGCATTGATACATGCTCAATGCTCCAAGTGGTATGTTTAGCTGTCGGCAAAACATAACGGCAAATACTGTTGCTATGAACTCAAATGGTAAGCGTCAGTCATCTCTGGTCTTTGAAATCAGATTCTGTGGTATTATAGATGTTTAGGTACATCCCAGAAAAAAAAATATCTGATGAAACCTCTGTTTTGAGAAATATTTTCACAAGTGGCTGAATAGTTAGAAAATTGGGTTTTTAAGGATAATTATATACACAAATACTTTCTCAGTTTTTACAAATTTGTTTAGTATCTAAGTAGTTCTAGAAGCTCATCAAAAATAAATTTGTTATGCACAAGGTATCCGATTTGAAAAACTGTACTTGCGAAAATTTCTGTCTTCTTTTTCGAAGGAATACGACACCAAAACTTGAAAATGATGAAAAAATAGACATTAACTATGCAAATTTTTACAAAATTCAGTAAATTGGTTCGAAATTCAGTGAATTTTAACAAAAATGGCTCTATCTCTAAAAAAACAATACTATCCATGTAAAATTTTTTGTTATATGTTTTTAAGACCTTAGAAGTACCTTCTAAGTGTAATGAGTTAAAAACTAATCGATATCTTAAAATCTAGAAAAAATAAAGATCATTATATGCAATTACTTGTAAAATTTTAGTAATTTTAAATGAGATTTTTTATAAATGCAACTATAAATCAACAAATAATATACCGAGAACCAAATCTATAGTTCATTACATTCTTAATAGTATGAAAAACATACGAGAAAAATTTCATAGACATATCATGGTTAGGTTTTGAGTTATCACAAGAGTCGTTTACATTTTTGATGAAAAATATGTTCTTCAGAAAACATGATTAAAGTTTTCAACATGTATTAAAATTCATAGCTGCAGCTGATCTTAAATCGCTATAATTTCCTTGCTAATGATCGTGCAGAAAAAACAAAAGAAGATTTAGAACCATAAATTTACAATCTTTAAAAAAAAAGGAATTAAAAGCAATTTCGGAATTCTTGTCAAAATCGTTGTTTTAAAGGTAGTCGGATATCTTAAATGAACGACCGACTTATGCTAAAAAAACATTTCGCTTCCGCTAAAAGCCACCCTTTTTACATCTCTTATGGCACCTTATCAGTGTTGGAAAGTATATAATATAACATGAACTTGTAAAACAATAAATTTTGGATTTGACAAAATAATTTTCTAAACAATTACGTAGAAATGTCGCGACAGTTTGCATTGGAACAGAAATACTAAATTAAGTTTTAAATACTTTTTCTTTCGGAGTTAATACAGATAAGTCTCATAAATATAAAAATAACGCCTGTTTAGTTTCAGTATTTTAAGTGCGGATTTATAAAAAAAAAATAAATAAATAAATGCATAAGTTTTCAATAGTAAGGCATGAAAATTATGTGTTATTACGTACAAATTAGAATATGATATTCGCTTCAGTTTCATTGAATAATTTATATATTATACATAAACTAATCATGTCAAAATTACCTACGTTTTAAACTTAAATTTCTTACCCGTTGGTACCCGTCAAAACATGACGTCTGGATAGTAAATAAATGTGCTAATATACAAATTATACTCAACATGTCATTGCCAAATTTTGAAAATCATAATATTAAGAATAGAGATGTACACTTTAAAAATTACTATTTAACCTAATAAAAATAAATGTGGTTACTAAACAGCCTTAAATAACCATTTACTTCAGTTTAATTCTATATCTTACAGACATAATTAAAAATAAAAATGACAAAGAGAGTGAGAGCTGGAGAGATTCCTCGGAATAAACAAGTAAACGTGTTTATGCGGCCTCGTGGTTAGTGAGTATCTAAAGCCAGATTTAAACATGTCACTGAGCATGCACAGAAACAAATTAATGTGTTTATGAGGCCTCGTGCTTAATGAGTATTTAAAGCCAGATTTAAACATGTCACTGAGCATGTGCAGAAAGCAATTTATAATTATAAATTATCGCTAATTAATAAAATTGTGGTTACAGAGACTAAATTTGACACGTCTATAGATTAAACTTTTTCGTTTACGACCAAATTGAAGTAAATTGATGCAGTAGTTTTCTTTCACGGACTGTCCAAAGAATCTCTTAGCAATTTAAATATATAGATAACATTCCTATATTTCTTTGAGGGAAGGCCATAAAGTTGTCATAGAAAAAGAAATTTTAATTTCCACCTAGCTTATATTATTTAATTACATATACTTATTAAGAATAAACAAACATGTTTTTACCCTAAGCAACTTTATAATAATCTTCACTGATAAAGCTTTAGTTTTACTTATGCATTACTTTTACAATTAATTATTTGATAATAATTGCTGACAGAATATTTTTTTGCAATGCCTCCTACCTAGAAAATAAAATCATACACATTGAAATCGCTCGTAAAATATATGAAAAATAAATACGTCAATGTGTGCATAATATGGTTTCCACGCATGAACTATTTATACACGGAACAGAATTCATCCCCATTATATTGCCATCTGCTAAGTCTCATTCATGCTGCCTATTTGTCACCATCATTAGTTTTACGAGTCACATTACATAGTTAGAACATATCGTAACACCGAAATTTAATGTTCACTTTGGGAAAATCCCTTCCTACACTTATAAATTTCCCTTTTGTGTGAGAGTGAGTTTAGGATTTGTGTGGGCATTTAGAATTTAAGCGTTATTTAGCTTTTGCATCCCCAGCTTTGTATCTCAATAATTTTCAGAAACTGTAATATTATTACCATGATTTAGTATATAGTTTAGAGTGGTCATTCCTTAATATCCTGAATACGTGCCTCAAATGTAGATATTTCTTTAGATTGCTCTAAGTTCGTATAAATACAGATTTTGCATTAACTCGTTAAAACACATGAAATGTGCCTAATTTAACGTTATAAATTTTACTATATTTACTATTTATACTATTTGTACTATATGTACTATTTTAATTAATTTAAAAAAAAATTAATCCTTTTTTTTACTCAAATGCTTTGTCATGTGACAGTTTCAAGCATACCTTTTTCTCCTGTGGCTCATTTGTTTAATCAGGGAAATAAACAGTACTTATATAGAATAATTACGGAGGACATGAAAAAAGTTCCCATTTAATATATATTAGAAGGAGAGCATAAAAACAATTCACCTTTTTCATATATACTGAAAATATATTTCTCTGAATTTATTCAAGTAACGTACATTGTGCAATGTATTGAGAAAAATGTTTCCCTATTACGGTTAAAATTCCTTAATGTTGTATTTTATTCACAAAGCAATAAATATTCTTTATTACCATGGTTCAAACAATTATTATCTTCGATTTTTCCAGGTGTATAATACATATCTTTTTTTTGCAATAACGTTTTTTTTCGAATTAGAACAACTAATTCCCCAGACTTCAAGCCATTTATGACAGCAAAAATTTGAAAATGGATAAAAGAAATCTAACAAGAAAATATTACGTTAGAAAAAATGAGTTGCAAAAACATTAAGTTTGAAAAGTAAGTCTAAAAATGCTTTAAAAATGCTTATGAGTTGATAATATACACTGGTGTACAAAATTTATGTGTTACTTTAATAAACTGATAACAATTATTGACAAAAGCTTTCTTCAAATGTGCACTTCTTACTTTGAAATACCTCAAGATTAAAAATATATTGCGCATTTAAAAATAGGTATATGAAAATTAGGTTTAGTTTGGAGCGCTACAGTCATTTTTTGCTACACGTGGGCTATTTAGACCTGGACCTAATGCTTAAAGCCAATTCCGAACGGCTACAAAAGTCCATGCTAAGAATGAGATGCGAACGCACAGACTCTGGTACCGAAACCTATTGCCCTAGCCATTCGACCATCATCCGGGATATAAATCATTGGAGAGTATGAGAGTATGAAGCATGAATGTTCATTAAGACTACACGCATACATAAATCTTAGTTTTTGTAAATTTGCGACACAGTAAGCATACACTATAAAATATAGTTCTTAAAGAATGGACATAAAGAAACGTCAACGTAGTCGAGTCGTTGATAGATTAAGTGCTGACCTATCGCATTTGGACCTTTCAAGAGACAAAATTATTCCATATAAATGTGATATATACGTGTTTTCCCCATAAGCTCAAAATATGGAGGTGATTGCTCAAGACCTTTCTAGAGACTTAAGTATTCCAGATAAGTGTGATCTATACAAGTGCTTTCCCCATAAGTTCAAAATATGGAAGCAATTGCTCAGCACAGGATATGTTCACCATTTGGAATAATCCAGGTCCTCCAAGACTGCATTCCAAGATTGCAATATTTCCGTTCCGACTTGACGAGATTGTTATACAACTAACTGCTATGCAAACTTACATTTGATTCTGCAGAGTAACTAATTACTGGACACTTAACGTGTGGAAAACGAAATCATATACTCTCTACGGAAGGCGACTAAGGAAGGCAACTTACCTTTATTGGAAATGCACCAAACAGTTTTTTAACACTTCTTAGAACATTAATTACAGAATTAAGTTCTTTCCATAAAATTAAATTTATTTTTACGAGAGTTACAAAATGTTGCGTTTTCACAACATCAGTCCAAAACGTTATAAAAAATATTAAAAAATTTGAAAGTCTTTAAGAACATTTGGCATGAAGAGGTACATTATACTCGTTACACACAGTAATTGTTTGACTTTTGCAGTGTTTACATTTTTTTCCTTTATTTTCATTATTTTTAATAATAATATAGCCCCTACGGTCTTTCTGAGTTTCGGTGAGAATTAGGTTTTGAATTGAAGATGGTCTTCCAGTATGTGAAGTTTCAGGTAAAAGATAATTCATCTGCATTTCTTCAGCCGTTTTCATCAAAGATATGACGATAGATCTCTGAAACTCTAATAAACTTATTTTAGAATTCATTAAATCCAAGCAGAGTCTCCATGCATTAGACTGTACAACGTAAATAAATGTATAGACTCGTCGATAGTATGTTTTAACAGTTCTTCAGTCAACATTTCTAAAGTAGATCTAAAGTCTCTTGACTCATTAATTTATTTGAAACGTATTCTCTTTTTTTATTCGACACAGTGTAAGTCAAAAGGTTTCCTACTGAATGCAGGAATGAATTTTCCCCATACAATATGCTCCTTTATCTTACTATATTGCTTACTTTTACATTTATTAGAAAAAATGTCGATGTAACCTGTAATGTTTTTCGTTGATTCGACATTTTCACATAAAATATCATGATCAATAGCTTCTTCATCCGTCAAATCATCCGGATCTGAAAGGTTAATGACGAATTGTGGTTCATCATTATCTTCTGTTCATGATGATTCCGAAATTTCATTATCATATAGCTCATAAAAATACTCCAGTGCCTCTTCCAACGTCAAAAATCACATTTTTCTAGAGACAAACTTATCTGAAATGAAATCAATACCAATTTGCTGCATAAAAAACTAGACAGCATATCAAAATCTTAAATAATACACATTAGACTGATGTTGCAATTTCGCAACATTTTTAAAAATATGTATTGAGAAGCATAAAAACAAAAATTATGCCTTACCTGTTGAAGCCATTTTGTTCTTTAGTCTCTAGAAAACTCGGAACAAGCATGAAATCGGAAATTTCACATGTGCTGCCATCTACAGATATTATTTTGAAGTAGCTATTTTTTCACCTTTCAAAACATCAGAAAAAAAATTGCAAGTGTTAAAAGCGAGCAAATGTGGAAACAAAAAATTTGTTATGAACAATTAAAGTATAGATAATAAAATAAAAATATTACTTCAGACGTACAAAACTTAGGACATTCCTCTAAAAAATTCAGAAATGAATATTACGTTTTCGCAACATTAATTAAATGGGTTAATTTATAGATTTTGGCCCGATCTTCTATTAATGTATTTTTTTATCATTCGATTCCATAACCATGTTATTTTAATATCTTTGAGAAATTTATATGAACCATAAAATTTGGTTTGAGTTTTTCTACACTTTGGCTGCTTCCTTTGGCACATTTGTTTAAACCAATGCTAAGTCACCTCCATTTACTCCCGACATCATACATCACATATTATACTTCGTCTTGTTTTCTTAGAGTGTTTTAAACCACATTTTTCGATATTTATATACACAAATTCTTCACCGTGTCCTTTTACCGTCACGGCCTTTAAGACGATATTATCATAAACCCCAGATTAAATCGGCAGGCTGATTTTCTGTACAATCGTGTACCAAGTGCACATGGGTAGTGAGATAATAAATGATCCAATTTTTATGTAAAGTACCTTCGGATGATAAGATAGACATTGATGAAGATTGTGATGAAGACGTTGATAAGATGTTGATGAAGACAGCACCTGCATCCAATTTCTACTAACTCGTCTTACTTGATTACTTTGTGGCCGACAACGAATAGTTTTAATGTGCTAAATTTCCAGCGGGGGACTGAATACCTTTGCTTTTTCTTACAACCTGGAAATGAAAGTCGTAACCCTTGAACATGGGGATCCATAACGCTCTATAAAAGTCCTTACGAAATGGTTCGTGCCAATATTTTATGAAAGAGAACTTACTTAATACCCCTCACATAAACAACTTATCATTACAAGGACATTCCGATCAGGATTTGAGTGGGGATAGGGCTTAGACCGAAGGCTTCAAATATACACGTTAATCAGTAAGTTAAGCTGCCAGTAGGAACTTTTTATAACGTTACTGACTGTTACGTCGTTTACTGCAATAGGTTCTATAGATGCCCTTAATTTGCACATCATCCATAACACTGTTAAACATTCCCTTTCTGGGATCACGTATTTTTTCCCGAGGCATGTAAATACGCGACAAATGCGCCACACTTCCTTTTACATTAAGACAGATCCCACAGTCAAGGAATTAGCGATCGTTTAAGACTCATATTCCTTGTTATAATGCAGCTAACCTACCATCCAACTTTACCCTTTTAAGAGCATACAGCTGTCCACATATCTCACCATAATGTCGTATTAATTTAGTATACCATCGTATCATTTCAAGAGACTGAAATCTATTGCATTGCGTGGCATCGTCATATTTCTTACCGACTTCATCTTAATATTTTCCTCGTGGTAACAAGACTTTGCACTTCAAAATTTAGAATTTTTGAATGCCCAAAACGACACCCTACAACCTTATACAATCGTCTGAATGACCACTGACGTCATCCAGTGTCTAAGTGGTTAAGAGATCACCCTGCCACGCTGGGGGTGCGGGTTCGATTCCCGAATAAGACTTGGTTGTAGTCTGAGGACTCGTCAGTCTTACGCCTGCAAAAGGATACCGTCTAGAATGTGGAGCTGCAAACGCATCGTCCATCGTCAGTGTCATCGTTTGTTAAAACAATTCTTCTGTGATTGTGTGATTTCTGTTTCTATTTCCTTGTATCCATATGTACACCGGACTGGGGCGTGACGTATAGAAGTCCAATCTCTCTTGAGGCAATGGTACACCCTCTTCTGCGGATAGTTCTTCTATCCGCAGACACGACAACAAGCAACAAACTGATCACTGACAACCGTGAGTTCATTAACATCTCCAAAGTCTTCCTAAAGTATTCAACATGCTCGGAAACGGTTTTTCTATACTACAGCCGCATCATGATATACATGCACAAATCTTCCTAGGACTGGCCCTAATATCTTTCGTTAGCTGTTTGGAGGCTAACCGGGGCTCCATTTATGTATATTTAAGGCATTTCTTTAAATTAAAAAATACCATATATGGTAATAAATGTGGTTTTCTGAATATCATCAGGCATATGAGGTAATTTTATATAAACAGAAGACAGGGTCGTCATCTTTTTTTGTCGTTTAAAAAATTAACAATAAACGCATTCAGTGATATTGAGTACTATTTTGGATAACTAGTTTTAGAAATAAGCTTTGTTTTACACCTCGAAACACCTGGCTGGTCGACCATCTTACACACTGCAGGACACCACTAATGGAGGTATACTTGCTCTTTCCAGCGGGATCTTACTTAAATCATAATTAAAATGTCTTAATTCTATCCTATAAAGAGGAGCCTATCCGCAACTCATTCCTTGCCACCGATGTTTATTTTCTGAAATTCAAGCCGGAATATCCAAAAACAAACTGCTAAATTCTTATTAAATTTCCAACAATACATGTTTTTAAGTTCAATACTGTGGCAAGGTAGCACTTAGTTCTTCACTGCTTTTCAGTGTTGATCCGCCGGGTTCTTCCCGGAACGCCAATAAATTTTCTTCGGAAATCTAAAGCATTTTTACTACAGAAATCCATCCTCAAATATTATTTCCACAAAATCCGCTTGAAATTGATTCCAAGAATTTTCGGGATCGTGGAATTTCTATTTTCAATCGAACTATTTGTCTTGCAACGCCCTTACTGGCGAACATGAGTAGTTTAGGTTAACGTACTTGAAATACTCTTGACACTTACTTTAAAACTGGTATATTCTCCTGCATGTAATTTAATTTGAAATAACAGCTAGAAAACATATCAGGATTGATTACAGGTACATATACCTTGGCATGTTTAACCTTTATCTTACGGGGCCTGTTTTTCCCATTTACGCTTAAGAACTGGACATTTCATACCATTATATATATACACTGAAGAGCCACTGAATTAGGGATAACAAAGCCTATGCAAATTGTGTAGCGCTTCGCATCATGTATGCGCAAGTGAGGGCGCTGTGGTAACTGCATATATAGCGCGTACTGTGGTTGTTCTGAATTAGTTGTTGGAATTACCAGTATGGGTAAACTGCCTGATTTAGACTCCTTCGATCGCGGACAAATCGTAGGTGCGCGACGCATGGGCCATTCAATTTCCGAAATCGTCAGGCAGCTAGGATTTTCAAGGTCGACAGTGACAAGAGTATACCAAGAATACATGGATGGTGGAAAAAAAAACTAGCGATCGGGCAAACTGCAAAGGACAATTAGCCTTGACAGTGCGTGGTGACAGACGGCTCAGGCGTATTGTACGTAGCCAGGGAAGTCAAACATTAGATGAAATTACCACCCAGTTTAATGGCAGTGTCAGTCGTACAGTCAGTAAACGGACTGTGCAACGCTCGCTTCACCGTATGGGTTTCGGGAGCCATCGACCTACGAGAGTACCATTGCTCTATACTCGCCATCGGGCTGCACGATTTGCCCGAGCAAGAAAGCACAGAGACTGGAGTGTAGAGGACTGGAAACGAGTAGTATGGAGTGATGAGTCTCGATTCCGACTACTTAACGCCGACGGGAGGCTGAGAATATGGCGTCAGGCTCATGAAGCCACGGATCCTGCATGCCTGGCTGGAAATGTACAAGGGCATGGTGGCTCAATCATGGTCTGGGGTGTTTTTTCGTGGCACAGTTTGGGATCTTTGGTGCGTGTACCAACCTCCTTCAATGCAATTCGGTACGTAGAGTTGCTGGGTGATCACCTCCATCCTTTTATGCTGTTCTGTTATCCGCACGGTAATGGAGTTTTCCAGCAAGACAACTGTACCTCTCACAAGTCCCGGTTGGCTACTGGCTGGTTGGATGAGCATTCCTCTGACTTCTCTGTCATGAATTGGCCACCTAGAAGACCAGACTTAAATCCTATTGAGCATCTTTGGGATGTTTTGGAACAAGGCGTGAAAGGCCATCACACAGCACCAAAGAACCTTACTGAATTATGGACAGCTTTAGCCAATATTTGGCAAGCCATTCCCGTGGAACGTTTCCAGAAACTTGTTGAACCTATGTGGCAGCCGTTATCAAGGCCAGAGGAGGCCCAACTCGTTACTAGGTAGGTATCCCTAATTCAGTGGCACTTCAGTATATATATATATGTATATATATATATATATATATTTCATTTTTGGGCCCGTATTCTTGGGACACATGCTATCCCATCCCGTAAGGAAAAGGTTAAAGCATTTCATTAGCACAATGTCAAATAGCTCCGTAAAATTTAATAGCCTCAAAATAAAACTAGGTTCTCCCTGGTTATTTTAATTTGCAATAAAGATTGCACAAGCAGCTGTACTCGATTTTGTACAGCAGAGTTATCTTGATAATCTTTGCCATTTTCCTAGTAAACAATTCCTCAAACATGTGAATTACGTTGTGTACTAGTATATATTAAGCACCATGCCTCTAAAACAATGGAGAGTCTCATTCACATTACACTTTCCCTGCAAACAAACTTCCGAAAATAAACCTATTAAAGCATGTCTATTTTCTCAGGGGAGAAGTTCTCGATTTAACTTAAAATTGGGTGTTAACGCTATAGTTCAACTTCCTCGTTAATTCCCACAAGAATAACAACAGTTAACAAACTGTTTAAAGTAACTTTCAAAAGCAGCTTCAAATAAACTTTTACCTTGATTTTGTAAGTTTGGAAAGGGATAATTGTAGATGCGAATTCCTATCACTCAAATACAAGTCCCTGTTATGAATTATATAGAGCTTACAAGCTTTCTCAGTAGAAGTGGCTCATCGGCAATACTCCAGACGACGTCTGACATTCCCAACAGTCAAACAACTGTAACGAGAATTATCCCTTCAGCAAACTATTTCTTAAACGTTCTGATTAGTCAGAAAATTAGTATTAACTACCCGATTACGATGGAGATTAAAATTATCGGCAAAGTCCATTCAGGAAGTAACTTCTATAAAATCTAGGGAAAAGGGGAAAAACAGATATTAGTGAAAATGTTAGTATGCCTTCTACAAACCTTTACAGACATCTAAGGGTATCTAATATCTGTCTGATAATATTCATAAAAACAAAAAATAATTAAAAAATTAAAAAAAAAATATTTTTAAAGTTATCAAGATCATCTACTAGCGTGTCATTAAAAATTCATACGGTATACAATTAACTAGCCGATTACGATGGAGATTAAAATTATCGGCATTGACCATTCAGACAGTAAGTTCCATAGAATTTAGGGAAAATAAAATAAAAATATATTAGTATATATGGTATTAACCCTTCAACAAACCTTTACAAACATCAAAGACATTCTAATAACTGTCTAATAATATTCATAAAAACAAAAAATAAATAAAATAAATATAAAAAAAATTATTTTTAAAGTTATCAAGATCATCTACTAGCGTGTCATTAAAAATTCATACGTTATACAATTAACTAGCCGATTACGATGGAGATTAAAATTATCGGCATTGGCCATTCAGACAGTAAGTTCCATAGAATTTAGGGAAAATAAAATAAAAAGATATTAGTATAAATCGTATTAACCCTTCAACAAACCTTTAAAAAAATCAAAGAGTATCTAATATCTGTCTGATAATATTCATAAAAACAAAAAATAAATAAAAAAATATAAAAAAATTATTTTTAAAGTTATCAAGATCATCTACTAGCGTGTCATTAAACATTCATACGTTATACAATTAACTAGCCGATTACGATGGAGATTAAAATTATCGGCATTGGCCATTCAGACGGTAAGTTCCATAGAATTTAGGGAAAATAAAATAAAAATTTTTTTATATAAATGGTATTAACCCTTCTACAAACCTTTATAAATATCTAAGAGTATCTCACATCTATATCATAATATTTATAAAAAGAAAAATAAATAAATAATTATGTTTATTTTTATTATTAAATTTATCTAGATCATTCCTTAGTGTGTCATTCCTGAATTATAGGTTATAATGAGATGAATGGAATCGACATTTTTTCAATAATACGATTTAGTAAAAATATAACTAGATATTTCAATTCAATTGCGCAATTTTTGATTCAAAATTCAGAATGAAATATTTCTCGTTGTTTCGAGAAAAGTCTTTGGATGAGTTTAACAAAAACATTCTTTTAAGGACAACATTTTATGTCGACATGCCGTCTTTCAAAGTTCTCGAACATTTTATTTTATTTTTTTGTCTTCTTGGTTAAGATCTACATAGGGTCAGAGTAGTTTTTCTGATAATAAAAGTTTTACTGTAAGACAAAAGGCCTTTTTATGTTATTTTTCCCAGATGTAGGAAGCAATGGAATTTGAACTGCATTTGCTGCCTTCTTAAGTCCAAACTTAATACTCAAAAACACTTTAAAATATAATTCGAATGCGTACAACTCTGAAATTTAGAGCTTTATTACTGTTACACTTTTAATATATATTTATTGATCAGTGATACCTTATTGTTACAAATATAAATATTAATTTTTCTTAGGTAAGGAAAAATCATCCTGATTTCAATACTGCAGTGAAATAAAGGTTTCGTTTCATATAATTAAATAAATAGCAGGGACACGCAGCTACTTAAAATCCCCAATAAAAGTGGCAAGTGCTTTCGAACAATTTAATAAAATTGTTTAATAGGCAGTGGAGCATTAAGTTTAATATTCTCCATGGATAATTACCAATTGCATTTGAAAATTGTCCATGAAAACAATGTTATAGGTATTTCGCAAGTTTTATATAAATAAATGAATCAATTATGTCAGTCTATATCAGTGATCTTCAAAGTTCTTCATGTTTGTGCTTCCCTGTGGATGAACTTTAGAGCCTAAATCTCCCTCCCCAGTCCTGAAGCTTACGGTTTGGTTTGGTTTGGAGCGCTACGGACATATTTTTGCTACATGAGGTCTAATTAGACCGGAATCTACAGTTTAAAGCTGATTCCAAACGGTTACAAACATCCATGCCAACAGTGGGACTCGAACCCACAGTTTATGAACTGAATGCCAGCGCCCTAGCCATTCATGAAACGATTACCTTGATTTGGAGCTTGATTTGATGAATTTCAAAAGACCAAGATATGTATGTCCTGGGTTCTAGCTTGTTTGTTTGTTTGCTTGTTTGTTGTCGTGTCTGCGGATAGTACTTCTATCCGCAGAAGAGGGGGGGGGGGCTTTGCCTCAAGAGAGATTGGACTTCTATACGTCACACCCAGTCCGGCCGGGTTCTAGTACAGTCTGTATGTTGCTTACATTGCAGTAAGCAACATACCTTCCGAAAGCGATTCCTCAATTTGGGATCGCTTTAAAAAAATTGATGAAATTTGGGATCATTTCAAACTTTGTTCCTGTCATCTATCGCCTGAAAGAATACATTCTTTATGTCGGAACAATTTTGATGTCAGGAAAATGACGTCGGTACGAAAGACATAATAAGATTGCAAAATTCAAAGTTTCTTCTGAGACTACAAAGCAGTCGAAAATGACGTTATAAACGTTCCATCATGGACAAACACAAATGAACAGCACAACGGCTCTATACTATTTACGCCTTGATCTCATTGCAGTCATAAAATAATAAATCAAAGAGTAAAAATATACGATAACTGTCATATACTTAATCAAAAATTAAATTATCATTTTGGTGAGTCTTGTAAAAATACGTTCTTTACATATATTTCCATAACTTACACGGCACCTTCAGAATATCATTCACGGCTCTCGTGGGCGAGGTTGAGAATTTCTAATCCATATCGGTATAAACCAACCTATATTAGTCTGTTTTTAATCTGAATCTGTTCATCCTAAACTGAAACGGAAGTATTTATTCATTTCTCTTTCTTGAGAGATTTGTCAATGCTCATGACGGAGCGTCTATAACGACATTTTTGAAACCTTTGTAGTCTCATAATAGACCTTGAATTTTCCAATTTTATCACTACTTTGGTAAAGACGTAGCGTCATTTTCCCGGCAACAAAATAGTTCTGCCATAAAGGAAGTATTCCTATTTCAGCTGATAGACAACAGTAACAAAGTTTGAAGCAATCCCAAATTTCCTCTTAATGATGACAAATGTATCTATTAGAATATCAGTAACATATCATGAATCAACTGAATTAAATTTCCATTTTTTTTTTTACGCAAGAGGTTGCACGTTTGTTTATAATTCTATTATTGATGTTTATAGACTAAAAATGAAGCTTCTTTTTTAATTAAAACATTTTATGTTCCCGAAAACTTTGTTAAAGGGAATTTTATGTAAAGAAAAAAAACCGCAGAGAATGCGAGAATTTTTAATGGTAGTAAATGAACTATAAATGTTTTCACCAAAAGCCTTTTTTGCTCTGTATATATAAAATACTTACGAAAGTATTGGGAAACAACTAATTTGGAGTCTTTTGCATTGAATCAGATAAAAAGTTTGAAATATCAAGAAAAATGTGCTCTGAAAATAAACATTTATTTTCATACAATAATAATTAGGCGCTGTAGTTTAATTTTTTAAGGCCGTCAATAGAAAATTCCCTTTGCACTCTTTTTTGCATAAGAAAACTGTATGTTATAATTTTCAATATTGTTGAGAATGCGCATTTTTATTTTTGAGTTGTTGAGTTTTAACACATAATTTTGTTTCTAGGTTGAGACTTAAGATAAAACCATACAATATATCGTAATATGGGGTTACTTTGTGACAGATTTTAAGTTATTTCCTGTACCAGCCGATCAGTTTTAAAAGCAGCCGAAAACGAACAATTGCAAAACTTTGGTATATCCTTTCCTTACGTAGTAATGTATTGCGCTACCCTGGATATTTCATTACCATTGAGAAATTCAAATTCAAATGTGTCACAAAGTTGCCCGCCGAGAAGTTCTTCTTTGTGACATCTATGTTTTCACCTTGAAATCCAAGAAGAAAAATTACTGCACACAATGTTAGACAGTAAAACGCTTATCAAGAGCTTGATACACAATTTTATATATGTATTACAAATATTGGATAGCTTTATCTATATCTTTGACATCAAAGAGACCTCGGGTGCCCAGCGCAGCCATCAGTTCTTTGAGAAGATGAGAAAATTCGTCTTTCGTCACATTCTGCTCCTTCCGGTAGTTTTTATCCCAGATAGTCAATACTTCTTTCTCTCCAGTGGTATTTTAGAGGACGGAAAAATGCAACATCGAGCGACTGAAGGAAGTGGGTCGACTTTGTGGGTTATTTTGTGACAGTGTCAATGTGTCACAAAGTAATCCCGTTACCTTTCAATATTTAGGTTATGTTCTCATATCTCTCGGAAATATCACTGCACAAAAGTTATATTGCTCCACAATCTAACCAACATATTGACAATAAAAAATTATCATCTATGGTAGTTGGTTGTATAAAGTGCTAGCCTTCAGCACACAAAGTTTCTGAAGTTTGAGTCAATAGCTTGACAACAAGTTTGAAAAATACACTGGGCAGCGAAGACAGATGGCTTGCAGAAGCTTCGGACACTGGCAACTAGGTATCTCTGTATGTCGGACAAGCTGTTAGCTCTGTTTTTTGCCTACCTGGCATCACGTGAGCGGCGCAAGATCCGGAATAAGAAAAAATTGCTATTTGTCACGAAGTAACCCCTGAAGTTACAAAGTAACCCCATCTTACGGTACTTTAAAAGCAAACACTGAATAAAGTGACTGATTTTCTCACAAAAACTATATAGGGTAAGTATGCCTAATATGAGACCTTGCCAAATATGAGACCCCAGGTTATAGGCCACCAGGCTGCCAGGTTGCCAGGCCACCTGGCAAGTGGAGCATAAAACAGTAGTCTATTGCATCATTCGGAATCGGGGAGTCAGTCGAGTGTTTGCAAGCGCACACAAATGTACAGTTATTTTTTTTCCTGAATGTGTGCTTGTAGACTTTTTTTGCATCACCGTTTAAATTGGCTGTTTTCATCTTTAAGGTAAGACTCTTATTAAAACTGTTAGTATTGGATAGGTAGCTATAAACGTAGAGTGTAAACACGCCTGTTTGTTTTTAAGCTAACGCAAATTATAACTTTAAAAAATAATTGGCGGGATCTACAACATGGTCGTGTCCAATATGAGACCCCAAATCATGCCTAATATGAGATAGGGTCTCATATTAGGCATTTTAGTTTTCACTCTCACAGCCTTGTTTCCTCTGAAGCTGCAGATGCAATGACGCCCAGGCAAAATCCACAACCATGTAGCAGTAGTGACAATGTGGAAGAGATTGATTAAACAAGTTCAAACCAGTTCTTAGTGACTCATAAAGAAATAAAACCCTTGCCTATGTTACATGATAAAAACACCTCGAAACAGAGTAGGGCCCGTAAAGCCGACATTATCACATCATCGCTCTATAAAAATAAATTGATTGATAGCATTAACAAAAGAACTGTAGCACATTCGAAAAAACTTTGTTTCCTACAAGAAAAAAAAAGTAATAGACCTAAAGATAAGAGATCAAAGAATAAACAAGGAAAAGGAGATTAAGACAAAAAAGAAAAGAATAAGGAAACAATAAAGGAAAAAGGAAAAGGCAAATGGGTCCCTAAAGGAAAGGGAAAATTCAGGATGGATGAAAATATAACACTAGTCAAAAACAGAGAACGAATAAGCCTAATTATAGCTATGATGATCTCAGCTCATTTGAAGATGATTAAAAATTTTCTATCCATGGCAGCAGTGACGATAGCATTGATGATGAAAACGACGCTGAATGTCATTTGTGGTTGTTTATTTTCAGAAGACTAACGGGGAGAGCAGTGGCCTCAATGTAGAAGGTGGGCCCATGAAGATTGTGGAGCTGACGAACTTTTTATTTGTAAACAATTTGAAAGTTTATCTAAAAACAAAAAGTAAACAAACCCTGTAGTGTAAACCAACTAATTTGTTTAAAATGTCACTTTTCTTTTTCACCTATTAGTGTATATAGGTAAATGTTATCTAATTATTGTGTACAGCTTTGTTTTTACGAACTTTTCAGTAATTCTAATTCATATCTAGAGTTGTAGAATTGGGGGTCTCATATTAAGACTACTTTTTTCAGACCCCAAAAATGGAAAACCTGTGTTTATAATTTCATACAAGAAAATTGTAAGGTTATTTTCCATTTTCTGTCATTGTTATATGTAGTAAAATTTATGTATTAAAAGGATATCAAGTTGGTACTATAATCCCTCACTTACTTTGCTAGTTATATAGGAAAATAAAATGGGTGTCTCATATTCGGCATACTTACCCTACATTTTTTTCTCAAATTATATACGTCATAACTGCTAACCTAATAAAATTTCATAATTTTCTCTCACATGTTTGTATTAATTAAATTCATATAAATTTTGGAATAAATGATGACAAGTGTTTTTAAAATGCTCTTTAAAATTCTCAAATGTGTGAAGCAGCCAGAAGAAACATTTATATTCCCAGATCTGCACCTAAACTATGTACCAGACGTATATTCATAAAAAAAAAATTGTGGAATTTTCTCTCAACTGATATACGCTACATAAGCTAAGCTAATAATCATTTCATAATTTTACCATACATATTTGCATTAATTAAATGCATACAAGTATTGGATTAAATACAAACAAGTGTTTTTAAAACGTTGTTTGAAATTCTAAAAAGCGTGAAAGAGACAAAATAAACGGAGATTTATTTTCCCTAGATCTGCACCTAAACTATATACCAGACACATCTGGCAATCAAAAAATTCCTCTGGAACTATCAAATATAAAAAGAATCTTTAAAACACCGCACGAATGGAGAAAATAAATAAGAAGGGAAAGGAGAAACGATAGAAAATAACAAAATCTTTTTTGACGAGTCAGCGATTTTGAAGTGGAAAATCATGAGATTGGAGAGTAAAAAGTTTACGTGACAAGCTCAATGTCACCTTTTTTTTATAACAATCACAGCTTCATCTTTATGTATTCTATTCTTTTGTTAATACCTTGGAAAGGAAGGATATAAAAACAATAAACCAGACAAAAAATGTGATGTAAGTAAATTTTTATTAAAGTTCAGAATTGAATAATTATTTTTTAAATGAAAAAGGGAATTTAAATAATTTTGTCCTATGATGAGTGCTAGTTGAAATTTTGAAATTTACACTTGAAATAAAATGGTTTAGTTATATTTTCCAGGTATCTCCATTTCGATTAAAACTTGAACTGGTGTTGTACAAAGATTTAATTTCGGTGGGTACTGTTACATCTGCATATCATTTCAATGTGGTAACGAAAATGCTGTATAAATAATGAAATTTTAAACTTTACAGTAAGTCCTTTTATAAAAATATTTTTTTTGTAAATTTATCATTGGGGCATAAAGAATAAACTAGATACGTAATTTGTTGTTGTTGTTTGTTCTATACCCCTTAGCAGGACCATCCCGTGAAAGCCGCTTGGAGACCAAATCTTGTTCATCTAAAAGTTGGGTAAGAGACCCTAACACGTTGAAGAACGAGAGATGGTGAATCTGTTACAAAAGAGCAAAGGCAAGATGGAAAATTTCTCCCCCCCCCCCCCAATAAAATTCATTATATTTGTGTGTCGACTTCTGAGTCTTGCATCCTTACTTACCTCTGAGTCTTAAACCAAGGAGTAGTCCTGGTCCTTTCTACAGGAAGACAGACAGGTGTGTTTTGCAAGATACAAAGCATGTAGTGAAGGGACGATCCAATTTTGGTGATTAGATTCTTTATAAATATAGTAAATTTTTTTAAGACTGTAAGATAATTGTTAAATGGGGTGTTCTGTTCGCATCCCTCCGTAACAAGGAAATCAGCTGCCTCGTTGACAAGTAAGTTTATATGTGAAGGTATCCATAGTAAGTAAATAGAACATTTGTCCTTAAGGTCTGACAACAACAGATGGTTTATATCGCTGCTATATTTATCCATAATATGAGTACGAAATTTAATATGTAGTATGAAACTTTGCTGTCTGTCAGAATCTGGATTGGATTTTTCTCAGATGTAACAGAGTATTGTAATGTACCTCTAAGAGCTCTATGTTCCGAACGGATTACAGAACTTAGATATGCATTTCTTAGATCGAGTTTATTACCATCAACTTTGTTTTTAATCAACTTTGTGTTTCTATCTTCCTATCTTTGTTTTTCAATATTTATATCTATCACCTGTACATATCTGAAAAAAATTTTCAGGTGTATTATTTATAACCTCTAGAGCAATTTCCTCAAGTATACCAGGGTGATCTGTATGTTTGATAACTTTTGATGGCAGCTTTTTCACTAAAAACAACATAACAGAGTTAATCCGTAGGTTTAAGGCTTATGTTAATTGATGTTAGTTAATTGATAGTTTAAACCCATAATTCATTAATCCTAATTTTTGTGTAAGATTGAGAGGGATGTTCTTTTTAAGTCTTTAATAAGAAGTCAAGTTTAATGCAAAATGAGCTGTTAGTTTTGTTGACAAAGTATCTAAACTGACAAAGCATCTAAACCTATTTATCTTATCCTGGTCCTTTCTACAGCATTACAGACCAGTGTGTTTTGCAAGATACAAAGCATGTAGTGAAGGGACAATCCAATTTTGGTGGTTAGATTCTTTATAAATATAGTAATTTTTTTTAAGACAGTAAGATAATTGTTAAATGGGTTGTTCTGCTCGCAGTCCTCCGTAACAAGGAAATCAGCTGCCTCTTTGACAAGTAAGTTTATCATTGTATTCTTCTCAGTTATGAAGTTTCGTTATCAGATCCACGAAGGACAACAAGAATTGGACCTGTTACTAATAATTCTTGTAATCCTAAGGATTAGTAATAATTCTTGTAATCCTAAGGATCAGTAATAATTCTTGATGCTCTGGATTGAACACGTTCTAATTTCTTCAACATTGATTCTGAGGGAACTTGATATATTTAACATCCATATTCGAGTACTGGTTGTATGAGATAAATATAGGTGGTTCTTAGAGTGACAGCATCTGCACCCCAATCTCTTCCGGAAATAAATTTCGTTATTTGTAGTCTCTCCATGCCCCTCTCAACAGGCAGATCAATATGTATACCGCAAATGATTTCAGAATGTAAAGTGAAACCATGTAAGACGTTTTTCACACTTAAGTAATTGCGCGTGAAAAAAAAAATTAGAATGGAGTTGCACCGATGTCGATCTGTAGTAAAGTAACTAGTCACTGATTTAGAGGCATTGAATTGTAATTTGTCTTTAAAGGAAAATACCTGAATAGCACTGAATGAATCGTTCATAGTTGTCTCAATTCTCTCAGAAGAATTAGTCTTCCGGTGGACTATATCAATCCTAAAAATGCCAATATCTCTAAGAGAGGATAAATATTCAGTGCCACAATTTACAAAGTAAGCAATAAGGGATTATATATATATATATATATATATATATATATATACAGTGGACGCTCGTTAATTCGAACTCGGTTAATTCGAACTTTCGGTTAATTCGAACTTTCGGTTAATTCGAACTTATCCAAAGGCCCCAAAACACTTGTATTGGAGTTAATGTTAAAAATAACTCATTAATTCGAACTAAATTTTCATCACTTCGGTTAATTCGAACTAAAAATTTGACAAAAAAAAATTCTTTCTCCTCGTTTAATGGAGAAAATACACACTGTATTTATTATTTTGTGTGTCAAAATTTCTTTTCTGTGTAAAGAGGCACATGCCTGCATTCCTAGACTATTGCATGTCAGCTAAACGTTAGTAACTATTGTCCTTCTTATTAGTGCTAAACGGAAAAAGCAATTTTCCTATATTTGGATTGATTTTCTGAGAATTTTAGAAAAACTAGTTTTTACTACAGATTCTAGGGATCTGCGTCAGTTATAACTGCAGTGCAGACAAGTTTATGTGGTCTAGTTTTTCTTCCTCATTTTGTGGTGTGAACGTGTAAAAATTCAGGATGTCTACACGTGGAAAGAACAAAACCCTAACTTTGAAGACTAAGGTAGAAATTTTAAAGAAAGTAGAGAATGGCGAATGTAAAACAAAGTTAGCAGCTAACCATGGAATTAAAAAAAATGCCTTGGCAACTAATTTGAAAAACAAGGAGACAATTTTAGATTCATGGGAAAAATCAAAATTTGCTAGAGGAAGGAAACGCATGGTAAATGTGTCCCAAGAAGCTCTAGAAAAAGCTCTACTGGTATGGTTCCAGGATGATAGATCTCGAAATTTTCCGATAAATGGGCCCCTAGTGCTGACGAAGGCTGATGAATTGGCAAGTAGAATGGGTATTGAAGATTTTAAATGCAGTGATGGATGGCTTTCTCGATTTAAGTCAAGGCAAAATATTTATTATCAAATTGTATGTGGCCAAAGCTCTGATGTAAACGACGACGTATGCACTAATTTTGGTAGGAAACTGCCAGGGCGTTTCTCTACTTACCTGCCGAAAGATATTTTTAATGCGGCCATAATAGACAAAGCCATAATGGACTCTGAAAGCATTAAAATTAAAACTCTGAAAGCATTTATTCATATGGAACCTTCCTCTGAAAATGAATAAATGTTTACTTCAAATCGAGAAGCTGGCTGAACAATGTAGGCATCATAAACAGAACCAAACATCCATTTTACAGTTTTTCCCCAAAGTGTAATTCATATTTTTAATAAAAGTTTACTTTATACTGCATAGCTTCTGCTTCATTTTATGATTAAGGTAAGTCTGTATTGCTTTTTAATATGTTTAACTTTAGATAATATAGTATAATATATTTTCTGGGGTTATACATACTAGGAGAGTTTCTTCTTCAGTGATACACATTTAAAGTTATTTATTTTCTCTTAACATCGGATAATTCGAACTTTTTCTGGGAACCTTTGAGTTCGAATTAACGAGCGTCCACTGTATAGTACAGATTATTTTAATAATATCATTGACTTATAATAAAATATAAGAATGAAAAGTATTTTTACAAACTTATATTTTATTACACATAAAATATATCAATCCGCAGACGCATGAAACAAATTTTTAATTTAGGGATCTTCTGCTTCAATTGAAATTTAAAAAAACAGCTAAAAATATACATACATTATGTGAAATTAATAATAGAAAACTTATTAATAATAGAAAACTTATTTTGTATTTTTGTGAGTTGTAAGGAGATATAATACAGAAAGGATTTTTCAAAATACATTTTAGATGCAAAATTAAAACCATAGGGAATTAACACTCAAACAATGAAATCTGAGGAGAATTTGCACCCAAAAGCTGGGTGTTGATTCATCTATTTTGGGTGCTAATGCATGTTCTTTAGAATGTTGATTCACTAACTGACTTTCTGTCTTTTTGTCTTTAAACTTGCCTTATATGCAATTGCTAGGCTGCAGCATTCATACGGTTATAAAGCACGCAAACCTTGACAAATCTTGTATATATGTATATATATATATATATATATATATATATATATATATATATATATTGTGCATTGTAAAGAGATATAATGCATATATGATTACTTAAAATAATTTTTTAAAATCTATATGGAAGAAACATTCCATGATCTATTGATATTTTATAAATAAATGTCGCACAAAATTCCACTATTTTCGTAAATATGTAAAAATATTTAAATTAAAGAATTGTAATATATATTATGAAATATTATCCGGAATCCCAAAAGTAATATAATATTCATTAGCAGCGTAGAACAAAAACTCCCCCTCTATTGATTTCTATTATCTGCTAGGAAAATATCCTCCTTCCCTACAGACGTCTTGTTAGACATATGAATCTTTACCGAGAAGAAGGTTGATGTGACAAAGTCAATATAAAAAGACAGTAAAATAGTGATATGTACTACAGCCCTGCACCCATTCCCCTTTCATTAAACATCCAATAGCAACGCGAGTCAATATTGACATGCAAGAAATGTATTAAACTCTTGTTTCGGAAGAATGTCCAAGTAATTTTCCGCCTTATTGGAACCGGCGAACCAAAGGGTAACAGAAAAGGGTAACAGAAGCCACAAGGAAATCACAATCTAATTTAATATGCTGGGAGCAAAGACTGTTTCTTTACTTTTACTGTGGATAGAGGACCCCATTTCTTTTACTTCCCTAAAAGTGGTGCACATTCTTTATGGATTAAATAATTTTTAGGGGAAATTTGTACAAATGATGGCAAATTTTCTAAATTCAGCTGTGTGTGTGTGGGGGGGGGGAGTAAATAAACTTGATTTATGAAAAATCAATGTTTGAGTTGTCAGATATTGCGAAGTACACTTGAGACTGTGACGAAAAGTTCATTCTTGTGGTATATATTTTTCGGAAAATTAAACGTAAAACATGTGACCTTTACGTGTGTTATTACTTTAGGATTTATGAACACGACTTTTTTTCCCTTTTAAAAGCACTATGTATTGTTACAGTCTAGCTCTTTCATATTTAAAATGCTTTAATGCAAATTCTAATTTTTTTTGCATAATGTGATACATAATTGGCAAATGTGTTAATCTAAGGTGCTTTTCATCAAACTAAGAAAAAGTATCTGTAATTATAATTTTTTATTTCACTTTTAAAAAGTAAAGGTTTATAACTGAATTACCTTGTTTCCACATGCACATTTATTCCTTATTTTCATTTCCTAGATGTTTGACAATTTTCAGGATTACAAAATATGCTTTCATCTAATGAAAATATATTTCCCTACGTTTGCAGGATTTTAAAGTAAAAAATAGGGATTTTTACATTCAAGCAGTGAATTTGAGAAGCATATTTACAGTTTACATTGTGATACTTCTTTCTCAATATTTATATTTATACATATCAGTATTACGCATTACATCCGTTAAGAATATATAAAAAAAAATTCCCTGTTGTCATGCTTTTACGGTGTTAAATGTATTAAATAAAAGATATTTGGACCAAAGTATGTCATTTGTTCCGTTGACATAAATTTCAGATTTATTTCATCTATTATACTTTAAAATTTCAAAATCAGTTATTTTACAAATTTATTTTACTTGCATTTTCTGATACTGAATTCCTGTCCCTTTTACACCATTGCTGTAAACATTGCTAATTCCAAATTTATCAGATTTAAAGAATAACTGTAGAAAAACCTAATTAAATTAAGCCTTTTAAGGATTGTAAGACGAATACCGCACATTGCTGAAGGTTTTTATTTCATTCTTCGAGTACAAATTTATTACCCGCATAAAATTATAACTCGCGTAAAATTTCGGATCATTACTTGAAATTTCAACTAGATTATCAAGTGACAGTACAAAGTGTTATATGTCATACGAGATTCTTTTAAATGCATACTGATATGGATTTTTGTAGATATAAATTACTTTTTAGCATTGTAAGAATATTTCAAGGCGAAGAAAACGTATTTGTCTTGAAAGAGATTGTTTTAAGAATTTCAGTCATAAATTGTTAACATTTTTAGACAGAAATGCGCATTTAATGTTAAATTTTAAAGGGCATTATGTATGCTTTATGTGTTTAGTTGATATTTGGTCTGATTTCCGATTTTCGAATATATGTGTTGAGTGACACTAAAAGAAGTAGAACTTCTTACTTAAAAAATTATTGATATGTTAATTAGGGGATTTGAAAATACAAGACATATCGAAAGCATCTTACGACTTATGCAATGTATGGTAAAGAAAACTAACTAAACTTGCAGTTATCGATTGCCGTTCTCAAATGAATGGCTTTCAGTGTATAATTTCAAGGAAATAGGAAGATCCTGAAAACGTTACAGAAGAAATGATTCCCTCGTTATGGGTAAATAATTAAGCTTGCAAGAATTTGATATCTTTATCACTTTGCTTTTATACGAGTTATGCTTGCTGAAGTCGTAAAACAAGACTTAATTGGGATGAATCATTGTATAACAGAGGATGTAGTTATAGAGGGATTTGATAGTCAGGAACTGTTGGACTAATAAAACAGCATGATAATACATATTATGATAAGGAAGAATCAATTTTCAGGTTACAATAGTTGGGTAAGACAATAACAAAATTTGTGTCGCAGACGTGCTAAGACTAGCTTGTTGACTTCATGGTTTACCACTCGAATCACTGTATTACGAACTTTCAGCATACCATGCAGTCACTATAAACATTATCTATTTCATGGATGAAGGAGGGTTTCATTGAAAGACGATGGCTGAGTTTCGATAGTGCCTCGCTCTGAATCATTCTGCAGGTTACAATAGTTGGTAATTCAGGTTACAATAGTTGGGTAAGACAATAACAAATATTGTCGAGTAGACGTGCTAAGACTAGCTTGTTCACTTCTGGTTTACCACTCGACTTACTGTAATACGAACTTTCAGTATACCACACAGTCTTATCAGCATCATCTATTTTATGGATGAAGGAGGCTTCATAGAAGGAGGATGACTGAGTTTTTATAGCGCCTTTTTCGCCCTTCCTCTGAATTATACTGTAGGTTACAATAAATGGGTAAGACAATAAATAATTTTGTGGCGTAGACGTGCTAAGACTAGGTTGTTGACTTCTTGGTTTACAACTCGAATCACTGTATTACGAACTTTCAGCACACCATGCAGTTACTATCAACATTATCTATTCATGGATGAAGGAGGGTTCCATTGAAGGACGATGGCTGGGTTTTGATAGCGCTTTGTCTCCCTCGCTCTGAATCATCCTGCTGGTTAGAATAGTTTCTAATTCAGGTTACAATAGTTGGGTAAGACAATATCAAATATTGCAGAGTAGTCATGCTAAGACTAGCTTGTTCACTTCTTGGTTTACCACTCGAATTACTGTAATACGAACTTTCAGTATACCATGCAGTCCTTATGAGCATCATCTATTTCATGGATGAAGGAGGGCTTCATAGAAGGAGGATGACTGAGTTTTTATAGCGCTTTTTCGCCCTTCCTCTGAATCATACTGCAGATTACAATAGTTGGGTAAGACAATAAATAATTTTGTGGCATAGACGTGCTAAGACTAGGTTGTTCTAAGACTTGGTTGTTGACTTCTTGGTTTACCACTCCAATCACTGTATTACGAACTTTCAGCCTACCATGCAGTCACTATCAGCATCATCTATTTCATGGATGAAGGAGGGTTTTATTGAAAGACGATGACTGGGTTTTGATAGCGTTTTGTCTCCCTCCCTCTGAATCATACTGCAGGAACCATGCTTTATTTTATTCAATAATTCTAGAGCAAAAACAAGTATCCTCCAGCCAATAAAACATTCTTCATTTCCCATAATGGAAAAATTAAAAGAAATGAGATAGATGGATTTTTTTTTGTAGGATATTCTATGAAATATCATTGGCTTCTCGTAATCGTGAATGTTACAATAGCTAGTGATCACAAAAGGAAATAATCTTGTTATGGTTTTCAAACATGTCTCCCCACTATGCATAGTTAAATGATTTTTCAGTTATTTAAATACTTATTTGGTAAATATATTTCATGAGACTTTCCCGAAGAGTGAAAATACTTTATAGTGTAAAATACCACTTTTGGGATTATTAGTAAGGAAATAGCTATTTTTTACTCATTAATTATAAGTGTTAAAATACTTATCATTTAGTTATAAACATACCTCTACAACACATGAGAACCATAACAAAATGTGCAAGAAATTTATGGGTTTACACAAAAGAAGCTTTTCATATGCTACGTAATTGATTTATAGAGATATGGATTTAGTAACTGGTATACTGTTTAAAGAAAGAAAAAAATATGTTAATGAAACGTTGAGTGAAATATTAAGTGATCAACGCATATCAAAACATAGCGTGAAACTCAACGACAGGATATTAAAATATGGAATAATTCAAGAAGTGAAACGATATTAAAAACAATATCTCTTAATTAAAAAAATAATTATATATTACAAATAAAAAGCCTTTAATTTATGAAGTAATAAATTTCCTAAGCTTCCTACATTTCGGAAATTTGTAGTCACATATAGATGAGACATCTCTTGCTAAAAATAGAAAAAAAATGCATAAAACAAGATATCTCCAGTACTGCATTGGATATCTTTTATGAGTTTTCTCAGAAACGAATTTCGCGTTTTCATGAATAATGCATCCTCGTACCTTAGCTTCGTAAACACTATAAATCTTAAAAGTATTACTGGTAGAAAGTTAAAGGTTTTGATTTTAGAGGATATGGAGAGGTAAGTGTGAAAGAATCACTTACCGCGTCAGACATCATTTAATGTCGGAGGAAAATTTATCTTATATTTCTGAAATGCTTCGCTTTTGAGAAGTGCTTTTAAATCAACATTTTGAGTTCGAATAAACATTTGACATATATTTAAACCACTTAAAGGACTCTAAATATATTAAGAATCATCTCTGAATTTTAGCTCTAAAATAGTGTTTCTTTAAAAGCTAAAGTCTAAAATAAATCTATTTTAAGCATTTATAACTAAACATCGTAGATGAAGCTTTTAACCCACGCCGATAGTCGTCAGCATGCTTGTGTGCATTATATGACAGTTTATGTAAACGTATGAATGTATATGCTATATAAGAAAAAATTATTCATATAAACGCGAATCTGAATACTACATTATTCATCAGTGAACTGTAAATCCTTAAAATATATCAGGTTGTATACTAATTTTAGCTTCCTTTTTGAGGAAATGGGTATTGATATAGCATTCGGTACGAATTCATTTAATGAATGATATGTTGGCTTTCATTATTTACAATTTCTTTTAAGCAAATGGAATCTTTCACAATGCCAGACGTAAAAAAGTTTCAATACTTTGCTTGGAGAATTTTTACAGAACATTTGTGTGTCATCATTATTTTTAAAATCCTTCGTATTCGAAAAGTTTCCCTAAAGTAAAAAAATGTTGTAGTTTGATGGTGAAGCATCAGGTGATTATGAGATTTTTTTGTAAAGTTCTATTACTGTCTGTGTTATTCGTGGTAGAAGGTTATGCTGAAGGATAACGGGTTTGGATTTGCTGAAAGAGGTCGTTCTTGTCTTCAGCTTTGCATATACGAATCACAACTGCTCGCAGTATATATCGGCAGTAAGGCTTTGGCCAAGCTGAAGAAGCCCGCAAACTATAGTTCCTTTTCTTTACAGATTCATAGTTCCTCTTATTTTGTGCCAGTGGATACAGGGTTGGGCATAGGTGGAATCTTCTCAGGAGTCAAACTCCAATTTTGCTATTCAAAGTATATCTTTTAACATCTCCAGGGATTTTACTATAATTCACAAAATGTTGAAAATATGCCAACATAGTTAAGAAAAAGGAACTAAGTTGTTGCAGAACCCTTCGTATATCTCATATATCTCAGACTGTTAACTAATCAAAATGCCGCTGTAGGATCACTGATGTTGTAAACAGTTTTTCTGTTATGTATATCCAAGATAAAATATGGATTATCAAGAAGAGATTTTAGGATATCGGCCTTGATACTTGAGTGACTGTCGGAATGTGGCTCGGATCGGCGATTGATCTCGAAATGTTTTATTTCCAATGGCGGGTACAAATGACATCAGAGGCCAAAAGAAAGTAACAATGAACAAAATAAAATCCGAAAAGCAGCCCCACAAGGAAAGTCTATGCACCCTTGCCATAAGGTCCCTTGCATGCCAATAGCGCTTGACAATAATGTGGTTTTCACGGAGAGAGCCGGACAACAGAGAAGGTGAAACCTTTCAATCATCTCTTGAAAGTCACAGAGTTTGCAGTAGGGGTCATCAGTAACATGTATACGGTGTAAGTTCTTGGTAAGACAGTCATGGCCAGTTGCAAGGAGGAATTCCGCAACAGCGCTTCTTGTAGGCCGGTCTCAAACGCCTGAGATTATGATCCACCACGACTTCTGAGAACGATCTTGAAATGTAGAGACCCGTCTTCGATCTCCCCAGTGTCTGAAACATCCATCAAATACGTTTCCAGTGATTTCGTACAAGTTTATTACTTAACGATAGTTATTTTACATCGCTTTTAAAATTCGTAAAACCCAATGCTTTTATTGAACTCCGTGAACTTACCCTCGTCATGTCAGCACAATGAAAATTTAAAAAAATAAATAAATAAAGGAATGTTATCTCATAGGGCTGTTGAAGGTAGGACACGAGAAACAGCTAGCACAGTTCGAAAAAAAAATAATTTATTGGAAAGTGAAGATTAAGTGCATGAAATAATACACAAATTCCATGCAGTCCCTGAAACAAATTGGTATTTATCTTTGGGGCACGATTACAACATAGTGTTTCGAAACATCCTGAAAATGAACAAAAAGTACTTTGTTAAGTATTGGTCTGATTCGTATCCTTCATATATTAGGTTTTGGTTTTAGATTTCTGCATTTGACGTTAAATGTGTAAATTATTTACTGTGACGCATGGTATATCAATGTTATGTTATTCGTAAAATTTCTTTTTTTATTATTGTTCATATTCAATTGTTATTGAATTAAAAGCAAAAATAATAATAATAATGCAACAATTCATTTTTTTTTCTCCTTTTGTTTATTTTTAAAATTCACAATTTATATATAATTAGTTAAAAGTATTTAATTGAAATAGTCAAATGCAAATTTCACTCACGTTTCCATGAAAGAAAATTACGGTCCAATAACCGTAACGTATTTTACCGTCCAATGGACCGTAACATTTATTTTTCCTATTGCATGGAAACTTGAGTGAAAGTTGTATTTGACTATTTGAGTTTAAATAAAATTAGTAAGAAATATTCAATTGAAATAGTCCAATGCAACTTTCACTCACATTTCCATGAAATTGGAAAATAATTTTACTGTTGAATTATTAGGATTACTAAGATGACGGTGTTAATAGTAATCAAAACCCAATTTATTGGGATTCCAGAGTGTTTAGTGTAGAAAATCAGACTGATAATCTTGTTATATTTAATCTGAAAAAAAAATTTTAAAATCACTATTTTAAACTTATTTATCATAATTAACTAAAAAGTTTGTGAAAAATATATCCTCATGATGCCTTAAGTTAAAAAATATTAACTTAAATAGTGTCATATTAAACAGCTAGAAATACGTATGAGATATTTATATCTTCTATGCTTGAATGGCTTTTTAAAACAAACGTATTGTAAAGAAAACACTTTAAAATATATACCAAATTTAACATTCATTACCACTAACATGTAACTCATAAAGTTGGTTTGCCAAATAATTTATTTAGGATTGCAAACAAGCTTTTCTTATTTCATTCTATAATAAAATCACCTTTGGAGGAAAATCCATTTATTGAATATTGTAAGATTTGTAAACCTTTTTTCGCGGATGATCTTTACGCTCTGTCGTTTTCCATAAATATAAGTTTGAAACAACTTTTCGCAAAATACTTTAACCTAAATACCCGCAATAAATCAAATGTTCAAGGATACTTTACTTTCACGAGTAGGAAGTAGATAACTCAATTATGTAAGAAACTGAAGTTTGAGTTTAATTTAGCCGTTATGGTTGTGACTTGTTGTGAAATTTCCGAGGTTTTATGTTATCAACAAATTGCTTAACTGTTTAGGAAAACCTCATGAAGAGAAATTATTACCACAGGGTGAATCTCTTTTGTTCAATACATTGTTAAAATCCTTCATCCAGTAATCTATCGCTGAGTCTTCCTAACTGGATTATACAAAGGAAAATGTGTGAAAATCCTATATTCCATTACTACCTTTTGGTATTTATTAATATCAGAATATATATGTATATATATTTATATATATATATATATATATATATATATATATATATATATATATATATATATATATATATATATATATATATATATATATATATATATATATATATATATATAAATTCCATCGTGGTAAAATTTACCATACATTATTTTCAAAACTAACAGTAATATGATTTTGTGATCCATAAATATTTATCTTTTTTAGATTTATGTCTACAAATATCGAAATATTTACAATTTAAATAATAATTTATAAACTTTATTCGATTCCGTTATTGACTTAATTTTACTAAACGCAAAACATCTCTGTGCGGTACAGAGTGCTTGATAATATTAGTATGTAATATATAGAGAAGAGTTTAGATTTTCCTTGAAAATAATTTTTCCTAAATATATTTCTAAGTCAATCATTTAAAAACTTATTCTGGACTTAACTATAACTCATAAATTTTTGAAAGTATTAATCGATTTCATGCATGTTTAATGCATTTATACCGCATAAATTCGGATACATAAAATAAAATTCGCGAACAAACATTTTAATAGAATACCTTGGATCCTTACACCGGTGAAGTATAAAAAATACATTTTTGCGCCTCTCAACATGAAAATCGGCAAACTATAAAATTTTTATGAGATATCTTGCCTCAAACGTGCGTAGAAAGCCATATATACGGTTCCATCAATTTACGTAAGATTTCCGTCACACATGGTTGAACGCTAAAAATAAATCTTTATATATCACTTTATTGTCAAAATACAGAAGTTTGCCTCGAAAATTCAATGTATAGATTTTAATGCTGTCTGTAATTTCTTGGCAATGTAATCATAATGAAAAACGCATAAATCAATGCATTCTAAATTTTGAATTATTTAATCAATTTGCATAAGAGCGTTTATTAAAATTAGAAAAATGTTCTGATTAATATATTTTAACAACCCAATTTTTGTTGAAAAAATATTAACATATCGGCTAGGATTTTTTTTTTATATTTGTCGATACTTGTTGTCTGATCAAATGCTAACTTTAAAATATTATTAACTTAAATGATAATACATTTATCCTGAATATTATATAATTTAGTCTCTGTTAGAACAAAAAATTATTCTTTCACTGCTAGTGCTATAGATGGCAAAAGACGGAAAATTTGACCCCTCATCCCCTTATTTTTTTTCAAGTTAATTAATAATAATATATTAAGTCAGAACTTTGGAACTAGAAAATCTGGTTTATTTAGTTCATTCCAGCAGAAGGGGCTCGCCCACTTCAAAGGGTTATAAAAAAGGAACGAAATAATTTACAGGAAAATACTGTATATTTACGAAACGTACTAACAATTTAAGTTTTTTCCACTAGGTTTTGAAAATAACATCACTCTGGTGGCGCATGTTATTTGCTATGCACTGCCGAAACCGTTCTCCAAAGTTTCCCATCACTCTGTGGCTCATCTCCAAGGGAATGAAGGCAACTTTCTCAAGAATATTGGACTCGTGGACTCGTTGAACATTTTCAGGAGTTCTAATGTTCCGAGGACGACCCATTGGTTGCCTTGGTAATAAAACCCCCATATGCTTTCACGTTTGAAACCCAGCTCATGATTGTTTTTTGATTAGGCACGGCATCAGTAGCATAGAGTCTGAAACGCGTCCTATAAGCCCTAAGTGTCGCGATTACACAACCGTTGCTTTTAAACGCCTTGATACCTTCGAACGCCTCGCTAACGGAACCGCGATGTTCACAAGACCAATTCATTGTGTCTTTTGACAACTAGAAAATACTCCTTAACTGTTGCCACCTTCCACTAATGACCTTCAGATATGGGAGTCCATTCTTCCGCACACTGTATCTGCAGAATATTTTTTTTTCCATCTAAGCTGATTTTTTTTATAATATTAAACTCGTTAGGTATCGAGAGCTATAAACAAATCTAATGTTCTTTTATTTTTAATCAGAAATCTACCTTTCTATTCACATCTTTGGAAACATTAATTAATACCTTTATTATCATACGTACTTAGTCCAGGAGGACAGTTAAAAATTTCCAATAAAATCTAAAGGAAATTGAGCAAATTTGGAAGGAATGTATCAAAACGTAGAAAACAATGAAAAACATCGTATAATTAAGTATAATTCCTGTGGTATTTACATTTAAAGCCCTTATAGGATAATTTTACCTCTAAACAATTTCAGGTAATCTCTTCTAACGAAACTACCGCTGGTTATTAACGTAGGATTACTTATCATTGCTTACCTCTTGTGTATATTTATATGTATGTATGTGTTATGTATATATGTATCTCTCTCTCTCTCTGTATATATATATATATATATATATACATATAGATATATGTACGTATATATATTTATATACATATATATATGTCAAAATTTTGGTGCATTTTGGTAATATTCTGCTTAACTGTTTACTGCTTGTACAAGCGATACAGACTGGATTTGGCACGCTGCCAAAATTATAACTGACGGGAGGTTTTAGCGTTTGAAATTTTCCTTTCCGGAGGACCGTTATGGACGAACGTAATCCTACGTAAAAAAAAAAGACTTTAAACAGTGAAAGTTAATTTCACAAGCATGAATGAGCACGTGGAAACTCAAATAACCTGTTTAGTTAGATTTCTTGGTTAGAAATAATATTACCGTTTATCCATGTTGTTTTGACCACAAAAATTACATTACCGTAATCATTTCTTTTCTCATTGGACTCATCCGAAGAAATTATATAGTCGGAATTAGAAAAGTCTGCGTGGAATCAAAGAAAAAAATACATACTTCAAGAATATCGGTTCGAAATTTTAAATACGCCCCAAGGCGCTATTGATAAAATTCGCTATACTTTTATTCCCCTGCTAAACGTCACTGGTATATTACTTGTTTGACTGGATATTTTGAAATAAGTAGAAACGCAAATCTGATAACAATATAATTACTGTTTAAAGTTTATAAAGATCTCGAATTTGAGGGATGGGGTACGCATGTGTGTGTTCGTATAGAGTGAGGCTGAAAATTAAAGTAAAGAATGAAATGAGATTAATATTACAAACTTGCATTACATTTGATTGGATTATACATGAAAACAATAAATAGTTAATAAATAAAAGCGGTAAAAATCTCAGATAAAGATTAAATGCACACCAATCTGTTACTTACGAAGTTCATTTATATTTTCAAACTCCGAAATGGCATTGCTGTATTACTAATTTCAATGGAAATTTTGGCGAATATGAAAACGGCAGAAAAGAAATTCTGTCACAGTGATAACAATAGCAAGTAAATGGTGAATGTATCAGATTTTCTCTCTATCGTATAAATTATATTTAAGGATATCCGGGACATAAAAATTATCAAATTTTCGAAAAACAATTTATTGCTTTAGAAGAAGTTCTGTTTTTTAAGCTTAGAATGACATTTAAATAATGTTTCTATCTTA
The DNA here is from genome assembly GCA_907164885.2 of Dolomedes plantarius. Classification (NCBI taxonomy): domain Eukaryota; kingdom Metazoa; phylum Arthropoda; class Arachnida; order Araneae; family Dolomedidae; genus Dolomedes; species Dolomedes plantarius. Next base: position 48,044,741 of record OU015497.1, on the reverse strand, counting down.
ATTAGAACAGGAAATATTATTTTTTTTTGTTTTGCAATATTCTATTATAAGCTAATCTTTGTTTAAACCTTTAAATGCGTTTTTCTACATGATGGGTTTTTTTCACCGTGTCTCGTCTTTAAATTGTTATAAGTCAAGAAGCGTTAAAGATAAATAGTTTAAACTTTGAACAGTTTTTTTTCAATTATTTTACTTTAATTTTAATTCAGCAAATAATAAAAAAATTTACTTCTAAAAGTATGATTTTTTAAAAATAAGTTACATATTTATTTTCAAAATTTTTACTTTAAATATATTTAATTTTTTTTAAACTAATATTTAAAAAAATACTGAATTAAAATTAAAACTTATATATTTCTGTTTAATTAAATGAAAAAAAATTGTAATTCGACAAATAATATTTCGAGTTAGAACGATTTTAAATTACCCTACTATTCAAAAAGATTTAAACTTTTAATTTTTTTAAATCTTTAATTGAAGTTTTATGATGTGATTTAGTTTTCAAACCATATGATTAACCACCACAAAAAATTTCAAAATTCTAACTGAATAAATAAAATTTCTTCTTTAAATGTGTCCCATACCCCCTTAATAAGTGAATAAATGTTTTGCATATTGATTATGAACCTTTAGCTTACGCTGCCCATTTTTCTAATTCCCTCTTTATAACGGGAAATTTCTTATCCCCTTTTCAAGAACGGCCAGTAGAGGGGTTATATATATATATATATATATATATATATATATATATATATATATATATATATATATATATATATGGAACAATAACCTTTCGCTTTCATTAAATAAAAAGCCTATTCGAAATTCTTTCATTTTATCACAATAAAGTATCACCCCTTAATCCAAAATTTGACCTAGGAATAAACTAAGTCATCAATTATATGTTCCCCTAAGCCACGTGCAGAGAGGAAACTTATGTAACGGAATGTTCCAGAAAACTCCAAAGCAGGTCACGCCATCTGACGTGTGAGGTCAGCTGTCATGATCTGACCAATTAGAAGTTGAATGCACCCATACTCGGATTGTAAATCAGCATTCTCTGTGGTTTTTGTGTGTTCTGCCTTGTCCTCTCAAGTTGTGTTCTAGTGCGCTACGTTCCTTGTCTTACATATGTGTTTCGACAAACTACGGAATAAATGTTTTATACAGTTGTATCTTTAAATAAGTATGTGCCGTCCAACTGATTAGGCACTAAAGATGTCCAGCAATAAGGTACGTTAAATAAATACTTAACAAATTTGACTGTCTCCTCGTTACTCTGGGTTCGGTTTAAAAGTGCCTGCCTCTACTTGTGCCATGACTAAAGTTCAACCTGGAATATCACGAGTTCACCGGCCTGGAGTGCATCGCCACCGTTAATATTACACACACACACACACACACACACACACATATATATATATATATATATATATATATATATATATATATATATATATACAGTGGAATCTCGATCTTCAAGGGACAGATTGAAATGAACGATAAATGCGGGAAAACGATAGATGCGGAAACATAACAAAGCAATATGATCGTTGGGACTGGATAAAATAAACGATACATACGGAAAAACGATGGATCCAAAAACGATCGATCGAGATTCCACTATATATATATATATATATATATATATATATATATATATATATATATATATATATATATATATATATATATATGTGTGTGTGTGTGTTCGTGTGTGTGTGTATAGGGAAACCTAAATAAATTGAGCCTCAAGGGGAACGAGAAAACCTTGCACTGTCAAGGATTTCGATATAATGATGATCGACTTATAGTTTTAGACAGGTTCAAGGGGAATGGAAAAACTTCAATTTATCAAGGAATTCGATTATATCCAGGCTCTACTATATATATATATATATATATATATATATATATATATATACAGATGCTGTTCATACATTTTTCAGATGATGTGTATTGTATTTACAAAACTAAATTACATAAAATTCTTGTGTTTTAAATGTTCTATTTGACATCCCTTATTTTGAACTATCGTTTGACACCACAATTTCCAGGATAATAATGTCTTTTGAAGTGTCAGAAGAGGTATTCTATCCCATTCCTCCTGAACAGCTTTCCAGAGTCCTGTAAGGGTTTTGGGCCGACGTTTGGATAATGCAGATTTTAAAAGTCCGAAAGCACAAAAATCCATAGGTGATACATCGGGAGATTTAGTAGGGATATCAGTGAAGGGTATGGCCTTGATACCAGTTTTTTGTTCCATTTCTTTTAGGAAATTTACAGGGGATTTTGATGAAGTGGATTTTAAGAAAAACCAGCAACAATCATGAATCCCTTAGAAAAACTTTCTTTCGAATCTTTGAACCATGTACTTAAATTTTTTCCTTTCTTTTATGATAATAAATGGCTCTTTTTTGTTGCAATCATTTAAATACACCCATGATTCATCTATTGTGACAATTGTTTTCCATTTTTCTTTGGATAAGTGTTTCTCATATAGTATTCTGCAGCGTCTCCTGCGTTCAGCGATATGATTTGGAAGACGACGATTCACATTGCGTTTTTTCACTTTCTTAAGATTTAAATTAACGTTTATCATTCTGTTTACAGTGGACACCGAGCATTTTAATGATTTTGCAACTGTCTTTTGACTAGGGGGATTTTCTTTTAACATTAAACAACGTACCTTTGCAATAGTCGAAGATGTCCGTTTTTTCCTTGGATACTTGTTTGGAATTTTTGTCCCACTTGAGGCTCCAATTTGACGATTTTTTCCTTTCTTGTTGACGATATTACCTATCGACGCCTTCGAATGTGCCTTCGAACCACTGCTTTGTTAAAAACGCCATTTTGAATAAAAACAAAACTTTCAAGCCGCAGATGATAATTTTGACTTTTAAAAACATATTACAATTGCAATTATTTCTTTTGAAGCAAACGCTTTTTAATTTGCGCTTACGAAAATCGTCTAAAAAATGTGCGAACAACCTCTGTATATATATATATATATATATATATATATATATATATATATATATATATATATATATATATATATATATATTAATTCTTGGGATACATGCTATCGCACCCCGTAAAGAAAAGGCTAACATAAATTCTTTCAGAATTAAAAATTAAAAAAAATTATTCAATACTCAGCCTATTGATCCTGCCTATCCATCAATCGTCATTTTTCATCGTCATTTTTTTTCGTCTGCTTGCCTTTTCACGTCTGCTTGCCTTCCACTGACACATTATTAAATCCAGTGATAGAGAAGACTATATACGCCAATGAAGTGTTAGAATTACTTCCTCCTGTGGCATCGTTTCGATAGAATTTATTGCAACAATCTTGGTGGCACTGATTATAATTTAGCATATCCTCTTTAAAGTTAAACAACTTGTAGCTGACCAATATAAATCCTATGAACTCTGAAATTATATATGCTCTGTAGGTACACGTAATGACCAACATTTCATTCAGTAAAGCATAATGTCTACATGGGCGGATAATTATAGCTCACAGAGAGATATAATAGCCACAACGGGAAGTCAAAATCTCATTAACAAATTCCCTGTTGCTATTCGTGGCTAGTTTCGCTAAATAAACTGGAAGTTAGACTTCTTGAAATCAAGAAAATTGATGGTTTGATGAATGTTTGATATCGCATATATAAGTGATTATAATTATTCTATTTCCTTCTATAAACAATAATATACTATACCGGGAAATTTTATTTTAAATTTTATTCAAATTTTATTAAGTTTATCACGAAGCAACACCGTCTTACATATTAGAATATCATTAGCATAAATATATTGATTATGCTTTAATCATTTTCGGTTCAAATATATTTTGCTGTATCTGGAAGGAATAGATGGTGTAAGTGGTGTAGTTATGAATTAGTGTAAAGACTAATTTAAATAGATAATTTAATGAGTTATCGCTGACGCAATTAAAATTTAAAGATAATTTTATGGAAATTAAGTTATATTTTCATTAATTTGATAACCAATAAAGTAATTTCATTAAGATTTATTTATTTCTTATTACCCAGGTCGAAAAACATGGAGAAGACATTGAAAAATGCTTATTTTGGGTTTGAAAGGTGACAGAACCGTGTTTTGAATCCGGAATTTAATCGTTTAAGTTTCCTAATATTACTTTCCGCACGTTATTTAAAGTTTAGGGAAAAAAATATTGAGGAAAAATGGAAGCACTTCTAAAAGTCATATAAAGGAACTGTTGGCGCCTTTTTTAGCGCGATTCTGCGCCATTTGGTGAATTGGCAGCTTGCCAAGCTTCTTGCTTGGGAGTTTTCCAAAAAAAAAGAAATGGTAGAAAATAGAAAGAGATTTAACATGTGAATGGATGCTTGGTGCGTTCCGCAGTTGTATCCAACAATGGAGTTTTTTGCATTTTGGTGTTTCGAGGTGTTGGTTAATTTAATAAATGTTTGTTTGTAGTATTACAGTCTGCTCATTATCTATTATAAATTTTAAAAACTAACGTCAACAGGAACAATAACTATGATCGTAATGGGAAACTGGCCTGCAAGAAAGCAAGTAGTTTTGAGTTTCGGATGTCAAAGACCCTTTTTCAAAAAGCTAAGAAAGTACCTGATACATTAATATAGTACCTAAATTGAAAAACAATTATATTAAAACTGTATGCACTAAGACCCATTGCATTAACACGTTTGAAATGAGTAGTCTTCAAGTGAACATATCCAAAAAATGCCTTCATTAAAGAATTTAAAAAATGCCTTCATTAATACTTTGTGGAGGAACAGTAATAATTAACCCATAACCACAGAAGTCAGAAATTTAACACTTTCATTGTAGTGCTTAAACTCTATGTGGATTTGAAAATTTTATTAAATATAATTAAATTAACGATGATAACAAATTTTTTTCACCAGTGTTATATATCATAAAATGCTTACAACATAAACACGTATATGAAGAATGATCATTGGTAGAATTCAGAATTTATTTTCTTATCAGATTGTTTTGAAAGTCCAATTGTAAAGGAATCCCAATATACAAATAGCACTTTTTTGTCAGTCTGTATAACTTTTAGCTTATTAAACATAATGAATTATTAGTTGCTTGCCCTGCATTGTAGAATACCTATGACGAAAATTTAAAGAAGTTAGCAGAAGTTCAGAAAAACTGAAGTATTTTATAGTTAAAGCTATACATACTTTTAAGTTATTGCAATATTGAAGGATTTTAGATGAACACTTTTATATTTAAAAGATATATTTTCTAAAAATTTGCATTATTCATGTAACTCTGACAGACTACTTGAGCATCCATTCCATTTGCATCGAATATTTGAAAAAATAATAAAACAGGGCTCACCGTGCGTAACGACTGAAGTCTGTATATAATTTTAAACTTTGAAAAGACCATCCAAATCTATTTTTCAGATATTCTAGAGCAGTACACAATCTGAAATGTGATGAGGGTCATATTACTTTATGGACTGCTGCAAGACAATAGGATAGAGGGGAAACAGAAAAATATCTTATTATAGCATAAAATAAATTACTGATTATTTAAAAAAATTATAAATATTAATATTCATTGTTTAAATAGTCCTTTAATAATATTATAATAAAAAAATAATATTCTGTACTTTTTGGATTTATAATATTATTCATCTTCAAAAAGCTTCGCGGGCCACAGAGTGAGTGCTGGCAGACCGCATGAGGCCCGCTGGTAGTGTATTGAGCAAGCCTGTTGTAGAGTATTATATTAACTTTTTACTGGTACCAGTATTCTTCGCTCATTGTTGTACATCTCTAATCATTATTACCGATTGACTTTCACTCTCAGAATTGTGATTATTTTGTTAGTGTATTCATCAGCAAAAGTGCCATTTAAACTGTTGCTTTCATTTTTAAACAGTTCAGTCTAAGTCATTACTTGAGACGATGATTGTGAATCATCAATAAACACCTTACTCAAAAATCCGGAAAAAGTATTCATGAAAATGTATACGAAGTAAACATTTGAGAAAACACAGTGAAGATCTTCTTTTACAGACAACCTGAAACAATATTGCTGAAAGGTACTGAATATCGAAGGTACAACGTCGTTTGCTGATATAAATTTTCTAGTTTGTTTAAAGAGGGTTGTTTTGGAGAACTACGGTCCTATATTTCAATACGAGTGATAACCAGACCAGTTAATTCATAGAGTTAATCAACAGATTAAAATTGTAATAAAACTAAAAATTTACCTTGGTTTACGAGATCCCATTAGGGTGGTCTTAGAGTTGGCATGTTTAAATAAACTTAAATCTCAATAGGCAAATCATGCTTCTGAAGTTCATAGAAAGACCCTTAATTACCACGATTGAAAAGATACCCAAAAGTGAGACAGAAAAAATAAATAAAGAAAAGAGAAATGAGAAAAAAATATAGTCCTAAATTGAAACATTCATCGGTGAGTTTTTGTTTAGTCATAAAGTGACGACATAATATACCGAGGAACAGGTAGGATTTCATTAACTCTCATTTTATCTTAAACAAGATAGAATATTAGAAAAATAAAATATTTTCCAAGAGTGTTAGTTTCAATGAGGATGATTTTAAAGTTATCGGGGATTCCAAAGAAATGGCATTCAAGATGATTAAAAAAACACCGAAAAAAACTGGAATTTTGAACTTATCGTTTGAAATAACAGTATGACAGTTTATTTCATTCCATAGAAATAATAGGAAAGAAATATTTATATTAAAAAATATGTGGCAAGTAGAAACCGTAGAGAATCAAAGTTGACCTTAAATAATCAAGGTAAAAGATGTATAGAGGATAAAATAAAATTTTCTTCCCATTATGATCTGGAACCTCTAAAAACTATGAAAAAACCCTGAATTAGGTCCTTAACACACTAGCGTGTGGACATCCTAAACAATTAGACGGTACCAACAATGTGGCTGAACTTTAATGAATGCTCATACTTTTGCTGGTAAGAAGACGTCTAAAGGCACTGCCATCCCAGCAGCTTTAGAATGGTTTGTGTGCACAGAAATTGGGAAACGGCAGTGACCACCCTAGTGGCCCCATCTCAGTCACAGTCATTACATCTGGTGTCAGATAAAGAGTGTTTGGACTCTTACGAAGAACGAACGATGTTGTGACGACTTTTGTCTGCTGTAGAAAGGGTTGTAAATGCCTTACATTCTTTCTTCTCGCCACCGGTCTGGAACATCTGCTACCGTCTCTGGTTGGTTCCGGTCATCATTAATTTTTCTTGATGGACTCCACTGGTGTGTGGAGGTTCTGGGGGATTGGCTACTACCTTGGCGGGGTCAGCACTTCTCATCATTATGTCCTAGTCACTAGGGCTCTGCGTATTAGCCATGAAGCTAAATATAACTGTAGCTAAAGCCATGAAGCTAAATATAACTGTAGCTAAAGCCATGAAGCTAATGATTCTGTAGCTTCATGGTGTTAGCCCACTTTTCTTGGCAAACTTAGATTTGTTGGCGGTTTTCTGGATGCACACATTTTCAGGCAACTCCCACTTTATGAGGGCTGACCACAGCTGAATTAGTCAGTTAGAGTTGATTGTTTTGAGTTGCCCATTGTTCTGACATACTAAAGGAGTCTGTTCGCTGTATTAGTTGCGCAAATTAAGATACTGGAATTCGACTTCAGGTTTCAAGCACAGATTTTTGTGGCTCCGGAAACCTGTTTCTCAGGAAACCTGTGAACTCCGGAATCCCTTGAAACAGGTTTCTTCCGGAAACCTGTTTCAAGGGATTGATTTCCCTTCCCTATTACTACAAAACGCAAAGCAAGACGAAGAGAAGAGGGATGTCGCCGTAACAATAAGATAACATGTTTCAAAAATCTAAATTTGTGATAAATCGACAACTGACATTTGTCCATCTTACTTTTTGCATTTTTTTATTTGTAAATATACATAACATAATCTAAAACGTATTGCAAACATGAATGTAGATTTCGATTTCCGATTTAGCGTGATATAAATTGCTAGAGGCTGCGTCTCATCAGTTCACAAAGAATTATATTTTCGTCCAAAAATATTGGTAATTTTTAAATGCGGTTGTGTGTATAAGAACCTTCAATTTATGATTCTTTTCACCAGCTTCTTGTACGAGAACTATTAAAATATAAGGAATACCATACAATTAAAAGAACTAATCGATACATTAAACCGCATTGATGCGAAAACTTTTTTCGATCGCCACCCACTTTCTTTAAATCAAAAATCCCGCGACCCACAATGTACATTTTTTGGTAGTAGCAAAATGAAAAAAAAATTAGGAATATGTTAACCAAAAGGATAGAAAAAAATTTCAGGTACTCTCTTCTACCGAAACTACCGAGAGTTATTAACGTAGAATTACTTATCGTTTCTTACATCATTTGTATGTATATATGTATGAATGTGTTAAGTATATATCTCTCTCTCTCTCTCTCTCTATATATATATATATATATATATATATATATATATATATATATATGTGTGTGTGTGTGTGTGTGTGTGTGTGTGAGTAAAAATTTTGACGCATTTTGGAACTTTTCTGTTTAACTGTTTAATGCTTGCCGAAAAGATAGAGACTGGGTTTGGCTGGGTAAAATTATAAATTTTGCTTTCCGGAGGACAGTTATGGAGGAACGTAATCCTGTGTTAAAATAAATAAACCAATTTTGACAAACTACACTGCTGGCCACCCAAATTGCAACACCAAGAAAGACAAGAGATATCACAACAAAATTTATTTTGTAGATAACATGTTGACCAAGTATCAAATGATTAAATTTATAGACTTCTGTGAAGTGTAGTTCCTGCCAAAATCAGTAGCCAGAGTAGCCGCCATTGTTGGAGATCACCACTGCCACACGCCTCGGCATTGATTCAAAGAGACTTTGGATGAGTTTTTGGGGTACAGCAGACCAAGCAGCTTCCACACGTTGCCAAAGTTGTTCTGCTGTGGCAGCTGGGGATGGAATCTGGGTCAATCGTAAAGCAACCATGGACCACATGTTTTCTATCGGTGAAAGATCCGGAGAGCGAGGCGGCCAGGGAAGCAATTCAATCTGGCGATTGACGAAGAACCGTTGGACAATGCGTGCCACGTGTGGTCGCGCATTATCCTGTTGAAATATGGCTGTGGGCAAGCCCTGAAGGTAAGGAAGGACAACTGGCTCCAACACCTCGGAGATGTAGCGCTGGCTGTTTAAAGTACCGGCAATGCGTACTAGAGGTGTGCGAGAGTGATATCCAATACCGCCCCATACCATAATACCCGGTGCAGGACCAGTGTGGCGGTGCATAACGCAGCTGTTCAGCATCTTCTCTTCACGGTGTCTCCAGACTCGAATGCGAATATCGTGGTGTTGCAGACAGAAGCGTGACTCGTCAGTAAGGACAATTTCATTCCATTCTGCCGTCCACATCCTTCTGTCATCGCACCATTGGCGGCGGAGACGTCTGTGGTTCTGCGTCAAGGGTAGACAAAGCAATGGACGTCTTGCGGACAGACCACTCTGCTGTAAACGGCGTCGAATGGTACGCGCAGACACTGGATGATGCGTTACAGGATGCATGTGCTGTGCTATGGTTCGTGATGTGACTGAGCGATCTGTCACTGCCATGCGCACAATTTGCCTGTCATCACGTGAAATGGTGCGCTGAGGTGGATGCGATCGAACACGCCGGTCCGTCGTACCCTCCTGCATCCAACGATCACATATCCACATTACAGTTGTTTGGTTTCGTCCAACACGACTACCGATTTCCCTGAAAGATAATCCACAATCTCGGTAGGCCACTATCCTTCCTCTGTCGAACTCGGATACTTGATCAAAAGATGATCGCTGTTTTCGACGAGGCATAATTCATCGTTTTTTTGAAAAAACCACAAGAAAAACACAATTGCCGAACTTGAAATCGTCGAAATCTCCAAGCCTTACATAGCGCTTTGAAGTGGCGCTACAGGCGCGCGTGATGTGCGTCTGCGCTGAAATTCTAATCATTTGTATATCTTACCTCCGCTAATGCATGTTGTAAATTCATGTTATTTGCATGTTTCCTTCAGGGTGTTGCATTTACAGTGGCCAGCAGTGTATTTTAAAAATCACTGAAATGTAGACTGGTCTTCTCGCTTAGACTTCTACGATTATTTTGCCAAATCTCATGTAACCAAAAGTTCCTGTTGGAATATTAATATGTACTAGTTGGTATCCGGCAATACATGACGGCTGGATAGTTATTAAAAGTACTAATACACAAATTATACTCAACACGTCATTCCCATATGTTAAAAAAATATATAACTGATACTCTTTTTAATATTTCACTTTTATGCGGCCTTGTGCTTAGTATCTAAATCCAGATTGAAACACGTCACTGAGCATGCGCAGAAGGAAATTAATTTGTTTCTGCGGCCTCGTGCTTAGTGAGTTTCTACGGCCAGATATATTAAAACATTGAAATTTCAAACTGTATTTCTTTATATAAAGCTAAAATAGAAAAACAAATAATGACACGGATGATCCTGGACTTCAAATAATACTTATTCAATATTAATTTAAATATTTTTGGGTATTATTCTTGCATCATCTTCCGGGTTAAGCCTTGATCTTTGTATGGTTTTTACAGCGACTAATTTTGAAAAGCCATTCTCATATAAATAGGTAGAAGCGAATGTAAGCAATGTAAGTATAGCCTTGCAAGGCAGTTTTACGCTTTTTTAAACAATATCATATCATATATCTATGATGCCAGGTATAAAATATTTAAGTCAGAAACAGTGATTTTTAGATACATGTTGATTTTGATAAAAAAACAAAATTCGTTTGACTGGAATGAAAATTTGATTATGAAACAATAAATGTAATACTGTACACAAAATTTATAGACCTAAGCCTCTTATACTAGTAATTTTTTTTAAAAATCAATACTAACAAGTATCTAAAATTTCTGTTTTTGACTTAAGCCCTTTATACCGGGTATCATAGATATTTTTATATAACAATATCGCAACATACAAAAAAATATAAATAAATTTATTATAAATATGTTATAGAAAATTTAAAGCATAATTTTTAATTAAATAATTCAATCATATAAATGTACTTCTAACTATCGACGACCAGACGGTGCATTGCTAACCAAAGTTTTCGAACCACTGCACAAAACTACGATTTATAATCGAAAATTGATTGAAAAGGGAAAAAAACAGATGTAGGCGTTGAATAACGATACGGTTTTAGTTATGATCTGCTCTCAAAATATTTAAAAAATTATACATCAACTAATCATAGTAAAATGTAAGCTCATAATAAAAGAAAATAAGGTCATTTAAAAGAATTTTTTTAATGTCAAAGGAAAATGAACAATGAATTACCAAAATTGCGGAATCATTTCGCTATTCCTCAATTCATTGCGTAAAAGTAAAATACTAAAATAAAACAAAACAATATTTTTCTCTTTAAAATTCAAAGCAAAAATAATCCTTTAAAAATTAAATTTGTGGTATTCCCGAAAATTAATATTACACATACAATGTTTTAGAAGAACAGTTGTTTGTAAGAGCAAAGAGAATGCCTTAACAGATAGTAATGAAACAAAAAATAATCTTTAAAAAATTCTGTCCGATTGAGTATATTATTTTTATTCGTATCGTGCGCATAATTTAAATTACTAAAAATTCAGTTTGCTTTAAGTAAAAAACAAAACAAAACATAAAAAAATGAATTCCCTCTAAAGGGGAAAAACCAAGAAGCGAAACATCGCTTTACATTTTGTTGACTCTTTATTCTACAAGAAGAAAAAAATGTTCCAAAATAGAAAAAAAAACATTCAAATTCTCTTAAGATAAAAGAATCTTGGAACACTTTTTTTGTTCTTTTAAACCCATAAAATGCAAGAGCTATTAGTTGTATTCATTTGCAGATAGAAAAAATTGGGATCTATTTAATTTTTTTTTTGTAATATAGGTATGTAATGAAATAAGAGGTGGAATTTCCCGAGGTTTTTGGATTTTTTTAAAAATATTTTTTCTTGCATTAGAAAGGATGAATACACATTTATAAAGCTTACAGTTCTTTTCTTGATATCTTAATGGATTAATGAGTTAGCAAACTTTCTCTCTCTCTTTATTTATATATATATATATATATATATATATATATATATATATATATATATATATATATATATATTTATTCACTTATTTATTCATTTATTTATTTATATATATGATGATTTCCTCTTGGAATTTGCATAACCAGCAACAATTTATACTGAAATATATTAGGCAGTTTATGAATCTGCGAATTACTGCAGGTTAGAACATTATGTTATGAGTTCTAGATTTCAAACTTATTAATGCATTAAGTCGCACTATGTTATAGAACAGCCATATACCTTTTCGAAAGTTGTTTGCTTACCGGTATAACAATTACTAAATGTTTGGAAGCAAATAGGAAGGGCTACTAAATATCATTGAAAAAGGCTTGTTCTATATATTCAAGCATGTGCAAATTTAAACACTTCTTTCAATTTTCAAGTGTGGTATTTGTTTTTCATTAACGGTTTTCAGAGATATCTTGATTGATGTTAGTTTTACCCATTTTATAGCAAATAATGGGATGAAACAATGCAATTTATGAGTGCGTCGTGAACTATTTAATCTAACACAATATCAAGAAAGGAAAATATTTCAAATTGATTGTGAAAGTGCAATAAGCAGCCTTAATTAATTAAGAAAACACTTCATTAATGACCCAACTTGAGTAAACAACTAAAGAGCTGGATTTTTAGCAGTATCAAAAGATCGTAGAGGAGGAAAACACACGTTTAGAGGATATATTAATCCAAACGCCAGGGTTCCAATTAAATGTGTTCACTTTTCGGTAAACACGCTCTTGTCACAGCTGTCAAATGCGCCTCTATGATTATGCGGATTTTTTTTTTCAATCTGCTTATTGTTTTATTTATATCGGCCACAGCTTAAATGTTACATGGGTATTACAATATAATAAGAAACTATGATATATTGTAATACTTACAAGGGTATATCTCTTATAGAAAATTTAAATTATTCACCAGAGGTAAAAAAAAATATTTTGCAGGACTCCTTACGAAATAGTTAATTTGTATAAGAAACTATAATATATTGTAATACTTACACTTACAATATATGTCTTATTATATTGTCAGTATTACAATATAATAAGAAACTATGATATATTGTAATACTTACAAGGGTATATGTCTCTTATAGAAAATTTAAATTATTCACCAGAGGTAAAAAAAAATATTTTGCAGGACTCCTTACGAAATAGTTAATTTGTATAAGAAACTATAATATATTGTAATACTTACACTTACAATATATGTCTTATTATATTGTCAGTATTACAATATAATAAGAAACTATGATATATTGTAATACTTACAAGGGTATATGTCTCTTATAGAAAATTTAAATTATTCATCAGAGGTAAAAAAAAATTTTGCAGGAGTCCTTACGAAAAAGTTAATTTGTATAAAAAACTATAACATATTATAATACTTACACTTACAATATAAGTCTTATTATATTGTAAGTATTACAATATAATAAGAAACTATGATATATTGTAATGCTTACAAGGGTATATGTCTCTTATAGAAAATTCAAATTATTCATCAGAGGTAAAAAAAAAATATTTTGCAGGAGTCCTTACGAAAGAGTTAATTTGTATAAAAAACTATAACATATTATAATACTTACACTTACAATATAAGTCTTATTATATTGTAAGTATTACAATATAATAAGAAACTATGATATATTGTAATACTTACAAGGGTATATGTCTCTTATAGAAAATTTAAATTATTCATCAGAGGTAAAACAAATATTTTGCAGAAGTCCTTACGAAAAAGGTAATTTGTATAAGAAACTATAATATATTGTAATACCTACACTTTCTTTGAAAAACAAAATCAGATGTATCTGAGAAGTTATTTCGATGTAACTGAACCTGGTAATACTTGATTTGTTCCGTTTACTTTAAGGGAATGGTGGACGTTCAAATTATCAAAAATCGAACAAAAATTCGAATTATTTTGGGTGTATTAAGATTTTAAAAAATATGTAAATATTTGAATAAAATGCCTTTAAAATATGTAATGGAAAATAAAATCAAAACGTGGCTTTAGAAAAGTATATATTAAAGGTAGGTGAAAAAAAAATATCTTTTAAATGGCTTTTTTCTCAAAATGAGTGATTTCCAGAATTGCAAGTTTTTGAAATGCTCCTTGGGTCATAATTTTTGAAGATTTTTTTTGAAATTTGAATAAAGACTCCCCTAATTCATTTAAATGTAGTTATGTATCCTTTTCAGGTTTCGACACCATTCAGATTATCAGATTATCAAAGTTTAAGTTAAGTGTAGAAAAGTACAAAAATTTAACGAAAATTTAAAGTACAAGCATAAATATATTTCCTAAAAATTAACTATTCAACGAAAGCACAAAGTAATATATATAACTCTGTTTAAAATGTATTTATAAGCAATATAAATGCGAAATTAAGGCAGAAAGTTAAAAATTGTAGCACAAGGAGTATGTAAGGTATACACAAGATTCGATTCACAAGAATCGAACTTTTGAGTGAATTAAAGAAGCTGCTTTAGATATGCTAATTTCGGCATACGCGCTTAGTATAAATACCACGCAGCGTCATTAATAAAAAAAGGAGGAGGTTGTTAAGGTTGAAAAGGTGTTATCCTGCGCTAGTGCTTAGCGGGCCAGAAGTTTACATGGCAGTACTGCTGGTTTGACTTACTGTTCGTGAGTATAAAAATATATTGTTCTTGAAAGCTGTGTTTATACATTCCGTACAAGTAGTACGCATGCTTATTGCTGTAAAAGCCAATTATATGTGCAACGAATTCAATAAACATTGTTTCATGTATAAACTGTGTTTGCTTCAAATTCAAATAGAGTGCCACTTCAAATTATATACACCCAAGTCTGGGTAGAAGTGAGTATAGAAACTCTATAAGTATTTTAAAAAACATACTAAAATTTCAATTTTTACGATGTTTTTATTAACTTGCTTTCTTGTTTGTGTGTTTGTGTGTGTGTTTGTCAATTACAAATCTTGCAATCGATTTTTAACTAACTTCTCGACCAGCTAGACATTTGAGACTTTTAGAATATCTCAGAACACGATGACAATGCATTTTTTTAAATAATTTTAGCCATCTTTAAGCAGAATTAAATTAATTTTCAGTTAATTTTGTTTTGTAGACTGGTGCAGCCATCTATTGGCCGGAACGGGAACGAAAAGTTATATGCAAGTTAACTTCCAATTAACTTCATTTACTTTCAAGTTGGTGGGATAATTCATCAAAAAAATTTTAAAATAGTATTTATTAATACATGGAATTGTCAAGTTTATATGATTCAAAAGAAAATTAAAAAACATGGTATATAAAAAGTTCTTTTTATCTTGTAATTATTAAAATATGTCTAGAAAATGAAATATTTATAAAATTTCTTAAGGCGTTTAATACATATATTCTTTAATGAATATATATGCACAAATTTCATAACTCTGAAGTAAAAATTTCATTATTTTCTTTTTTTATAAATCCTCTGCTCGTCTCTGACCTCTCGGTCATGAGTCGACGAGCAGCCCAATACAAGGATGAACGATAAAAACG
The DNA here is from genome assembly GCA_907164885.2 of Dolomedes plantarius. Lineage (NCBI taxonomy): Eukaryota > Metazoa > Arthropoda > Arachnida > Araneae > Dolomedidae > Dolomedes > Dolomedes plantarius. Next base: position 48,029,024 of record OU015497.1, on the reverse strand, counting down.
ATCGCCAAAGGCTCCGACAGTAACGCATAAAGGGAAACATTTAAGAACAGCAGGGCATATGCTGAGGTGCTCTCCAGTCAATGCGCACGCCATAGTCGCAGAGAGGGCAGGTATCTGTATCTGCCAGTCCCATTCAATACAGGTGACTCTGTAAGTAGTCGTGACCTGTGGCATGTCTAAAGCAAGCTACACCAACCGCTCTAGACAACGAGCTGGAAATTCTTGCCAACTTATTCATTAAGGAATTCCACTTTTTAACAGAAGCCCACTCCCTATACAGGCTGAGACGGATAGATGTAATAGAGGAGGATATTAATCGCTTTATATGTAGCACAGGCAAGGGAGGATCTGGTTGCATCATTTGAGATCCATTTTTAGCCAATATATCTGGCCAATCATTTCCATATATTCCGCAGTGGCTTGGAATCCACTGCAGAGCAATGCGGCTCTTGACGTTCAACAGCTTATCTAATTTCAAAAATCGCATTGCAATGTCCACCATCCCTTAAGTTTATTTTCCAATCGCTAGTTCCTCGGCACCAATACTTCGTGTGAGCTGACACAGCCTTCATCCACATACTCAAAACGTCACGGGTATGCCGATTTGGATGAACAATGGAACTAAAGTATTCGAGTAAGATCGGCTTCAGAAAAGAAAATTAACCAGTGTAAGCCTTAACAGATATTCCAGTAGAAATCTAACCACAGTCTAAACGACCTAGTAAAATGTTACGCTGTTTACCAATGGATGTATCACGTAGCTGTAGGACGTAGGTCGTTCGGATGAACAATTCCGTAGTTAATTTTGGTTTACAATTGTGCTATGAACACCATTTGGAGTGTTGCATAATTAAGTTTAAAGTCAGAAAGTTAAGAAGTACTCTCTTTAAATAATACACTGAAGAAGCGCGGTCACATTTTTTTAATGCTATCTAAGTATAAGTTTAACTTCTTTCTTTCTCAAAAGAGAAACTTTTGCAGAACTAACTTACTTTAAAGTTTAAATTTCTTTATAAATTTTTCTCTTTCAATAGTTCGTTCAATTTTAGTGTGATTGATGAGGGGAAGAGAAATAACGATTATTTTCTAGTTACAGCAAAGCAGATAAAGAATACGTAATATTAAATTAAACAAAGACCTATTTTATCAAAGTCAGAGGGCCACAAAATTAATCTAGTAGATAAAATAGCAACAAATCTCCTGTTTTAATTAATATGATAATTTTTTTTTCAAATTTACAGACAAGGTTACAGTTCTAACGGCATGGTCCATATCATCATGTACCGTAAAAGCTTGAATATAATATGCATACGTGTATAATACGCATGCTTGATTTTGCTCGAAATATTTGGAAAAAATTAAAATTCGACTATAATACGCACTCATAACTTTTCAATATTTTATTTAAAAATTGCACAAATACTTATTAATATTTATCAAATTTGTAATAAATATAAACAGAAACATTAAATTCGGTAGCAAAAAATATTAAATTTTTAATTCAAAACAAACAATACTGTCACATTATCAGTCTTAATCACTTTCCCTAGAATACAGTTCATCTGTTGTTTGTCGTTTATTCAATATTTAAAAAATACTTTTGTACACGAGTATAATACGCACCCTCATTTTTGAGAACTAAAATGTGAATAAAAAAGTGCGCATTATACTTAAGATTTTATGGTCTTCCTTTGATATCGTTGAAACGTGTTTGAGAACAAATCCAGGGAATGTACAAAATGATAAAACAGTTAAAATAAATATTATAAAACAAAATACGTACAGTTACAGATTTGTATATTCATTATTTTATTAAAATATTAATATCTAATTGCTACCCACATCACAGTGTGCTTCGCGTCTTGAGCTACCCCACAGTGGGCCCGAGTTCGAATCCTAGATAAGGCTTGAGAATTTTTGCTCTGTCCAGTTATAGAGAGGAGTGCTGGCTCCCTTCTACGGTGCGCCCAAAATAAAATAGTCCACAAATTCGTGCTGTGGCTGCCCTGTTCTGTGGATGTCCATCAAATCCATGTTATTGACTTTCCAATACGTGTTGTGGACATAGTAACTTCCGTGTAGGAAAAAAAAATCAAAATTAAGTAATGCAATACATGTAGACTCTGATCTTGGGTAATAACTTTGTTGGATTCTCTCAGCTCAATATTAACCCATGGAGAAATGTTTTCCGTTGATAGTCGACTTAGATTTAAATACTTTCGGAAAAAAAATTATTCCGTAATGCAGGAAGACATTTATTTTTACTTTGCTGCTTTATTGATTTTTGGTAATTTCGTCCACCGAATGAAATTAGGTGTGTGTGAAAACGCTGTATACTATATTATTACTTCTAATAATTCATATTTAAAAATATTATTTATGTTTCTTTTCTGAAAGGAATGAAAAAGATACCCGAGTAAAAAAAAAAATATTTCTCTATTAAGGAGTAAAATTTTGAAAAAAATCTTTAAATCTATGTAGACAATCATAGGAAAATATTTTTCCGTAGGTTAACTTTGATCTGGGACAATCCAGTACGTGTACTAACATGCAACCGCAAGTTCCCAAGTATCTACCTCACACTAAAAGAATGTTTTGTCGGCTATCGATTTTTAAAAGTCTTCCTAGGCTATTGAAAGCAACGGTGGGACAATTCAAAGCAAGGAAACCCACTATACTGTGTCGTATAGTGGGTTGATACTTGGGTAACTACTAACTAGTAAAGATTGGTTCTTTCATGTTTTATTTTTTTAATAACCTCACTGAAAGGTAAATAGCGGTACAGGAAACAGTTTCGGTAATAATCATAGTAAAACTAGCCGCATTCTAATCAACTGTCATTCTATTAAAAAGTATCATTTATTAAAGGGTGTACCTTTGGAGTGCGCCAGTGAAGCTGTGATTAAAAATATTTTCTAGATAGTTGACGGCCACATCGAAATATCCAACAAACCTAAGAATTTTCAAGCGCGGCGTTCATAGCAGTTTTGTTTCATGAATAGCTTGTCGAACCGTAATTCTTTAATATATGGAATTGGTTTAATATATGGTAGTTAATGGTCTTACTGCAAGTGAGTAAACTTCGAAAATTTGCATGAAATATTAATTAGACGAAAAATATTCTACAAAAGAAGCAATTCTGTACTTATGCATTTAAGGCTCTTTTAAAGACAGATAAACTGTTTAGTATTAATGTCAAGTGGACTTGCAATTATTGATTATTGGGTAGGAGCAAATTCCAAAAAGAAACAACAGATTCCCACAGACTACCGCAGAGCTAGAGGTTTTCAATTTTTCTCCTCGATTGGTGTTAATTTTATCTAAATTCGTGATGGGGGAATGTGGATGAAGTCGTTTTTAAGCAACCTACATCACAATGTTCATGAATGAATTTCAAGAACATATACCAGTTAGTCTTAAAATAATTTTTTAATGCAATTTCCGTAATTTCGAATGCACTGTTAACGAAACAGTTAAACCCATAATACTCAAACTACTAGTATTAACCATTTGACTATGCACATATAAAAACAGGAGATAAGAGATTCTAAAATGGTATATTTAGTTTCATGGTATGATACGATAGAAATATTTAAAGTATGTTTGAGTTTGGTTGGTTTGCTGAAGTTTAATTGCACAAGTACCTGAAAAAGAAGGTGCTGAAAACGCAAGTTAAGAGCAAAACCATATTGTATATATAAAATTATTTTGTAAACATAAGAGATAGAACATAATATTCAGGGTAAAAAGAGTTTTGTACAAAAAAGGTGACGACAACAATACGTCAAAGATGGCAAAACAGTAACGTGTAGAAGGTAATAAAAATTGATATAAAAACAGTGATCTATAAAAGGCGATAAAAAGTCATACATAAAAGGGGAAAAACATTCAAGTATAATGGGTGATAAAAAAAGCCATGGTACCTGATGGGGTGAGGCCCAATCGGGAGACAAAAACAACACATACAACAACACGCAAAACAAAATACTATAACAGCAAACAAGTCTGACGATGCTTGAAACTGAGCACTTCCAAAATGAGGGAGTGACTATAACCAACCGATTCTAAGGCTTCCAAAGCACTTAGCGAATCAGTACATAGCTTGTGTTCAGACCTTCTCGATGGCTACTAGCTCGGTAGTAACGATGGAAGAAGAAATGTGCAAGCTTCGACTTACAGCCTCTCTCCGGCACACTAAGGCAACTCAACCCACATGATCGGCTTATTTTGAGCCATATGCATAGATATCAATATACCTAGAGAACACCAATATCTAGAGACATCAATATACCTAGATAACAGGGCACAATGAGCTACGAAAAGCTGATGATAAATAGTAGCAGGAATGTTAGTCTTCTTGAATCCAGAAAAATTTCACAAGTGGCAAAACTGATGTGTTCGCCAGGATGGAAGCATAAACGTTGGGTTTCAGAGAACGTTTACCTCGTCGAGCTCCTCATCGCGTATTATACTTCGTATACGCAACCCAAAGAGTGGGACACAAGGACAATGACTACGAGCATAAAAAGCTTCAATGTTGGTGTCGAGTAGAATTTGTTGCAGCGGATGCGATGGATGAGAGAGAATGCGAAAGTAATATTGCAGCGACAAATGACGACGAATGGAATATAAAAAATATTCCGAATAGATTACTTACAAAGTTTTTACTGGTGGTGTACAAAAAGCACCTGAACAGATGCGGAAACCCTCGTGGTGCACAGTGTCTCAGAGCAGTAAAACTGACTGCCGCGCAGACCTATAAGCTGAGCAACCATAGTCCATTTTCGAGCAGATAACTGCTCGTTATATGTGTAACATATGAGGGCAATCGCTCCCCAAGAGGTTTTTGACAGTACCTTTAGCAGATTTAGGAATATCTCTAGGTATGAACTGCTTGACGCCAACAAAAGGACTTTCAAACACGAGAACTTTGATTACTGTACCTTTGATTACTGAACTTTGATTACTGAAGTTTTGCAAAAATGCTCATTTTGGACCTTTTTAAGCAATTTTTTCATAATGTTAAATTTGACTTATTTTAGTTGCATTTACTTGTATAGTAATGTTTCGTGTGCCTAATGTCTGAATAAGCTCTGATTATTTACTATTTAATTTCTACGTGTCTTCTAAATTAGCCGATTTTTATAGCCGTTTCGCGTATATATAGGCAAAAGTTGTAAGTTTTGTTTGTATCTTCAACCGGTTTCTCTCTTTTGCCTTTTCATGTTTCTCGATCTTCCTTCTTTTGTTCATTTCGATGCGTCGATGCGTCATATTTGGGTTAAGATCGCAGCACGCCTTGACAGTAAGTCCGGAAGGGGAGGAGAGGGTGGAGTTTTGGGTGGGTTGGTGTTTGTTTACATTTTTTGAATGAAACCAATGAAAATACAGGAGGAGGAAATTTTTAAAGGAAGAAAAATTAAAAGTATATTCTTTGATGGTAGAAAAGGTTCATAGAAAAAAAGGTACAAGCGGCACCTTTGACAGAAGACGAAGATCATATCACTGTGCTGTCAGAACCTGGTTCGCAATATTTGGGGCACTTGATACCTCGTTCCGGTCACGGCGGATAAATAGAGAAATCATTACATAATTTTTTAAGCCATAGAAAAGTGGATATTTCTGAACTGATAACAGTCGGGTGTGACGGCACCGCTATTAATAGAGGAAAAAGTAACGGCGTCATTGTCTGTATTGAGGAAAAATTAAGAAGAGAACCTCAGTATTTGGTTTGTATTCTTCGTACGAATGAGCTCCAACTTCAACATCTTAATTAGACTGAAGAACCATAGGACCTAAAACCTTTTCCTGCCCAATCGGAGAAAGACAAATGGGGTGTGAAAATCTACGTGACGTTTTGTTCGAGCCTAGTCCTGTCGCATGGACATCAGAAATGAGAAACACTGCAGATTTGAGCACCGATCGAAAGTATTTATTTGATATTTGTGAAGCGGTTTCAACTGTCCAGTGCTCGCCTGGACTTGGTACAAAGCCAGGGCCAATTGTGCAATCGAGATGGATTACAACTTCTTGCAGAAATTTACGCCTGTACGTTAGGGTGGAACGAAAAAAACTTTTTTTTAAATTTCAATATGCTCTAGTTTTCAAAAGTTGCCTTTTAACAAAATAAAGACGGAAATTAAATATTAGCGTAATTGGTGCATGTTTTCAGTTAGCGCAAGAAGGGCAAACTTTTGGCTTTTATTAAATTTTTGACAAATTTCGCAATTATTTTGAAATTGAATACACTTGTAGTACAAAAAAGTAGCAAAATATGTAATTTAAACATTCTTTTTAGTCAGGAGACCTGCTAAACTGATTATATAATACGTTTTATTTCATAAAAATAGTACACATAAAGGCACTTAAGGACGAGGCACTTAAAAGACACTCGGACATCACGGTGGAACGAAATTTTTTTTTCGTAATTTCAATATGCTCTAGTTTTTAAAAGTTGTTTTTTAAAATTAAAATTAAGAATTTAAAATCTTTTTGCTCTACTAAAATATTTTCAAGTTCCGCAAAGGGCTTCAAAATGGATATTTTTATGAAAAAGTAATTATATTTGTATTTTTTGTTAATTTCTTTTATAGTATATTAAAATAATGTATATTTCCTGTAAATAAAATATTCAAAATATGATATTTTCGCAGAAAACTCGCATATTCTAAGTATTTCTAATTTTTAGATGCCATAACAGAACAACTGATTTTGTGGAATTTCGCGATTTTCATCATATTAATTTTACAGTAGCATATTCTTATAATACACATTGGAATGAAAGAAAAACAATTTTTAATTGACCGAGCTTAGTTAAAATAAGCAAATCACACTTATTTAGAAAAATATTAATGTAATGTCTATAAAGGCAAAACGTTACTTTGAAAAAAATATTCATGCTTTGCAAAAGTCCATAGTAATCACACATGGTTTCCATTACTTATTTCACTGACACATTGAATTGTTTTATTGTTTCAAATTTTGGCATTATCTTTTGAGAATGTATTTTTGTTTTTGTCAATGCATCTCTTGCAGAAGTACCACGAACGGACAAGGATGACCCGGTATCTAATTTAACAATCCTTTCTACTACTTGTGTGTGACATGGAATGTTGTTGAAGTCAATAATTTAAATTAACTGTCCCTACGTCACCTATTTCGTTTCCTAGATGGAAAAACTAAAGGTCCAAATGAATTTGGAGGAGAAATAGGCAAACAACTAGAAAACTGCTATGAACTTCCAGTGATTGAATTTTCACCTATTGAAAATAACATTCCATTACTAGAAATTAAGGATGATTTAAGTGTGGACCCAAAATATTTGTTAGAAATGCATAATGCCATCTCTGTTGCAAAGTGCTCTTCTGATTTGTCCATGAGAAAACCAGGAAAATTTTGTCATTCACGATGGCTTACATTAGCAAACTGAATACTTCGCTTGTATATGGGAACAGAATTTCCTGCAAAAAATCTTCGAATACTGATTACATTTGGAATGGTTATGCACCAATTTGGTTTAACATAAAGCTGAAACCATCTTGTATCCGTGGATCGAAGCACTTGTGAAAACTTGTAAGCTATTCACGTTACCCCAATCAGACACTTAAAAATGTAATTGACCCTGTCATTCAAAGAAATGCATACTTTGCCGCTTCTGAAAATCTCCTCCTTTGTATGATATTAGACGATCGCAGTCAAGTAAGAGAGCTTGGATTACGCCGGATTCTAAAACCAAGGGCGGAAAATGAAGGAGGCATCAGAAAGAATTTAGTTCCACGTATAAACTTTCATGCTAAAGAGTATATTGATATGACTGAATGGAATTATATTAAAGTAACAGAACCTCCTATAACGAGGCATGTTTCTGATGACAAACTAAAACAGTTTATAAAGGAAGCAAAAGAATCTGATCACGAGAAACAAATTATTGACTTCAACAACATTCCATGTCACACACAAGTAGTAGAAAGGATTGTTAAATTAGTTAACGGATCATCCTTGTACGTTCGTGGTACTTCTGCAAGAGATGCATTGATAAAAACAAAAATACATTCTCAAAAGATAATGCCAAAATTTGAAACAATAATGTGTCAGTGAAATAAGTAATGGAAACCATGTGTGATTACTATGGACTTTTGCAAAGCATGAATATTTTTTTCAAAGTAACGTTTTGCCTTTATAGACATTACATTAATATTTTTCTAAATAAGTGTGATTTGCTTATTTTAACTAAGCTCGGTCAATTAAAAATTGCTTTTCTTTCATTCCAATGTGTATTATAAGAATATACTACTGTAAAATTAATATGATGAAAATCGCGAAATTCCACAAAATCAGTTGTTCTGTTGTGGCATCGAAAAATTAGAAATACTTAGAATATGCGAGTTTTCTGTCAAAATATCATATTTTGAATATTTTATTTACAGGAAATATACATTATTTTAATATACTATAAAAGAAATTAACAAAAAATAGAAATATAATCACTTTTTCATAAAAATATCCATTTTGAAGCCCTTTGCGGCACTTGAAAATATTTTAGTAGAGCAAAAAAATTTTATATTCTTAATTTTAATTTTAAAAAACAACTTTTGAAAACTAGAGCATATTGAAATTCCAAAAACAAAAATTTCGTTCCACCGTGATGTCCGAGTGTCTTTTAAGTGCCTCGTCCTTAAGTGATTTTATGTGTACTATTTTTATGAAGTAAAACGTATTATATAATCAGTTTAGCAGGTCTCCTGACTAAAAAGAATGTTTAAATTACATATTTTGCTACTTTTTTGTACTACGAGTGTATTCAATTTCAAAATAATTGCAAAATTTGTCAAAAATTTAATAAAAACCAAAAGTTTGCCCTTCTTGCGCTAACTGAAAACATGCACCAATTACGCTGATATTTAATTTCCGGCTTTATTTTGTTAAAAGGCAACTTTTGAAAACTAGAGCATATTGAAATTCAAAAAAAAAGTTTTTTTCGTTTCACCCTACTGTACGTTAGTACTTCGAATCCTGACGATTCTCTGAAATATCTTCCGCAGTGCGTGATACGAAATTATTCGCCAGTATGGTTTGGCGTAAGGAAATAGCCAGGTTGATCTAAACATGTGTGGCAGATCATTCAACTCACAAATTGGACAACTTGTATCATTCATGTCATAACCCGGATGAACTAAAGAAGATACTGCACTCAGTGGTTCAAACAAAGGTATACTATGTCCATAAGGAGAATTTAGTGGTAGCAATGGTAACTGACGATAACCAATATATTAGAGGATTAGCATGGAGAATAATTTAAAAATTCCGCAATTCAAAGAAGAAAAATATCAACAAAGTGGGAGAACTTTAAGACATCGGAGAGCTATGAATACATCGACTGGGTCTCCACCAAAATAAGCGACCCTCCAATCACCAAAAGTCTTTCATAAGAAGAGATTCAAGACGACATAAATTCAGAATCCATGTTAGAAGAATAATTCGTCTGCTTTCCGAGCCACACCCAGGCTGTGGAAAGAACTGTTAAAAATGTGACAGAAGCTGGATCAAAGATATGTGGGAACTGAGAAAGAGATGCCTTCATCAGAGCAAAATTGCAATCACCAAAAAAGATGTCAAAATTTATTTCAAAGAAGGACGTCTTAGCCAAAAAATTTACACATTTTGAATACAACATTCAGAGGGTGGGCGGAACTCACGGTACAGCAAACCCTCGTGGTAAGTTCTGAGTTGTTTCGCGTTGTTCTCGAACGCAAAAGAAGCGAATAGCTGTATATTTTCAAAGCACATAGTACCTAGTTAATACATGATCAGAGCTTATTTAGGCATTTGGCACACTAAACATGATTACTCAAGTAAATACAACCAGACTAAATTCAATTCAACATCTTGAAAAATTTTGATAAAAAAGTTCCTATATCAGCGTTTTAGGAAAATTTCAAGACATTTTCGGGAAATCAAGGAGTTATTCAAAAAATCTCAAATTTTTTGTGTCAACTTAGTGCCACCATTGCCACTTTTTTCACACCATGCATAATCGAAAATCGAAAAAAAAGTTTTTTCGGCCCACCGTACAGTACAGCCCCATTGCACGTTGCGCTCGAAATCCAAACTGCTTAGAAGTAGTGCAAGTGCAGATCTTAGAAACATACCTTTCCTACGACTGACGCTGATTACGGCGACGTACCTTTCTGGCGTTCATCTTGGGTTTTTAGAATCCTATGTAATTGTCGGTGGTAGGATAACTGTGAAAAATATGCCACCGTTTTCTTTGATTCATCATGGCTTTTCGAAATTCTTCCTTCCACCAAGGCTTACGGAGTCTGGGCGCAAAGGGTGAAATTTTAGGTATTGACATATCAGCAACCTGCACGATTAAATTCGTCACAGTGTCTACTGCATCTCCAATGCATAGACCATGTAAACGCAGCCCGGGGAGTTTACGTATCTCAGTCAGCTGCTTCAAAGATGTAACAACGTGGCCGTAACATTGAACCACTGTTATCACCTAATATAGTTACAAAAAGTCGAAAATGCTAGGTATTTCATCGGATATTCCCCCCAAATTACGTTAGTCTTAAAACAAATTTAAAAGGGTAGGAGCGATGGCAAGCAGATAGCTAGATCGATGCTCTGGAAAGTGCACGTCGGTTCGTGGAAGTAAATTTTCTCCTCGTTATTCAGAAGGCCGAGACAGTTGTCGAAGATCAACTGTTCTATCTGCTACCCCGGAGGGTTCTTGTCTTTACTTTCTAAAACTACGCTATGACCACTGAAATTCCCTATGAGGTTAAAAGGTGAAGGTATCTGATTTGTTAAATCGTCTAAAAGGTACTGAGAGACTGGCTCATTTGTTGGCAGTTAAACAACACAGTCGCAGATTAAACGTGTTATATAGATCCGAACCGCTACAGCTTGCAAAGTGGTATGTGCGGGGACAACGGTGGGGGGATAGACATGGGGACGGAAGATAGAAACACCTCCCAAAACAGAAACACTTACATTGTTGTCTTACCGAACACATTTGTAGCGCAAGTCAGATACTTGTCAGTATAATTGGTAAGTTACCTGAAGATCCACAACCGTAGGGCTGCGTTCAGCCACCAGGGCCTTTACGCCAGAAGAGTTACGACGAAAGCCACGGCAAATGGATTTCTGCCGAAATTGTGTCACGGATAACGGGATAACGGGAAATTCGGAGTAGTCAGAGTTGGTATAGGATCGATTTTTATGCCGACTGATGACATTTTTTAGGGCTCGACTCTGCAGCATACGACCCTCCTACTGTCGAGGTTCGTGATTCCACAATTCGCTTAGCTTCAGTGTAAGTCATTTTATTAGTGACCTTCATATTCTGAATTTCTATTTCTGTCGACCACATGATGCACTACCTAGAGTAGGCCAGATTGTTGCATGTACAATTAGTACATTTGAAGTCTTCTGAGCAGATGCCCTTTTCGCGTCCACAACGAGCGCAAGGGAGCCACGTCAAGCCTTTAGATTGACCAAACCACTGGCATTTAAAACAGCTCAAAAGATTCGGTATGCAGGGCTTCACTGAACAGCACGAGTAGGCAGCCTTATTTTTTGTGTTGGGATATTTGGAATATTAAAGGTCAGAATAAGGTACTTGGTGGGCAGCAATTTGCCGTCACGGCGTACAGTTATTTAGCGCACATTTATGACACTTTGGTGCCTTGAAGTTTCTTAAATCTCTGTCTTGTAATATTGAACAGCTCTGACTGAGGAATCAATCCTCCTGAGGATTTAAGAGTCTTGTATGGTGTGATTCTAGCCGTAAACGTTCTAAAAACGTTACATAAAACTGACGATTGTTGTAATGATAAGACTTCAATCATAAGGTCACTGGATTACAATTTACGTATTGAATTCACATCTCCCATAATTGACTTTACTGTTTTTTGTATTAAAAATGGTGAGACAAATGTAAAAGAACTATCATTTAGTTTTACGAAGAAGATTTTAGTAATTTTTTTCCAAACACATGAGTGGTTTAGTATAGGGCATTAGAAACTATAGATGCAACAGATCGGCAACAGCTTTTGAAGAGGAGCCCTCACATAGAGTATTAACCAAAACTAGGGAGAAAAGAAAGAAAAAGTAGAAGGATGAGAGGATAGGATAATGGAAAGAAAAGACAATTCATTGGGGTACCTCGGGATAGCGATACCCGTATTTACCTAAAGATAAACCCCTTGAGAGGGTATGTATCAGGAGTTTAGCACATTAAAATTCCATAATCATGCAAAAACCAAAGCATGTCTTACTCAGGATTTAATGACCCGCTATTCTCACATTTATACACTACAGGAATCAGAAAATAACAAATTAATTTTTTACAATGACAAAATTTATACGATATGCTGGACTATCTCTTTTATTAAATTACTAACATTTGTAATTTGTCCTTATAAATTAGATTACGTGAACTATAATCAAAATCAAATTAATATACCTCTTGAACACTTTTGTGGGATAATGGAGGATTTATGGCATAATCAAAGGGGCCATAAATTGTAATTACATTTTTGTACGTTTAACTTTTTATTGGTTTATAAAGTAATTAAATGAACAGTATTTAACTTCGCTCAGGCATTGATGGTTATTTCCGTTACATATTAATTTATCGGTGCTAGAAGAGCAATATTCCACTAAGAAGAAAACCCTTACTATCCGGAGTAGCTGAAATTTAAAAGAAAGAAATATCCAGCTGGTATTTTTTAAAAAAACTCAATTTTCTAGCAAATATTGAAGTATACATATTTAGCATAAAATGTCAAGCACAATAATGTTTTTATGATAAATCCAACCAATATTGCATTAATATCGTACTGATGAAGTATAAAATCCAAACATAATTTCTTCTTATTTATTTATTTAAGTATTTATTTATTTACCAATGCGGAGGCCTTTGTCTGAAACATTCGCACAGAACGGCAGAAACTGTTGACTACTTTTTACCTAGGAAACAACATTTTCCCCTTGGTACCACCTCAGTTTTGATCGACCACCCCCGTGGGCGATATCTGGAAGGCTAGCACCTTTCCTCCCCCAATGATATTGTGGAAGGACTTTCCGATCTAGGGATTTAAAGTTCCCATATCCGGTTTAGACACGAAGATATTCAATGGCATTCCGCGGGAATAGAACTGAGAACACACTGTCCGAAGCCCAACACGCTACCAGTAGACTCATTCGGACATCATATCTTCTTATATTGCTTATGATCTAGAAAACGTTTTTAATCTATTTACAAGCATAAAGTAATACGATAATAAGTACTGTCTCGCATTTCAAAAGCTGAAAAGACTTCTCCAGAAGCCGAGCAATATGTCGGACAAGTAAAAAAATTTAATGTCATGCAGTAAGGAGGTTCTAGGTTCCACTCTTCAACAGGAAAACTGGGAAGTCTATTAATTGCTGAACCGAGGAAGAGGAAAATCGAGGAGTAAACAAAGAAGAAATACGAAGAAATGGTGGGAGAAAGAAATTAACTGTCGAAGTGCAAGAAACTGATAAATAAATAAATTGCATGACAGCCTTCCAGACTAAATGAATATATAAGGCTGCCATTTTATCACTAACCACAATTCTAGAGAGAAGCCTCAAAGAGACGTTTTCAAAAGAAACCAATTGAGAAATTGCACAGGAGAGACGCGTATTTTCTACGTGCCACTGGGACATTAATCTTGCAACTTGAATCCCAGAGCATAAGGCAATTAAATACGTAGAAAACACAAAAAAAAATCTTTTTTCTAAATATTTATAGTTTCATCTAGTTTTTTTGAATGATCTTTGTGGAATTATCTCAGTCTTCGGTCATCAGATGCCTACAAGAATTATTTTTAACTAATGACTTCTGAAATAATAGTAACACAGTAGTTGATTATTAAAGTCAGCTGTTTCACTGAATATTTAGATGTGTCCTGAATATGCTAATTCTTTACACAAAAGGTAGTTAGTTTTAGAATACTGATGAAATAATTTTAGAGTCGTAATTTTCTGGAGTTATAAACCTTTACTCAGTTTCCATAAACGGTGTTTCATCAAACTGAATGAGGAGTAATTAATTGCAAAGACACTCAGTTTAACTATTATAAAAGAGGTGAAAATGACAGTGAAGCGAAATAATTTAGTTGCAAAATTTTAATATGGTTTAACAATTAATTATGAACATTACAAATATTACAAACTGCAAACCAGTATTCAAAGTTAAGTTACATTAAAATACATTCCCTTACAGTCCGTGTTTCTACGCGAAGTTAAATTTGAATTCTGTCCAAGATTTCTAATACTACCAAATGTATCTGTTCTTGGTAGAATAATTTCAGGCATCATAATTAGCCAGGACAGTTATTAGATTCAATGAGTGGAATAAGTTTATGTCAATTAATGTTCTGGTCGTAATATAGGACAACATTAAGAAAACTAGATTATATATTATAATACACAGTGAAATTTTCTCAATGATAAAGTCCGTTTCGTAGTATGTTAGCAGAATTTATTATTTCCAACACAGATGCGTTCAGATAAAGTTGGGAAAGTCTCATTTATGTAGATCTGATAGATGACTGGATATTAAGTGCAACAATATGAGTTTGCCCAGTTTGGATTTGTTCGAAAAACCCATGGTTTAGTGACATAATATAAACTTAAACGGCTTATATACTCAGATATCAGATACTGAATGATATACTTTTTTCTGAAAATAATTCTTATCTATATATGTAAATCAGTTCCGTGACTGACTGAATGACACATAACGCACAGACCAAACCGCTGGACCAAAAGGGCTGAAATTTTGCATGGCGATTATTATTGTAGTGTGGGAGTGCACTAAGAAAGATTAAAAAAAAATTCTTCTTAGATGTTTTAAAAGGAAATTTTTAAGCTGTTTTTGTAACTTTCCTTAAGTTTGCATTTGAAATAATAACTGAGGTTTATAAAATTTATATCACGAGAAAGATCATAAAATGCCTTTAAAATGAAATATTTTTTGAATTTGTACCTTCATTTTCTGATTTTTGGTGAATTTCTAAAGAATAAATTTTAAAATTAAATTTATTTAATGCTGATCATGTGTTTTCTTTTGCTTTTGTGATACTTTAAACTAATTTTGTTTCAAGTGCATAGCAACGAAATAAATTGACAAAAAATATTAAAATACGGTAAAATATAAAATTAAACCACTAGACTAATTGCGATGGAATTTTTTTAAGAGTTTAATTCAAATTAGTATGTTTTAGGATATTAAATATACAAATTAATTGCATACATTGACTGTTGTATTTAATTTGAACGTACACCATAGCGACGAACGGGTATTCTGCTAGTATGACATATACCAATCTGAGATTTTTATCATGCGTTATCTTCATTTTATCTGTCAAAAACTTTATTAAATTAATATAAATATTAAGTCCCTTATAAAATTTGAAGCAGAAATGTTGAAAACTTGACCACTAGCAACCCATGGAGTTATTTAGTATTTACAATTCAGAAAAAGATCGAGTAAATTACAATGTCATAGAAAATAAATGTTTAATTTCAGATAATTTAATTTAATACCATAATCTATTCATGTCACTCACAAGTCAAGTGTTGGGATCGATTTTTTTAGTACTTTGAAAAGAAATTTGTTCTGAAAAAACATGACTTTTGACACTTTTTAATTGATTTATTAACTTTTGAAATTCTTAAGGATTTTCAATTATTACTTTTTCTTAATACCATATTAATTAGCTATCAAGATAATGAAAAATTTTTCTTGTAATCAAAAGACAGGTGGCAAAAGCAAAATTTTAAATGAATCGTTCGCTAGCTTTTGTTGACATTTAATAACGAATTTTATAAAATTCGAAATGTCTTTAACTCAGCATTACTGGAATATAACGATATTGGTTTTATTCATGCCTATTCATTGTAGAATAACCATATTCTAACTAATTAAATGCTATTATGAATCGTTTTGCTGGAATGAATTACAGACACATAAACTTGCAATTTTCGTATTACATGAAAAATATAAAAATCGTCATGACTCTGTAATAATTTAGAAAAAAAAACTTAACGCATACAATATATTTTATGTGGGATAATCAAATATAGTTTTTTTAATGTATTCCCTGTAAGAAATCACAGGGTGGAGCTCATGAGGGAAAAAATATACATTTTACAAATTACAAAATGGTTATAAATAATATGGGTGGATACTCATTTCAGACATAGGAAGATGATTAATCTACTTTAAAGAACAATTTTAGAAATAGAATAAATGGATTAAAAGACCTTTTCTACTTACTGCTTCTGTTTGCTACATGTGTAAAATGGTCGCAAATAATAAATAAAACAAATAAATAATCTCTCTTTTTCTCTATACATACATACACACACACACAAAACAAACACACACACACACACACACACACACACACACACACACACACACACACATATATATATATATATATATATATATATATATACTTATTTACTTATTCATTTATTTATTCAATTATTTTTACATATACGAGGTTCAAAAATTAATTTGGCTAGCAGCCCCTGTTCCCACCAGTGTCATATGTTTATATATTTTCTGGGAAAGTGTTTCAAGTCTCTTTGTTTATGAGCAGTCGTGGATTGTAACATATGAGATGTTTGCCATGTTTTATATCTCACTCACTAATTCCTAGCCATTTAATACTGCAGTAAAAACTGATAGCTCCATTGATGAATGTAATATCTTGCCTATCAAAACCGTATAAAAAGAATGGTTTCTTCATAAATTATTACAAAATTTTTAATAATTTATGTTAAATTTTTTGCTTAAATTCGTTTTGTACATGAGTATTAAAAAACCTTTGCGGCTTTTTAAAAATAAAAAAATGGCCTTATATTTTAATGTCTTTAGTTCTAATTCAAACAGCGATAGAAATATTTGAACAAATACTAATGTGGAATGAGTATCCCACTCTGTGTTCAAACCACTCATTTGTATTACTCCGATCCCGTCTTTTACTATTTGTTTATGATAATCCTAACATGTAAAAAGGTATTATTGTTTCCGTATAGAAAATATCATTTGTAGATATTAAACGGGGAAATTTAGATACATACTTTCTTTATATGATATACTATCTAATAATTCATCTATGAGTGTATTCACACTGAGGATTTATAAAGGAGTAATTCTTATTAACAAAATAATTCGAAGGTCTGAAATTTAAACACCAGCACTAATGTAATATTTATAAATCAAGAAAATATTTTATCGTTTGCTTTTTAACCTAAATAGTAGTCATATCATAAAAAAGTACAATTAATTATCTTTGTATGCTGCAGTCTCCCATTTTCTCTCATGGCACAACCTAACGGACCTGGTCAAGTATATTCTTGTCCATTGGGCTGGGCAATATCAACCACAATTAATTATATTTTAAAACATTTTATATTACATATCTCACATGTATTTTAAAAATGCCCATGATGGTACGTGTCATTCATCTAACGGGATTCTAATGCCCCGATACCCCTTTAGAATAGTTTAAGGAACAATATACTTAATACAGATTTATTGTCTTTACATTTTAGAATATGCATGATCGTTTTTAATATGCGCATACACAAGACAAATACCAAGAGACGGCTTCCATTGTATTAATAAGTACGAACGTTTCATATCATCATTATTAAACCATGTGATTAACATTAACTCAGCGTAAAAATATGTTAGTTTTTGTGTTATCATATTTAAATGCATAGTAAATATTATAAAGAAAAACTACACTTACGACATAACATTTATTTCTCTTATTACTAAATAAAATTATTTTTTAAAAATTTAATAGTACTAAGTTATAATATGATTTAACAGTGTATTAAAATATATAAATGTTCATAACCTGTATAAAATCTTTACTTTTAAATTTTATTTTTAACCCATTTTGTATTTAGTGGATTTAGTAATTTATTAAAACTTAAATTTATTAACTTGGTAAAACAAATGAATGCTGTCGTAAAATATTAAAATGAATTCATGAAGTTAAGTTTATGAGTTAATGAAAATACATAACAAAATATGGCTAAACAGTTAATATTACTGAATAATACTAAATTATAATATAATTTAACAATGTATTAAAATATATGTTTTAATATATCATTTAATAATAAGTTCTTAATTTTAAATTTTATTATGTTACATATTACGTATGTAGGGATTTAACATTAAAAGGGTCGTAAAACATTAATATTGTTCTTCAAGTTCGAGAAATTAAGTTCAGAAATTGATAAAAATACATAAAAAATTAGGCTAAACTTAATATTACTCAATAATAATAAATAATATTATAAGTTAACTATTTATTAAAATATATGTTATCATAACGCATGTAATACTAAGTTCCACTTTAAAATATTTTTTTATACCGTCGTACGTATTTAGGGGATATAGTATTTTATTTAAACTTTCATTGGAATAAAACTAACGAATGCTGTCGTAGAGCATTAGAATTTTTCTTCAAGTGCGTTAAATTAAGTTTAGGAATTAATGAAAATACATAACATGGCTTAGTAGATAATATTACTCAGTAATATTGAATAATAATATAAGTTAACAATGTATTCAAAAATAAATTTTCATAATTAATATTAAGTTTTTCTTTTGATTTTGTTTCAGATTCAATATTTCGTTTAAATTTTATTGGAATAAAAATAATGAATGCTGTCGTAAAATATTAAAGTTTTTCTTCAGGTGCGTTAAATTAATTTTAGGTATTGATGAAAATACATAACCAAATAATCCTAAACAGCTAATATTACTGAGTAATATTAAATAATAATATAAGTTAACAATGTATTAAGAAATAAATTTTCATAAGTAATATTAAATTTTCACTTTATGATTTTATTTCATAACGTTTAACAGGTATAGGGGATTCAGTATTTTATTTAAGCTTTTCTTGGATTAAAAATAATGAATACTGTCGTAAAATATTAAAGTTTTTCTTCAAGTGCGTTAAATTAAGTTTAGGATTTGATGAAAATACATATCAAAATATGGCTAAACTGTAAATATTACTAAATAATACTAAACTATAGTATAATGTAACAATGTATTAAAATATGTTTTCATAACTCATTTAATACTATGTTTTGAATTTTAAATTTTATTTTATAACCTATTACTTATGTAGGGCTTTAGTACTTTATTAAAACTTTTATTGATGTAAGAATAAGAATAATGAAATCTGTAGTAAAAAGTTATAATTTTTATTCAGGTGTGTTAAATTAATTTTACGAATTGATGTAAATACATAACAAAATATTGCTAAACTGTAAATATTACTAAATAATACTAAATTATAATATAATGTAACAATGTATTAAAATATATGTTTTCATAAATCATTTAATACTAAGTTCTTAATCTTAAATTTTACTTTATAACCTATTACATATGTAGGGATTTAGTATTTTATTAAAACTTTCATTGATGTAAGAATAAGAATAATGAATTCTGTCGTAAAGCATTATAATTTTTATTCAAGTGCGTGAAATTAAGTTTACGAATTGATCAAAATACATAACAAAATTCCACTAAACTGTTAATATTAACAATTTTAGAAACTTCTCTACAGTGTTCAAGCATAAACAGTTTCTCCATAATTCTATTCATGCAATTTATTTGAAGCATAGATGCATTAGGGAACTATCGATCTCCTATTTATTTCGTTAATGGAATTAAGGTTAACAAATCTGATTTTCTAACAATGTTAAGTGTGTTCGGGTTACACAATTCTGAGATAATTAGCGAACGATTGTTAGTATCCTTCGTCTTACGTTCATTATGGAAGATGCGATTAACACAGGCGGTGTGAAAGCATGGTTTGTGTACTCGCTGGAAGAACCATTATGAACTAATTAAACCAACACTTTGATAGTGTGAGATAAGGTAAATCCTTTCATTATACATAATAAAGATTTCATTATAATTATTTGGAGAATACTTGCTTAACCAGGGTACATTGTTTAATGTAGAGTTTTTGGCTTATATTTTATATTTTACAATATCTAAAAAAATTCTATCAGTAAATTGTTCGGTAATATTGAAATTACAGCCTCAAACTGTGGAAATCATCTGAAAATGTTACAAATTCTACTCTTTTTTGAAAAATCATTTAAAGCACAAATTATATTACTTAAAATCTTAACTATGACATTAACTGAGTGGACCATTTGTCTAAGTAAGATATGATTTAAGGTGACAAAAAGCAAAAATAATGAATGCATTTTTTAAAATGGTTTTAAAGCGAGAAGAATAATCTTCCTTCGCAGTTTATTTACTGCAAGTCAGATGTTAATTAAAATTTGAGATTTTCTGGAACGTGGATAGCATTTTTAGCGATAATTATGCTTTAAACGAATTCTTTACATGACTTAGCTGCTTCACTTGGCCGTTCGTTAAGTAATTTATATCTTCAACGTATTGTGAAATTAAAGCACGATATTACTTACAGATTGCAAGTACTATTATTAGCAAAATACTTTAACACATATTGAAGCATTTTTTTTATCTGCACATTCTTCAGCATTTGAAAATTTTTAAGAAGGAAAATCTGTTAATTGATAAATTTTTGCGTAGTTACTGTCTTTAATAAATTTCCATTAAAAATTAAATTCTTAAAAATTAATAAATCTTATTTGTTAACATCTCTGCATATGATAGGGTTTTGAAACTACATTGTACTTATAAAGAATCGTTTCAAGGCATTCAATAACCAAACCATAAGATATGTCTTCTGAAATATATATCGGGGAATTTTCAAATCGCAATACAATTCTTTGAAATGTTCAGTAAAATGAATTCTTTCCGAATAGAGATAAAATTCTAAATAAACGTATATCGAAATTGATATTGCAGATAGAAAATATTTCCTAAGCGGAATTGAAATTTGATCTTTTTCTACAATTTAATCGGATTCCGTATTGCCTAAAATGATTTTAGTACGTCCTAAACTGATCTTAAGCGTCTGTCACATGACACGAGGTGTATTGTAGATAATTTGTTGCATATGCTTGACGTTTTTCAGAAATGGAGACAGATGGATTTGACGGTTGCCCTTGGCGATAATTTTGTTTCATAAAAAGCTGAAAAAAAATATATATAACACGAGAAAAGTCATGAATATCTTTTTCCCATGTTTGTTGTTCAACACGATGTGATAAAATATTTTCAAACTATTTCTGGTGGTCATACTTTGACAGTAATACTGTGTTTTTTAACGACACATTGCATTTTTTGGCCAAATAAAAGCTTATATATTCTGCATTTTTCCTCCTATTCTAATGTTTTAATATTTTTAATGAGTGTAACAAAATAATATATTAGCTGTTTTAAAACAGGATGTTAACTGTCCTGAATTTTCAACTGTAGGCAATACATAAAATTAAATGGGTTATTTACTATTTTTTAATCAGCGCATTTTAGATGAATGAAATCATTCTTTGAATGACGAAGATTGAAATCCCTCTGTATAATTATGTAAATTGTTTCAGAATATATATCTTTCAACTGCGATATATATATATATATATATATATATATATATATATATATATATATATATATATATATATATATATATATATATATATGAGTGCTATCGTATGTTGCATAGAAAATGTTCAGAAGTAAGCATCACAATGATACACTTGCAATGGATAAAAAATGAAACAAAACTGTTGAACATAAAGCTGCTGTATGGAGAAGCGCCATTTAAATTAAATGTTATCATACGAAGCAGTATAACAAAATAAAAAAAAATAAAATAAAAGTATGTCTCTCTCTATATTCTCTTTCATATACAAAAAAGGAAACTATTTCTTTATTGGTAAGTTCAACGTGTTGGGCATCGAGAAGTTCGATTTATGCGATCATTCGTTGTTAGATAGACACAATTAACTTTTCTCTATTTAGCTGAAAGTTTTCTATCGTAAGTAATTCGATTTTTTGTGTATTTCAAATACATAGCTATATATATTTTACGCCTATGGAACTTTCATTCTTTTAATATGAATGATTTTTTTTCGCCAAAGAATTATAACATATACTGACGAGTTAATTCATTCGTACATTCTCATCTTTTATGGAAAATTCCGAATTTCAATCTGCATAATAGTTTGCAAATTCCAAGAAATGCTTTCATTTGTATCAAGATGTGAGTTAATAAATATCGAAGTTTTATTGTATTTAGAATTCTTTTTACGGAAAATTCTTTATCGGCCGTTGCATTTTTGCATAAGTAGGCGATACTTCATTCAGTACGGGATAAAGGCGAGTATTTTAAAATCAGAGTCTGAAGGACGTCTAGTCTGGAATGCTGTTTTTCATTCTATTGTTATAAATTTTTTAACGTTTTCCCTCTTCGTCAGTAAAACATTTATTACAAACTGTTTCGTACAGGGTAGTAAAAATAAAACATTTCATAACTATTATGTATACGTACACAATTAAGACATTTAAAATCAGTCGTCATAGGACGTGGAAAAAATATACAATTCATATCAATTTAAAAAACAGTAATATATATATATATATATATAATAAATGCGACGATCAATGTATACAATTGATGTAAAAAATGACCAAAAAAATATATTTATAAAAAATCGTAAGGGATATTTTTATAGAAAAAATAATGTGAAAGAAAATATCCAAATTAAATCTAATAGGACATACTACAGAATATAGTACAGTTAATATAGTACAATTTGAGAAACATAATATCTTTTACTGTATTTTAATATTTTTTTGGATAATGTCTAATCGTCTGCCGCATTAGCAAGAAAAAAATTTTTTTTTGTCTATTTAGTTGTTATGCACGTAACGATAAATTTATTTAAAGTACCAGAAAAAGAAAACGTGTGATTAGCATTTAATAAATTAAATTCTAAAAATTAATCTTGAAAAATTCACTGAAAATCAGAAACTGAAGGTAAAGATTCGAAAAAGATCTCATTTTAAAGGAATTTGTATGGTCTTTCTCATGATATAAGTTTTATAGCTATCAAATTATTATTTTAAATGCAAACTTAAAAAATGTTACGAAAACAGCTAAAAAATTTAATTTTAAAAATCTAAGAATAATTTTTCAAAAATCTTTCTTAGTGCACCCCTACACAATAAAAAGAATCGCCATGCAAAATTTCAGCATTTTACGTCCAGCGGTTTGGTCTGTGCGTTGTATGTCATTCAGTCAGTCACTTACGGAACTGTTATATATATATATATATATATATACATTCTAGTCCCTTTGATGTAACCATCTGTGAGAAACCAAAACAACCACTTTCCACATCTCAGACCGTTGCCAGACGGCCAGAAAGAGAGTCAATGACGTTCTGGAAGGTACTCACAGGGATGTGGACTGTAAAGATTTGTTTATAGAGGGCGCTGCGTCGCCCGATAGATTAGAAAAGGAATTGCTTTAAAATGTAATGGCGTCTGTTTAGACGAAATCTGAAATCCAAACTTCGCAGATTATTAAATGTTGTTTTTTGTGTTTAAAATGTGCTTCATTTTGTGTGTCGAACTGATGATTTCTCACCGAGAATAAAGACCAGGACCTGATCAAAGAATACTCAAGGAATTTGAGTACCAGAATAATTTAACATGGCGCAACAACGTGGGACCACGATCGGGTAAATTCGAAAGTTAAGATTTAAATAAGGTGAGTGAGAAATTATTAATCTGCATGCATTACTATGGCTGAGTTAGATAAAATCCGCAAGAAAAGAAGCACAGTTAGAGCTTTAACTACGAAGTTGATTTCAAAAATTGAACTTGCTTTCTATGATGAAAAAATTGAAACTAATATTAAACTAGAAGAATTGAAGGATTTAAATGAGCAATTGTTAGAAAAGTGTGATCAGTTAAAAGCTCTAGATGCTCAGATAGAGAATTTAATTGGTTCTAATGAAATCGAAAATGAAATAATTGGTATTGAAGAATATTCAGAGAAAATAATTAAATGGAAAGGTAAAATAACTAGGCTAATAAAAGAGCACGTAAAAAGTGTATCAGATGTTTCAGTCGATTTATCGCCAAATTCTCGCCAAGAATTATCACATAATAATGAGTTAAAAAGAAAAGTTATAAGTTTACCTAAACTTACAATTCCAAAATTTAATGGAGATCCAAGTTCTTGGATTGAATTTTGGCAGCAATTTAAAAATGCGATTCATGAAAATGATAACTTAAGTAAGACAGAGAAATTCTCATATTTAAAAATGTTATTAGAAGGAGTTGCGTTAAACTCTATAAAAGGTTTTTCGCTTACAGAAGAAAATTACATTAAGAGCATCAATTTACTAACTGACCGATTTGGTCGCGATTTTATCGTTATAAATAGTCACATGACAAACTTGTTAAATTTACATCCTGTAAAAAGCTCGACCAATATTAAAGCATTCAGACGGCTATTTGATGATTTAGAAATAAATGTGAGATCACTTGAAAGTTTAAACGTAGCCGCAGGAACATATGGCCAGTTATTATGTCCAATTTTGCTCAAACTGATTCCAGATGATATAAGTTTAGAATACAACAGACAAAGAAAATCTATTACAGAATTTGATGTTCTTGAATTAATGCAATTCTTAAAACGAGAAATTGAGTGTAGAGAGTCGTCTATCTTATTAACCCAAACCGAAAGACAACCAAAACAAGTAATTTCGAGAAAATTTGACAAAGGTCCTAATTATAAATACTTCAATCCTAAAAATAATCCAACTGTTGCGTTTGCCTCTAATGTGAAACAAAATTGTGTATTTTGTTACCAAAATCATGAATCATTCAATTGCAACACTGTCCCTTCAGAAGAGAAACGAAACAAATTAAGAAAAGAAGGACGATGCTTCAAATGTTTTAAACGTTCACATTTGAGTATTCATTGTAGAAGTAGAATTAAAGATTGCTCGATTTGCAAAGGTAAAAATCATCACGAAATCATTTGTTTTAAAACTCAAAAACCATATGATGAAATACCTAATTCAGCACCGGAAGGTCAAACAGTAATATCTAGTATCGCGAATTCTGAGGGAAAATGTAGTGATTCCATAATTTTGCCTACATGTGCTGTTGAAGTTCAAGGCCCATCAAAATCAAAGATAACCGCAGTGTTATTTGACAGCGCTTCTTCAAAATCATTTATAACGAAGGCATGTGCGCGAGAATTAAAGCTCCCTATTTTAAGAGTAGAGCATTTATTAGTTTACACTTTCGGTTCTCGTGAACCCATAAACAAGACATACGACGTAACAGAAATTGAGCTGAATCACTTGAATAATCCTGAAAGAAAAATAAAACTTGAAGTCTATGTAACGGACACAATTTCTCATGTATCTATGGTGACGTCAGCCAGTGCGGTTGAACATTTGCTAAAAGAGTTCAAAAATCCTCTCCAACAGTTTAAACAAGCAAAAGGGCGGAGAGTTGAAATACTGATTGGCGCCGATGTGTTCTGGAAATTGCAGACTGGACACATAAGGAAAATATCAAAAGGATTGTTTTGCATTGAAACGTTATTAGGATTCATTATATCGGGTGTACGAGAAAATGGTAAACAAACCAGATCATTCGTGAATTTATGCCTGACAGAAGGGGAAACGCTGAGTAATGTTGTAAACAATCCAGATTCTTTTGGTGATGATTTAAACACTCAATTAAAAAGATTTTGGGAATTAGAGTCGTTAGGTATTAATTCCAACGGTAATGACAATAATCATACTTCAGCTGATGTTGAAACTTTAAAGGGATTTGAGCAAAATATTAAAGTCATAGTAAACGGAAAATATGAAGTTAAACTGCCATTCAAAGACAAAATAGACTTATCGGACAATTTTTCGCATTCCAAAAGAAGGTTATCAAAATTGTTAACTCGTTTGGACAATGAACCATCATTATATGAAGAGTACAAATTAGTTTTTGCAGATCAAATTAATTCTGATGTTATCGAACCTGTAAATGAGAACTTTGAACAGTCATCCAATCTTGTATATTACATGCCTCATCATCCTGTTATTAGACGTGATAAAGAGATCACAAAATTTCGTATTGTTTTTGATGCGTCCGCGAAGGATAGAAATTGTTTATCTTTAAATGATAATTTGCTTGCAGGCCCAAACTTGAATCCGAATTTACTAATTCTTCTTTTGAAATTTAGAGAACATAAAATCGGTGTAATAGCCGACATAGAAAAGGCTTTCCTTCACATTTCTCTTTCAGCTGAAGACAGGGACTGTCAAAGATTCTTATGGGTCGATAATTTACAAAACAAAGATCTAAAATGTTTTCGTTATAAAACTGTAACATTTGGAGTGAAATCATCAACTTACCTTTTGGCTGCTACCATAAAGCATCATCTTAAAAATTATGAATTCTCTTATCCCACGGCTTTTAAGGCATTAAATGAATCATTGTATGTCGATGATTTTATATGTGGCTCGAGAACTGTAAATGAAGCTCTAAGTTTATCGAAGGATGCTAAATTTATTTTAAGCGATGCTAAAATGAATCTTCGAAAATGGAAGAGTAATTCTAAAGAGCTTTGTAATATTTGGAATGAAACTAAGTTTGAAGAACTTCAAAAGGAACATCTGATCCCTATTAAAGTTTTAGGTATAATCTGGAATGTTGAAACTGATGATTTTAAATTAGATTTATCACCATTGTTAGAAGCTCTCAAAGAATCAAAAAATACTAAGAGAAGTGTGTTAAAATTGTCTTGCAAATTGTTTGATCCTATTGGGTTTATAACTGCTTTTACTATTCGTATAAAAATTTTGCTGCAAGAAATATGGGAGAGAGGTCAAGACTGGGATGAAGTATTACAAGAAGAATTGAGAAATAAATGGAACAAATGGTGCTTAGAAATCCCCATTCTAGAAAAATTATCTGTTTCAAGATGGTATTTCCTTAAAGAAGACGATGGCGATGTACCAGAATTTCAGGTGCACGTCTTCTGTGACGCGAGCGAAGTTGCGTATGGAGCAGTTTCATACCTTCGATTTAGAAACCAGGGAGGTAGCTTTGAGGTTATTTTCGTAGCTGCTAAATCTAGAGTAGCTCCAGTAAAGAAATTGAAGTGATGGCAACATTAATTGGAGCCAGATTGTTGCATTCCCTGAAGGAAGTATTTGACATTAGAAGTAATTATACTTTGTGGTCTGATTCCACAATAGCATTACATTGGGTTAAGGGAAATGCTAAGCAATGGAAACCCTTTGCATGTAATCGCGTTAGTGAAATTCAAGGCTTGACTGAACCATCAAACTGGAAACACTGCAGCGGAAAGGATAATCCGGCAGATATGCTCTCAAGAGGATGTTTAGCGGAAGACTTGCTGAATGGGGAAAAATGGTGGAAAGGGCCAAAATGGCTAATCTTGCCTATGGAACAGTGGCCGAACAATGGAGATAAATTTATTTGTGAAGATAATGTTGAAAAAGAAAAACGATTAAAACAATCAGCCATTTTTAACAGTATAACTGCAGAAGGAAAAGAAAATCCAGAAAGGATCCTGGATTTGAAGAAATATAGTTCTATTCAAAGGGCATATCGAATAACTGCTTGGGTGAAAAGGTTTACAGAAAATTCAAAATTCAAAGATAAGGAAATGCGAATGACTTCAGAATTAACCGCAGAAGAAATTTTGGATGCTGAGAGACTGTGGATTAGAAATATTCAAGCGGAATGTTTTCCTGTGGAATTTAAATGTTTGAAAGAAAGAAATCCCATTCCCAAGAACTCCAGTATTCGTGATTTGAATCCGTGTCTAGATAACACAGGAATAATGGTAGTCGGTGGGAGACTACAAAATTCTAAATTTGAATTCAGAGAAAGGCATCCATGGTTAATCCCTAGCAACAGTAGACTAACCGAATTGATAGTAATGTCAGCACATAATCAAGTAATGCATTTAGGAGTAGCAAGTACATTGTCTAAAGTTAGAGAGACCTTTTGGATACCACAAGGTAGACAAATAGTTAAAACTTTCATAAGCCGCTGTATGATATGCCGAAAATTTACTGCTAAAGCAGGTCAAAAAATTACTGCTCCTCTACCATCTGACAGAGTAACTGAGTCTCCACCCTTTGCTGTGAGCGGTTTAAATTTCGCAGGTCCCCTTTACATTAAGGTGAAAAATTCTGCAGTGACTTCAAAGTGTTATATTCTACTGTGCACATGTGCAGTAACTCGAGCAGTGCATCTAGAACTAGTGCAAGACCTGAGTACTGAGTCATTTTTACTAGCCTTTCGACGATTCGTCGCTAGAAGAGGTCTTTGTAGTGTAGTATTCACTGACAATGCCCAAACATTCAAGCGAGCTGAGAAAGAACTTGGATTGTTGTGGAATACAATTAGCCATAATGACGTAAAGACATTCTACAGTTCTAAAAGAATAGAATGGAAATATATTGTTCCAAGAGCTGCCTGGTAGGGCGGCTTTTGGAAGCGAATGGTGAAAACAGTCAAATCATGTCTGCGAAAGGTCCTCGGAAAATCATATTTGATGTCAGATGAGCTAGAAACCATTCTAGTTGAAATAGAATCTGTAATCAACTGTAGACCCATCAGCTACTTGTACAGTAAGCCTAATGAACCTTCATGTTTAACACCAGCCCATTTTTTGACTGGAGAACGTGCAACTTCCCTACCACCAAATATTCCTGTTATCCTAGATAAATCGTCATCCAGTGAGCACCTCAATAAGAAGTATTATAATCGACAAAGACTCCTGGATCATTTTTGGCGAAGGTGGAAAAGAGAGTACATGCTGGACTTAAGATCTCTTCATTCTGAGAAGCGTAAGAGCTGTACCTCAACCTTTAAAGAAAACGACTTGGTTTTAATCCATGATGAGCGTGTTCCAAGAACTGTCTGGAAAATTGGACGTGTAATAGAGACGATTCCTGGCAGAGACGGAAAAATAAGATCGTGTAACATCAAAACTTCTAATGGGACACATAAACGTCCAATCCAACTCTTATATAATTTAGAAATAGCTGACTAAAAACTAATTGCATTTTTCTTTTAGGAACAGCTATAAAGTTATTACATCTTTTATTGTTATTATATTTTAATTGTTGAATTACATTGATATTTGATGTTTGCAAAATGTTTTATTTAGTAACTTAAATGTGATTTAGCATTATTATTCTCATTAATGGTAATTGGTATTTTCGTTTAGGAATGAACCTGTTGTTCATTGTGGGGGGAGTATGTAAAGATTTGTTTATAGAGGGCGCTGCGTCGCCCGATAGATTAGAAAAGGAATTGCTTTAAAATGTAATGGCGTCTGTTTAGACGAAATCTGAAATCCAAACTTCGCAGATTATTAAATGTTGTTTTTTTGTGTTTAAAATGTGCTTCATTTTGTGTGTCGAACTGATGATTTCTCACCGAGAATAAAGACCAGGACCTGATCAAAGAATACTCAAGGAATTTGAGTACCAGAATAATTTAACATGGACCATGCCCACTCCAGTTCCTTGGCCAGCTGCCCTAGGTTGCGCATTTGAGGATCCATATCTCGAACAACACGATCGAGGTGGTCCAAAGAAATCTCAATTGGTTTTAAGTCTGGGGAATTTGGGGACTAGGGGAGTACGGAAACCTCATTCTGGTGTATATATATATATATATATATATATATATATACGAGAGTAGGCTGAAAAGTAATGCACACATGCTTGTAGAGCGCGAACGAAATGACCTTCAAAACCGCGGCAAGTGGCATATGGAAGTTACATCCCCCCTCAATACTTATCGCAGGTTTTAAGTCGTTGTGCTCATCCAGTGTATTTTGAAAAGCAGTAGTATGGAGACATGTTCAGTGCGAGTCATACTGCCCGCTGTTATCGAATTTTTAACAGCTGAAAAAGTGACTCCCACTGAGATTCATCATCGTTTAAAGGCTGCTTATGGTGACTATGCTGTTGATAGGGGTACTGTAAATCGATGGGTAATAAAATTTGGTGGTGGTTGAAAGCCTGGAAAAGCCATAATTGTTGACGAAACACGCAGCAGACGTCCGATCACTGCCACACACGATGAACATCGCAAACCCGTCGACGATTTTATTCAAAATGAAAAAATTCAAATCGCTCAAAAGCGTATCGCAAACCATATTGGAGTATCCAAGGAATGTGTCTGCTTTATTATAGAACTATTGGGATGCCGTAAAATCTGTGCTCGGTGGGTACCAAGCCGTCTCACAGGCGAGAACAGCTTCAGACTGGAGTGGATCTGCGAAACCTGGAGTTTGAAATGATTCCACATCTTTCTTATTCCCCCGATCTTGCGCCTTGCAATTTTTATTTTTTTCCTCTACTCAAGAGAGACCTCAAGGGTAATCATTACACCTCGGACGATGTGGTGAAGACAGCTGTCAAGTCGTGGAATCGAGAAAAGTGGGAAAAATTTTTCAGTGACGGAATGAGAAAACTTGTTACACGATGGGAGAAATGTGTTAGCCTTAACGGTGACTATGTTGAAAAATAAATATATGATTTTGAAGCTTAAGAATTGTACTTTAATGTTCTTATTACCCGATCTCGCTATTTCTTTTGTTTCCGCTCTACAAGCATATGTGCATTACTTTTCAGCCTACCCTCGTATATATATATATATATATATATATATATATATATATATATATATATATATATATATATATATATATATATATATATAGGGAGAGAGAGAGAGAGAGAGAGAGAGAGAGAGAGAGGGTAACTCTAGGATAGATAGCCATAGGGGAGTGATGGCCAGTCTAAATATTTCCAAAACTTGGTCAAAAGTTTCAGTTTAAACTTTTTTAGTGGGAAATGATCAACGAGTTCATTCATTGAGAGGTACAGCTCTGTTTTTCTTTTATATAAAGTAAGTGAAAATTTAATGTTTATTTTATTTAGTGGTTGAATATTTTTCTTTAGTTAGGTATCTGAATGTTTTGCAATACGTATGTTACATTTTTTTTAAACTTTACGGACTTTTAAGACACAAAATATATACATACATATATATACATATATATATATACATACATACATATATATATATATATATATATATATATATATATATATATATATATATATATATATATATATATACTAGCGGACCCGACAGACGTTGTCCTGTTCAAACGTTGTAATTCTAGCTGAAGTACCCGGCGATGTCCGGGATTTTAAGAATGTTTGTTAACCAAAATCAATTTAAAAATTAACACAGTATAAATAGCATAGAAAAAAAAGCATACGAAATGTTATACATATTAATAATATGAAAACCCAATTAAAAATGTATAAATGTATAATAAACTCCTCAGATTTCAGCTATATTCGGTATTTCATCATAAAAAAGCTGAAAAAAATAAAAATAAATAAAAAGAATAATTAAAAAAAATTAAAATAAAAAAATAATAAAAGAAAATAAAATAATAATTAAATAATTTAAAAAATAATAAAATAAAAGCTCAAAATATAAAAGCCTTAAAAAAAAAGGCGAAATAACAGGTCTAGCAAAATTTACACAACTCTGCATTCGAACCCGGGTCGAGAGCATGGTACTTTCCAAATTGGCGACCTTCCGAACGCGCCACGATGACACGGTGTTCTAGTGGGTAAAGTTAAACATATTCGCTATTGGAAAGTTGTTGTGGGCTGGTGATTATACATGTTAGAGGAGTTTTTAGTCAGAAATAAGTTAGCAGGATAGAAGCTTAGTCTTTAGCTCTTCAATAAACACAAAGATATAGGCGAGGAGGATTGCAGTAGCGATTAAAAAAGATCTCGTGTCACTTAACGTGGTTGATTCCAATTTTTCATCGCGTGTCGGGAGTATCAATATACCGTTGGATCTGATCCATTTTAGAGTATAAAATCTGACTTAAAATATTATTATTTTTATTTATTATTCTGGTTTAATACATGACTTGAAACTTTTTGATTTTATTTATTTTTATTTTTTCGCTCGCTGTTTGCTAACTAAACCTAACGTGGACGCCATTATCTAGAGGGGTGATTTCACAAACTGTAACAGCTTCCATTTACCGGACGCACCCCCTTATAAATTGTTGGTGTTTTATTAATTAATTAAAAATATAAAAACATATTCTATCGGATCAAATTGTGAATCTAAACCATTCTCGAATCAACTAAATTGCACACACATAATTTCATAAAAATCAGTCCAGTCGTTTAGGAGGAGTTCAGTTACATACACACGGACAGAAGAAATATATATATATAAGATATATATATATATATATATATATATATATATCCTTCAATTTCAGGATAGATGATCACCTTCAATCAATATTTAAAAATTACACGGAGTGAGGATTTTAACTAAATATAATTATAAGTTTTATGTTTATAATTATATTATATGCACCAGTTCCTAATGTAACCATGGCAAAAATAGCTAGAAAACGTACCAAACAGGTAGCTATGCTTTTGACATCACCAGAAAATATTGACAAACGTCGGAAACTTTCATCCCAGACACAGATAAAGTTTATAAATAAGCTTAAAACCAGTGAAAAGCCTAAAACAAACGCGAGAAAGAAACAAAAAAACGACACTAACAGTAGCGAAGAAGATGAAATACATTTGAAATTATCAGATTCTACAGATTCTGAGGGAATAGAATTTGATGGGGATCTCTGTGTTGGTTGGAGAGAAGAATACAATACCATAACCAAAAAGGATGACTGGATAAAATGTATAAGGTGCCTGAACTGGTTCCATGAAAGGTGTACAAACTATCACTACCTTTGCCAAAAATGTGGTAAAATTTTACTAAATGTAAAGGGTTGAAATTACACTTCAAATGTTGTTTATTCGAATTTTATTCACTCCGTTTCCGTGATCTAATTGCATCTTTTCAAATTGCTATATGTTTTTCATAATTAACTATATAAAATGTGTTGTTTTTTGCTATTTTAACTTCATTTTTTTCTTTCTTCTATTGGATGCTCATCTCTCCTCGACTTGAAGGAGAGATGGCCATCTGCCATTTTAATTTCAAACTATGTTTTCCACTTTTTGTTCTAAATGTTTAATTATTTTTTGCCCAAAATATGATGAGTGTATGTATAAGAATTTTAAATATGCATAAATATTTCTTATGTTTGCATACTAAGAATTTTTATTTCAATCTTTAAAAACTATGGCCATCTATCCTAGAGTTACCCTATATATATATATATATATATATATATATATATATATATATATATATATATATATATATATATATATATGTATATATATATATGTATATATTATGTATATATATATATGTATATATATATATATATATATATATATATATATATATATATATATATATATATATATATATATATATATTCTGCTTTGTCTGTTCAAGAAGTGTCCCAGCGCTTCGCTAGATTTTGAATACCCTAAGCGAAGAACTTCCGTTGTTATCTTCCGAACTAGTCTACAACGACGTCTCGTACCTCTAAATCGTTAGCGTACCAGCGGCTCTTGAGAGCTTTTTTCAGAAGGACGATGGTGTGGTACTCGCAGGGTAGAGCGTTAAAAACTATAGAAAGGAGGGTTGAGGACTTTCTTGACCAAGTACACCAGCAAATCTTACCCACACAGTAATCGATTCCATGGTTTATGTTGAAGTGTGCTACAGTAGGTCTTGGCATATCCTGTAGCCACACGTTCCTTACAAAGTTTACTAAACCATCTGAACACTGTACACTTTGACAAGTACTTATGGTCGTTCACATCCTTCAGACGACGATAAATTTCGGCTTCACTAACCCGTACTGCCTTCAGAAATTAAATAACCTACTCACTGGGTGTGTTTGGACGAATCCATGCCACAACCGTACGTTTTCATCTTGCTCTAAAACGTTAAAACAATACACTGACATTTTCCGACGATAACAGCTTTGTTTCGTGACATACAGCGTTGACCACTGGAGAAAATGCAAAGCTCTGGGTAGTTAACCAGTACCGCTATAACAAATGTGTCATTTTTTTAGGGTCGGTCTTATATATTGAAAATGAATGAATCTCAGAAGTGAATAGTGTACAGATAATTACTGAAGAATGCTGATTTTCTTGCTTTTGTTTAAATTGTTGATAATTCTTTGTTTTGTAAGAATCGAGAGGATGTCCATTTTTACTTATATAATAATAACATTCAGTTAGAAAAAAATTTTATTACCAAGAAAACGTTCATAATCTTATATCGCCAACCTTAACAATGACATTATATTATATTTATTACCTTTTGGTAGCAACTACGATTCTCGTGAGATCAATTAATATATTTGAACGCAGTAGATTACTTCATGGCCATATTGAAAATTTAAATCCTAAAATGTAAATCTAGGTTATGTAAATCTAGGCTATTTTACTTTTGTATGGCTGTCAAAAAATTGTTAATGATATTTATTTCTAAAAAAAACTATTCATTTTACACGGACTACAAGAAATAGTCCTTTAAAAGGGTAGTTTTGTGTATTTCGATAAAAAACGAAAATATTCTAGGAACTGTTATCATTTTATATTAAGTCACCGCCAGTTTTATATTTCTATTATGGGGTGTAGCGATAGACTTGCCTCCATGGGGCTCACCTCGGGCAACGCTTTTGCGGCTAAGAAGTCTATCAATTCACGGCTTTTTGCAATCCTTCCCAATGTTGCCTGAACGTCGAAGAGATTGGGATGTCGCAGCTTTTAGATTGACGACGGGATATGACTGTCTCCCCGCTCATCTTCATCGGATCAACATACTGAATAGCCCCATGTGCCCCCTCTGCAGCAACGACGAGCTGATGATTGCTGACCACCGTCTTAAGTGTCCGATGCCTCATAGTTCTGTTTTTACCCGTTATTGGGAGGCCAGTGAACTGTTGTCTGTTTGTATTTAATTTGTGTATTTTTTGTTGTATTTGATGTTGTGGTTTGTATTATTTATTGTGTACTCAGCATTTTGGCCAAGGGTAATGTCCCAGTGCCTGCTGTATTGGAAATAAAAAAAAAATTATATTATTGCGTTTTCATAGTGTTATGTCGCAAACGTTTTTTCTTTAGCGGGAGGTCACAAAAGTTAGAGTACTTTGTATCATTACTTATTTTCTATTTAAAATGGTTGTTTAGTGGGAGAGAGATCTCACTGGACGTTTAACAAAGTATTCACTCTCCTGAAAAAAGTTACTGTGTATCAAATACTGTGTTCATTCTTTGTGGATATTCAAATGCGCTATTCCAGAAAACATATACTAAATATCGAAGATATCACTGCTTATGTCTGGCGTATGAAGAATTACCTTGAATCACATATATCTTTCGCATCATCAATTACAGTCTTCCAATCTTTGTTTTTTTTTCTTTCAATTTTATCAAATCACATGAATCTTTCTTTCTCTGCTCGAACAGTTTTGAAATTCCGTTTTACTGCGCATATCTGATAACAGACAGAAAACCTTCAGCAAACCACTTTCTTTTGATGAAACTCTAACTTCATGCTTAATATCGCAAAGTTGGTATATATTTCAGACTCCTATCTCCTAGTTTTCTTACACACGTTATGTTGACTTCATTAAATCTGCCATAACGAGTAAGAAAGAACGTGTAAAATCTTGAAATTTGACTACTTGGGATATTACATCCGCTGGTATACATATATGATGAAATGATATAGCGCCAAAAGAAAATACTGATTAAATTTTAAAAGTTAAACCAAGTATTTAAGACTGACTAACTCCCAAGATTCCTGACAAAGTATGACATTTCAAAACGCAGAACAGTTAGAAAATTATCTTGGTTTGAGAATACGTTAGCTAGTTCATGGTAAAAAAAAATGAGATGATTTGAACTCAACCACAATCTTGAATACTGGGAGAAAATGGGTGTTCTTTCTCTTGGATTCTAGCCTAGTGGCAAAAATGTGGATTTTTCTAAACATTAATAAAAAATCTGTAGCAATAATAATTTTCAATTTTACGTATGGATTATAAAGCAGCAATTGCTCCAGGGGACATGTTGAGTAGTTTATAACAGGTGATAGCACAAGTTGCAGAAACCTAATATACAGTCATTCTCTTATAACTGACGAAAAATAATTAAATGAACCATTACTAATCTTTTACGAACTGCGGAAGGAATTATGATTGAAGTTAATTGTCTGATGCAGTCGTATAAAAAATGGCTAAGACCTGTATGAGTTTAGGTTATTTCTATCCTTCAACAAATTCTATTAATAAATTATGATATAGAGGGAACTTTTTGGTTTAGTAGGACGACAAACCAATAGAGATAGATTTTGTAAATTGGGAAATTGCGATTAAAAGACATAAACATCCATTTTAAAAAGTTTGTAAAATTGCTTGATTTTTATAATCATAGGAAACTACCGAGTTATAAAAAATTATGTATTTTGATAATAATTCTTAAAATCACTTTGCAAATTCAAATGTGACCTTTCTTTTTACCAATATTTTAGTTACTTTTAAAATGTTTTAATAAGTTGCGTGTTAAACATTAAAATTTAAACATTAAAAACTCAATATCAAAGCACAGCCGGTTTAGAAGATTTAAAGGCCATTGTCAACTGAAAACTATTATTTCAAATGCTCCTAACACTATTTATAAAATAATTAACTTTATAAACTAATTTTTCATTGTTCAGAATTAAATTTTTGTCCTTCAGAAAGAATAATGGCTGAGGTTTCTGGAAACATTTGTAAATTATTTTTTTATTATATGATCAAACATATCATGAATACACTGCTACTTCGAGGTTTCTGATACTCTGGGCGAAATACGATCATTCCTTCTTTTATACATACTTACATTAATATGATATAATGCCCATATAAATTTGGTTTCTTTACAAAGAAAAAACTATAATTTTTTGTTGTTATCCCTATATAACATAAATATGTTGAGGAATTTATAAAGAATACCATGACCTATTGAGATTAAAGCATATTTTAATGCTCGAAAATGTGAATTTATTTTTGATTTACGGAGAATAAACTCACAAATTAATGCACATTTGCAAACAATTGCAAATATCATTTTTATCATGAATATCGTACAGAAATAACGGATGATTTAAATGACTGTAAAATTTCATCCTTCAGAAATTCATGAACAATATTAAAATGCTGCAATACTATTAACAAAAAAAACCCCCAGTTTTTCGAAAAATGCCCAATTTTTTTGTGATAAACAGAAAGAGTTCATGAATAGTGCAAAATGACGAGGAAATTGGTAGACTATGAATTATTTATTAACTTTATTCTGTATAACTATTAGATAGGAAGCAGACTTCAAAAAACGTTTCACGGAAAATTTAAAGGCTTGTCTTGGAAAGTTTTCGAGAATAAGCATGCAGAATGCATTCATTTCTACTTGTATATTGATAAATACATTTCTAATTTTTTTAAAATTTAAATGATGCGTTTAGGAAATTTTGTATTTTTAAACTATAAACATAATCTATTGATGCACACAAACATTTTAGCTCTAAATGCAAAATATCGTATACAGGAAACGTCATTACTTTTCTTGCTTTTTGTTTAGCTTTGAGAAACATTTTGTGAAAAAATACCACTCCGAGTTGAATAGCATTCCTCTGTTTCACATATGGTATTTTACAAAGAACCTCTTTCCATATTTTCGTATGTAATTATATCTATCGTAGCATTTTAAATAGGCATAGAATAACTTTATTTATGCCATTCAAGGTATTTTATATATGTTTTATGAATGCATGAGAGATTGCTGAGCATACATAAGGACTTAATAGTATAATCTATGTGTTTTTCAAAGAATTGAACTTCAATAAATTTTATTAAACACAGAATGAAAATATAAGGAGAAAACATTAACTTATTTGTTGAGCAAGTTATAAATGCAATAATGCTAATTTAAGAATATATATAATATAAATAAATTTGACTCATAAATGTAAATATAAAAAAGTATTTTAAGGCTAGATTAAAATTGTTTAGTCCATATACTAGAATCTTAATTAAAAGTAGTAAAACAGCGAAATAAAATTTAATTCAGATTTTTAAAGGATATTTATATATAACGAGTAATTTAATAAATGCATTAACAATAAATTAAACAGTTATCTATGTTTTAAATGTCAAGGATAGTGCCATCTCAAGCTTAGAATCTCGTATATGTCAAGGTAGCATAACTTTATGTTCTATATCATGGAAAAAGTATCAGGTACGATTGTTTTAATTTAAGCTTGTCAGAAGGTAAACTAATTGCCCAAAACATTTGGAGATTT
Organism: Dolomedes plantarius; assembly: GCA_907164885.2. Taxonomy (NCBI): domain Eukaryota; kingdom Metazoa; phylum Arthropoda; class Arachnida; order Araneae; family Dolomedidae; genus Dolomedes; species Dolomedes plantarius. The sequence goes on along the minus strand of OU015497.1, from coordinate 47,990,641 downwards.
TTTAAATAATCATGGACATGAAGTATAATCCACGGTTTGGAGGAAATTAGGCAAACCCCATATGAATAGGGGTAATAAAATATGAAAAATAATATTTTGAATTTCAGAAATGGGAGTTTACGAAGCACGAAATAATAATAAGAGAAATAATAAATTTTAAACAATTATTTCTCCATAAATAGTGTTTTTTGAAAGTAAGAAAAATGCTAAAAGTAGGTCTGAAATGTAGCTTGTTATCAAAATTAAAACAAGAGTCTTCTAACTGAAAGCGGAAAAAAATGCTTAGTCAAATAATTTAGAATATTTAGTTCTTTTCTACGGAAAAACTGAATATGTTCTGGATTTTTAGATTTTGGAGTAGGATTAGCAAAAGTCGAAGGTGTGCGCTTAGTTTATGATTCAGAAGTATTTATAGGGAGACTAAGTATATCTTAAAACATGCATATTGAACTGTTTGACTCCAACGAATATTTGTTGTGGAACATCGGTATCTTTGAGCTTAAAAATAGGCAAATCTTCTTAATTTGAACATAGTATTTTAGGCGGGAAATTGACAGCTATAATTATTAAAAAAAATTGCTATTTATGTTTTTTAATAATTCAAAGAAATGTTGTAAGCCATACTAAGTCTTCAGTCATGTCAATGAACTTAACACATACTTTTTTCAAAGCGTGTATTATGGATACTGTCCAAAATCCTCTGAAGAATGAGTTGGGTATAGTATTTAACCCCAGAGCACTCCAAAGTTAAATATACTAAACTATTATAAAACACACCAGAAAAACGGAAACTCGAAACCCACTTAAAGAGAGGGAAATATGTTACAAACAGCCCGTAAACTACTTGGCTTGAAGGGAAAATTGTTTAGCTAAAAGCATTCATTAAATAAAAAAATTGTGCTTTGAAATATGTTGACAGATTTTAAAATTTTCTACTCAAGGGTTAGTTTACATCGGAGATACAGTTATCAATATGAACAATAAAACCTGGGAGATATTTTATAACTGAAAGTCATTATGCTATTTGTTACCAAGTATTTTCAAAAGTTTTTTTTAAATATTAATATTTATACCTCACTCTGTTAGTGGCCTTTAAAACTAACACTCACTTACGTAGGAGTGGTTTTAGAGGCCCAAAACTAAATTCATTTTTACTTTTATTTGGAATATATTTTCTGACAGGATAGAAAACAGGCTCTTCTGGCATCATAACAAATGGACATTCACTGTCTTATTTTCATACACTACAGAACTTTTCACTGTCGAGATAATCGTACAACATTTCTGTTAGACTTTAATAATTGGTTTCCTACGTTGAGAGTAAGAATAACCAATTTCTGTTTTAGTGTTCATTAGTGGAGGATTGGTACATAGATTATTTTCACTTTGATTCTCTAAAAACGTTTTGTTCAGTCTTAATAAAAGACTTACTATTTTTATTTTAATTTTTAAATAATTCATTATAATATTTTTTTTCATGTTATTCATCATGTTTTTTGTAATTTGTATTCTAATTGTATTTCTGGTTAATAGATGGCATAACTATGCAACTTTTTTTTACTTCAAGCAAAAATGTTTTTTTTATTCTGTTGTTGTTGAACATTCGATTGTGAGTAATGGCAAGAAAATGACTAAGAAATGTTTAATCTGTTGTGATGTATATTCTATTCAAAGCAATGTCATTTAAGAATTAAAAAAATCGCTGTATTGGATGCGATTCCGTTTTTTTTTTTTGTGTTACAGATTCTGTGCAGATTATTCTTCAAACTGTTGACCTTTTGCAGTCAATTATTCATTTTGTAAAACCTAATTCCGAAAGGTTATTCAGTGGGTCATGAACTGAACAGTTATGTGTTAAAATGAAGTCAATTATAAAATGGATTTTAAGGATACATGCATGGAACTAAATTTTTTAGTGTTGACTTATTACTCAAGTATTATTGAGATGTTGTTAAATGTAAGCCATTTCAGTATTACCTTTATTAAAAGAAGAAGATTTATTAGTTGCACTTAAACAAGAACATTAAATATTTTTTATGGATTCTTATACAGCCCACTAAGATAATAAATTTATATTAATAAAATAACTGACCCCACACATTTATTTTGCATCCCTTTTACCTTTTAAGGTCATCTTGTAATGATTGGATTTTCAATGATGTCTGATATAACACAAACAAACTGAGTGCATTTTCCAGATGGCGTTTATTAATAATTCCTAAACTGTTGTGAATCTGAACGGCTGTGCATAAATGCAACTCTCATAAGAAATTGACTAGGAACCAGTTCATATTCCTCAAACAAAAAATTCAGATGGTGTAATATTCTTCATCCTTTTGAAATCGGTACATCAGGAGAACTGAAAGTGTAAAGTAAACTCTTTATGAAAGACTAAATGATATCCGTACTATCCTATATAAAGTACCTATTCAACAAGAAATTTCCCGAGCGCAAGATTTCCTGTCATTGCGGGTCGTCGATATCAGTCCATATCTTGTACAAATATAGTCACGAAGGATCACTCATTTCTGAGAGTGATTCTGGAGGGTTCAATGTATTTATCAAAAGTCCCTTCAGTGCATAGAGAGTACTCTTTTCTTTTCCATTGCGATCACGTCTGAGTACAGAATATTGAATTTGCAGTTTTCGAGCCTAGGTAAAGTTATTTCCCTGTACTGATGATTTAAGCAACAATTGGGGATATTACGATATCTATATTATATTTCGTTTGACTGTAGGTGCATCATTTAAATATGTCACTATCTGCATTTTGGAGCAGCGCCACCTGTTCTCGAGGAATACAACTAAAATGTACATTATGTCCCCGTACTGTGCCGAGTAGTTATGCAAATTCCAGTGTATAAAGGACGGCATTTGCGTCAGAACTCACAGCAATTTTCGCATTTACAAGACTTTAAGGAATGCATACATAGATTTTGTTTGAAACGTGATACTTAAAGCTGTATGTTATACCATCTGTTATGAGTATTTAACTAAGTGCATATAAAATGTATTGTAAACGCCAGAATTTCTTGCAAGATAATAGATATAAAAGCTTAGTATCATCGGGAAATAAATTAGAGATGCGACATCGACAACAAAACATCGATATTCAATATTAAATATCGATGCCAATAAAACATAGCCTAAAAACCATCGATTTTTCAAACATCAATGTTTTGAACATCCAATTTTTAAAACTGGTTTAGTAACCTCTAACATTAATGTTACTCCGTTTAGTCGTGGGGTGGGTGGGGGGGGGGCTTAATTTTATTCTCCGATTGGTCTGACACAAATGACAAAAACTTGGTTGCTAGAGTCAGCGCATATCGCTGAATTTCCATGATACGTTTTGTCACTTTTACAGAAAACATAGGAAGAACTTATTGCTCTAAAAACATCTGATAGGACCAAAGCCATGAAGAAATATGCGTGATGTTTTCTATTTTAAATTGCTTGAATGTGAAAAATTATTCTAAATATCAAGTCATATTTATTTACAGGTTGGAGAATAATTTACTTAAAGGAAGCTTAAATAATTTAGTATAAAAAATTCTGAAGTTCATGACTGTAACACAAAAGGATTAGTTTCATATCAATAGATTATAAGGCAAAATCTTTTAAAAGAATTTTTGAGTTTGGTTCAACAAAGTTTAATATAAAAAAATTAAGAACAATTTATTAACAAATCTTTTATTTTTAAATTAAATAATACAAAAGAAAATTACATGCGTTTACACCAATTTGAAGTACTGATGCAAAACCAGCGTATGGGGGAACACTGAACAAGCTTATTTTTTCTTTACTATAAATAACAATTATTGGGGCATATGATTATTATTCTTTGGTTGTTGATTGCCATTTTTCCCGTTGCTAGGGAATCGTTCCCCCTTTTGTATTCGCCCTGTCCAGAATTCAGACATTTACTGAGTGTGAAAATTATGCTACGTGTTTAATTTAATTTGTTAATTTGTTATTTTAATTTTTAATTAATTTATGGTACATTTTCGTTAAAAAAAATCAAGACAACGTAAAACATCGAGCACAA
>OU015497.1:47711593-47981593 GCA_907164885.2 Dolomedes plantarius | reverse complement strand
AACACCTTGAGACACTCACGTACAGAGAAAAAAAAAAGGTCACTGACCATCTCTCTGCTGGAACCTGTCCTAGTGCCCACTGGCGCGATGGTTAGCTTGGGCCAACGCCAAAGGCTGCCATATTGGCAGGTTGATCGCCATTCAGGCTATTTTTACAATAAATACCTATTATAGTTACAAAAAAGGGGCCTGCATTAATAAGAAACTAATTAATAAGTTACGAATAACTATTCGTGACAATACAATAAAACGGTAATACATAAATGTCATATCTTCCTTCATATTAATAGTTAAAAATATACAACAAATGAATTCTTATCATTATTTTTTAAATACTGAAATTTTTAAGGCTCTAACGTAAAACTAATGATTAAAAACACGTTATTCCGACAGGTATGCCTGGATAATAAAGAGAGAAACAGGAACTATGAATATTTAAATAAAGCGTATTTTATTACTACTCCATCCGAAAGTCACATTTTGGAGTAAAGAGTTCGAAAGGAAATGTCTATCCCGCTGAAATAAATGGCGTCATTCATGGAATTTCGGCAGTCTTTATATGCGCGTGAAAGAGGGGCAAATAAAGCCGAGAGGTGTTCGCTTGCATTGAATCAAAGACTTTGATATGAATGTTTATTCGCAGACTGTGTCGGTGAGTAAATTGTTGATGGCCTATGTGTCTTGAAAGGATAAAAGAATGGGCCCATTTCGGGGATAAATGTAATATTACTTTGAATGTTCTTTCATATGCTTGTAAATTGTTCACAAAATTTAAATGGGCCTTATAAAAATTTATTAGCATTCTAAACGAGCATATCCAGTGAAATAAACTTAAAGGTAATATGCTAATATCTGTTTATGATTATACAATTGTGAAACGTAAATATATTTGACTTAAAAAGTAGTGATTTAAAAAATTAAGTTATTTAACATGTAGTTAATTACTCACTGAATATGAGTACATCTACGCTACTCTAGTTAATTTTATCTTATATTACAATGAAAGTACATTAAACTTTCTTTACAATGAAAGTACATTAAACTGAAAGTACATTACTTTTTAAATCCCTGTGAGAGAAACTCCGTGATCAAATACCATGGTAAAAATAGAGCTTTTTATCTTAAATCTGTATACTGAATGCACTTTGCCTTACTGGAATCATAGCGGCCTAGACAAACAACAGTTTGGCGCCGGTAAGATCTCCTTATCAACATCATTGCAGAGTTACAACTCGCCGCTGAGTTACACATCGTCCCTGAGTTACAACATCGCCAACATCAGTTCCGTGCTGAGATCGCAGAGAAATTCCGTGATCATCATCCAAATAAATATTGATATTTTATCTTCAAATCTGCATACTGATTGCCCCGTGTCCTGCTGGAATCATAACGGCCTTGACAAACAACAGTTTGGCGCCGGTAAAAGCTTCTTATCAACACCACTGCAAAGTTAAACATCGCCGCAGAGTTAGAACATCGCCATAGAATTACAACATCGCCAACAGCACTTCCGTGGTGAGATCGCAGAGAAATTCCCGTAATCATCAGCAAATAAAGAGTTGATATTTTATCTTCAAATCTGCATACTGATTGCACTTTGTCCTGCTGGAATCATAGCGGCCTTGACAAACAACAGTTTGGCGCCGCTAAAAGCTTATTTTCAACATCATTCCAGACTTAGGAGCATCGCTTATCAACATCACTACTGAGTTACAACGGTCACTACAGAGTTACAGCATCGCTTATCAAATATCGCTGCAGAGTTATGTCGGTGCATAATTAATTATCTTTATTGAAACACATTTTTGACTGTTAACACAGAGTTTCGTTCATAAGCAGTGAAATCATAAGTCACGTTTGCATTTTTATAGTTAAATTTAACGTACATATAAACCGATTATACAACCTTGCGAGTAGTGTCGTAACTGAAACGTAGATTCCTTATTTCCCTACAGCGAGAAATATGAAATACTATATTACAGTATACCTAATGGATTTAGAAAGGCTACTGAACATAAAACATCAAATAAATTTTGTTATCATTTGTAGCAAACTACAAGATAATCCCTCCTCCTAAAAAAATAGAAAAAAATGATAAATGTATAAAATATAACATGATACGGTGAGAATAATAAAAAGAGTGGATATTACAAACTATTTCTGAAAATAATACATACGGATATTACTGCAAACCTAAAACTACTTAATGCAATATTTTCCTGTAGGTGCCCACATAATATTTTTTTTAAAAGTAAAAGAAAAATTATTATACATGTACAGGAAGACATGGTTTTATGGTTTCAGACGTTTACAATTTTATATTGAAAGCAATAGATAAATCCAACCTACTTCAAAATTATAAAGAAGGTAACTTAAATGCATAAAAGATAACATGATACAAAAAGAATAAAAAACAGAGTGATATTGCACTCTTGTTTGGGAATAGAAGGGATATTTTAACAAATCAATAAAAAAAAATAAAGTACTATTTTCACTATATGCTCACATAATGTTTTTACAAATTAAAATTTCACCATAAATGTACAAAAAGATGGTTGTTTAGTTCTACACAATTTAAAATTTTGTATTGGTATTAAACCTACTTTTTATATGATAGCACAAAAAATCTCCCAATATCATTATACCATATCTCACGGCATTGCCAGGGACAAAATTTTACCAAGTAATCCCAAAAGGCATATATATATATATATATATATATATATATATAATATATATACTATATATTATATATATATATATATGTGTTGTGTGTGTGTGTGTGTGTGTATATGTATGTATATATATGAGGCGGTGAAATACAAAGTGGTGTTAGTCACAATTGAATTTTTTTTATTTGAGGACAAAAATGTAATCTCCATGTTCAATTTATAGTGGAATTGCAAATAACTATTATTGCAATATCTCAATAATTATTATAAATCATAATTTGTTCAATTTACGGTAGAATGTTTTGTAGTTTTTCCAGTAAAACGCTGTGACTTACAACCATTTGACTTACTGACTTACACCACTTGCCTTTCACCGCCTCATATCTATATATATATATATAGGAAACAAAGCGAAAAACTAATATACCCTTGCGTTTTATTTACAAGTGGTGAGAAGTTGGTTTTTAAGCATATAATTTCAATCGAATAAGTGCCCGTGTTTTATATATAAGTAAAATTCAATAGAGACTGTTATATTTTAAACATAAGCTGTAAATTTAAATTTTGGTGACTATTTAATAAGCGTCTCTTTCATGATATGCGTGTTGAAGCAATATATTAAATGGATGTCTCCATGGATTTTACAGAACTAATGGAGAGAGGCTTTTAACGTGTATTTCTATACCACTCTGAGATATTTTTCTTGACTTTGACTTTCAGAATGTTTAGTTTCTACATGTATTAACTCTGAAAACAATACTTAAGAAATACCGTGGTGAAGCTTATTTCAAATGGCTGACATGGGCGAACACTATTTATCTTGCACCTTGTGGAGTTAGAAAGATTAACAACTGACATAAATGGTATGAACAATTACTAAGTATAGCTGTTTTATGCAGGAGTATGAACGTATATATAAATCCACGTTCAATCCATAAATGAGAGTAAAACTTTTCGATCAGCAACAAAACATCAAAATATATTTATATTTAAAATCAGTTGAATATTTTATGCTTGTACAGCGTTGGAACCTTCAAATCCAAATTTTAACAGTTCTCTACAATATCAATATGCATTACATGTCAGTGGTCCGATTAAAAACTACGGAATATTTAAGTTTATAGATTAACTGTGCTATATTTTATTAAGTGATTTTTTTATTTTAAAAAGGAACGTATTTGTAATATCTATAACATAGATTTATAGAACTGTTTGTTATTCATGGGATAGGAAGAATTTAAAATTACCCTTATATGTCTAGAAACCCCCTGCACACATTGTATAGTGGTTAGTGTCGGTCAAGCTCCCATGCAATGGGCTCGGCTTAAAATCCGGAGTAAGACTTCGTCATTTCATTGACGCCCCCCCCCCATCATAGGGAGCAAGTTGGCTCACTTAAATGGTGCTTCCATAATAAAGCACCCGGTAAACTTCGGTGTATAACTAAAGGCAAATTCTCCCTACAAAGTGTTTCCATGTTAGAAAAGAAGATGTCTAGAAATAAAATTAACGGTTGTTTATTTGTTTCACATTTTGTATACATACACATTTTACACATAATCTGTTGTGTTAATTATAGTGTTCTAGTAAATAATTATGTCAGTTTTCCATGTTATGTTATGAGAGATTTAAGAATTTTTTTTTCCTTTAGTGGCATCAAGGAAAGTCATTACAAGATTTCATGATTTTAGCTGCCTAAGATATCATAATCATTAAGCAGGGTTTAGGGTTCGATACCTGAAGAGTTTAGTTGTTTGAGGTGATCAGAAAACAATGTGAGTGAAAAAATGGTGAGTTTAAGGGGGAATATCCGGGGACTATTGAGGCAAAATATTCACCGTGAAAGATATTTGTATTTACTTTTAGATGATGTTCAACACTACGATGATTTTTAAAAACTTAATTTTTGCAGACCAAATTCCATATGGGGTTTTACAAATTTAATTGAAAGAAATACATTAGTTATAGTTTTACCAAACATTAATAGTAAAAATGATATAAAGTACGTGTATATTTAAAAGCAAATCGCCATTTCTTTAAAATGAAGAATTAAGAGCGGAAGGTATTAGAATATTCCCTAGAACTATTCCAGTAACTCAGTGTTTAGAACCTCCTGAATAACATCCAATATTTATTATTCCGAAATGGATACTCCAGGAGTCATGCACTATTAAATTGCCACGTTGCAGGGATTTTACGACTCTCAAACAAGATATTTCAGTCAGAAATTTTAATGTTCTTACATTTCTTCCTTGCATATGAAGTTGTTAGGGAATTTAAGTATGCTGCGACATAACTGTAACGATGACAATATTTTTGCATGGTGGTTTTAGTATTCCAGATATCTCTAAAAGCTTTATGCATAAAACAAGACATCAGACGTGAGAATGCGGGTCTCTTTAGATGGCTACTAGAAGATGTTTTGATATTCTGTTTTACGCTATGCCCCCTACATTTTCCTGCAATGGCATAATTTTTGTTACATTTTTTTTAAGAGATATGGATATTACAAAATTTCCATATAATAAGAATACATTAGCTGAAAAAATATGGAATTTGAATGCGGAAGAGTAAGTATGTTTGGGTTCACTGCCTATATATGTTCATATATCGTATAGTATGAATTCCTATTTTGTAAGTATTAAGTATAATTCTAATATTGCCTTCTTATATTCATATACATGTACTAAAACAAATATTTAATAACTGACATTACAACGTTCTTCTAAAATGAGGACTTTTTAATATTCTTATATATAAACAGTCATAAAAATGTATTGTTTATTTGATTCAATGAGAATTACTTCTTGCATTGGTATACTGGAAAATAGTCAGGTATGGAAGCACATAAAACAAAGTGCATACAGTTTAGAAAATTATTTCTAAACCATTTCAAAAGCATGTGTACACAAATATGGCATCTCTTACTTTTTTTCTAGGATTACAGGAAGGCGTTGTAAGCAGAAATATTGAATTATCCTAGGGGTACGTAAATTTTGCATAAAAAATATCAAAATTTTGCAACACAAAAAATACAATATTTAAAATTTCGCTTTTTATTCGCAAAAAAAATATAACTTCAAAAATTTGCATTTATAAAAAAAAATGTAGTTACTTGTTTAGGTGAGTATCAAAATTCTTTGTTAAAAGCTAACATTATAGTAGTCCTCCACATTCTCTTCTTTAAGTCTTTGTCTTCTGTTATTAATTATTATGTTGTTACATACTAAAATATCTATCAACATCTACACTGTTAACGGGACTACAGAGACTTTGTATAGCTGCCTTTGTAAAGTAAAGGTAGCAGAATTTTGTGGCAATTTAAAATCTGTCTATATTTAAGTAGATCTCTTGGTACTGTAAGTAGTTCTCTGTGAAAATGGTTGTATCCATTGATGATTCTGGTACGGATAAACTGCCCGGGTGAAATTCACAGCAAATCTGAAGGAGCGGGAGATATCTTTGTTAAAGACGTAGATGGTTCTTAGTTAAGCAATTATGTTAATAAATTATTTCTATTATTACCTGATTTACTTAAAGAACTGTTTATTGCCGAGTTTTCGCTGAGAAGGTGTAACAAAAGTAAATTTCGCATTCAACTGCTCATATCGGCAAATCTCGCATTTATTCGCATCTATTCATAATACGAAAATAGCGTATCCCTAGTCATTCCGTAGATAATGCGGTTTTTTTTTATATCATTGGTTAAAATGAATGATGCATTTTTTTACATATATTACATAATCTTACAATCTGTATGTTTTATTAGATTTACTTTGCTGGTACTTGATTGACACGATTATTGGAATACATACCAATTGTACAGACGGTAAGATCAAGCGATAAATGTAAAACATCGCATCATTCATTTTGACCAATAATAAAAAAACCCGCATTACTTATGGAATGACCCAATATAAGATGTCAGTAACGGAGCTGATAGAAAGATCATAATGAAATGAATGAAGTAAAACCACTGATAAACTTGTTTTTAAACGATGTTCGGCATCCAAAAAATTTTTAGAAGAGGTAAGAAAACATTTGTCCTTCCTGTAAATGTCTACAATAAAGCTTACAGAAGCACTATTAAAATTAAAGTCGCTAGATTAATGCTTAGTGTTCCGGTCTCGTCACTTGACTCGATTATAAATTATTGGCTTGTAAGGGTTAATGCTGGCCACCTATACGGTGTCCCCTTAATGAATGGCCAGCAGTCTCGCCCTTTACTGGGGACAAATGGCATCATTGCCAATCTTCCGGGCATTTGTAATAAATAAATAAATAAATAGATTAATGCCTCATTCGGTATGTATGTAAAACGTGTAATGTTACGTGCATCATATCATCATTCAAACATTATGTGAACTCTACTGACTCACTCACCCTCGAAAAAACTAAAAGACAAAAGCTTAAAAAAGTAAAGTTAAGAATTTAATAACATCATGAGATCAACACGTTAGCTAGCTAATTACTTGATTGAACTTCAAAGATTAGATTCCAAAATATCAGAAGCAGCAAAAAAGTAGAATCTCGATATTTGCGATTTAATACTGCTTGGTTGGGTATTGAGATTCGTATTTGTGGTACCTTAAGGGTAATCTCATCTGGTATGTTATACCAGAATATTTAGAAGTATAAGCTTTGTTGTTTAAAATGTGTTAAAAGTCATAGACAGACACACAATACCCCACTGTTCCTTCAGAATATTCAAAGCTCTGATATTCTGAATATACCAAAGACCTGTAAAAAATAGATTATTGGTATTATAATTCACATGTTTCAACAGTTTCTATCACATTTGATCGACGATAGAATGCATATAAGGATATTTAAACAGATTTTATTTCCATGTGAATGAATCGTAATACTCTATGTCTGGACAGAGATCGAGTGAGACATGATTGATTTTGGTAATGTTGAAGAAATTTCCTCCCATAATAATTTTCATGCAGAGAATATCTCCCGTAACTTGACGAATAGAGACTGTGGTCCGAGAACGTAACTTATCCTATTTGGCTTTAAAAATCTGTATAGTTCAAAAAATTTCTTGGATTCCGTTTACTGTAGGTAAGGCTAGTTGACTTCTGAGAGTTTTGGTTGACACTTTCCCAGCACATTCAATTGCAGTATGAGAGACAAGTGCCTGACCTCCTGATTCTAGATGACAACAGCCTGCTTTCACATATTTCTTGTCTTATCCCCACGTAAATCATGCACCGTCTAAGTGGCTGTTTTCCGCATTCTGTATGATAGTTCCTCTGATCGAGCAGCGGTCTTTGTTTCTTCTATCCAAATGACAAAGAGGTCACCACCAGGCAATGCAGCCATTTTCAAATGGTGTGATGTTTATCACCATCTAGCTTTCCCATTTGATAATAAAGTCACAGGACCAGAATTTGTTGCATATTATTGTGTTATGATCTTAGCTCTTGTACGAGTTATAAATTATTATCTATTTTCCTGCGAAAATCTGCTATCAGTTTAGAAATGTCCTGTACATACGAAGTGAAGCTTCTTAAAGGTAAAATATTTTCCCTGATACATTCTATTTTTGAAGTCAGGTACTCTGTTACTTAAAAAAACACAGAACTAAATAAAAAATAGTAAATAATCATTTTTGTGAAATGGTTGAGATATTGAAGTCATCATGCATCGTAACAGAGATATTAAATTCAAATAAGTATGTATGGAAGGAACTTCCTTGTATGTATATACGTATAAACACCTATAAGTGAGTTTCATTCGTTGAAATTATGTAGCTATTTACTAATTCCTTTTTTTCAACCACTATAAAAATTATTTGTATAATGAATGCAATAATTTCTTCTGCAAACTAGCATTAAGATAGGAGATTAACTTTATTTCAACCGAAGTAAATGCTCTGATTAACAACTGTTTTTGCCTATCATTTTGGTATGAGACATTTGACAGTAATATTATTTTCACGAATGTTATCTGTTCATAACAGATAATATTTTATACTTTATCATTTATTGACATATGCTTAATCAGAAAGGACTTAATATTTTGTTTATTATGGAATGTTAAACATAAAGTAATTGTTGTTATTATCTGAAATGAATATTATTTATTGATATTAATTATATACATTAATAGTATTGTATTTATACCATAAAAAGGTTGATTACAGAAATGATAGGATTCTAGTACAGAGAAGAAAATAATATTTTTGTAATAAGAAAATAATAGGAAGGTAATGAGCATTAAAGCATTGTTACTATTATTGTTGTTATTACATATATTTTTTTTTACTTTTTAATTATATTAAGTCCACATGCAAAATAAATTATCTTACTTCGGTAAAAATGCATTTATTTATAATATTGTTATTTAAATAACTTATTTATTTTAACTTAAAATGCTTTTGTAACATATTGTTTTCTTATCATTGAGGTTTAAAGTTTATTACGTTCAAAATATATATTTTTTATTGTTTCCTTGTCTTTGTTTCGTGTATGTTTTGTGTGTTTGTTCACGTTTTAAAATATTTATGAGAATATATTTGAGTGAAAATCTTGTAATGTCTGTTACACTGTAATGTACACATAAATATCTCATATTGCCTGTTGATAAAATATATGAAGATTTTTATCATCGTCATCAAAGCTTGTAATATTCTTTAAACATATTCTTTAAAGCCTAAGTTTTCTATGTTTGTTCGCGTTTTAAAATGTGTTGTGAATATATTTCAGTGATAATCTTTTGATAGCTGTTACAAAGTAATGTATTCATATACACCTGATATTACCTGTTAATAAAAGATATTAAGCTTTTTGTCGTCGTTATCAACGCTTCTATATACGTTTAATATTCTTTAAACGTATTCTTTAAAGAGTAAGTTTTATCTGTTTGTTAGCATTTTAAAATATGCATGAAAAAATATTTCAATGATAATATTTTATATCATTTACATAGTAATGTAATTACCTGAGATGATTGGTTGGTAAAGATTCGTAGCTTTTTGTCATTATCTACGCTTTTAAAATTCTTACATCCTATTTTTTAAAGTGTAAGTTTTTATGTTTGTTGGTATTTGAAAATATATTGGCGAATATATTTCCTTCGTAATCGTTTAATATATTACATAGTAATATACTCATCATAAACACTTGACATTACCTGTTGATAAAGCATATGTACTTTTTGTCGTCGTCTACGCTTTTAATATTTTTAAAACATATTTTTTAAATGAGTGAAAATCTTTTAATGTCTGTTACACTGTAATGTACTCATAAATATTTCATATAACTTGTTGATAAAATATATGAAACTTTTTTTCATCGTCATCAAAGCTTGTAATATTCTTTAAAGATATTCTTTAAAGCTTAAGTTCTGTATAGTTGTTCATGTTTTTAAACATATGGCTGAGAAAATATTTGAGTGATAATCTTTTAATATCACTTACACAGTAATGTACTTATTAACACCTCATATTACCTATTGATAAAAGATATCTATCCTTTCCTTGTCGTCTTCTATGCTTATATTATTCTTTAAACGCATTCTTTAAAGCGTAAGTTTTGTGTGTTTGTTCACGTTTTAAAATATGTATGAGAAAGTATTTCAGTGATGATTTTTTAAATACCTGTTACACAGATATTTACTCATAAAACCCTCGTACTACCTGTTGATAAAACATCATATATTTCAGTGATTATCATTTAATATCTGTTACATTGTAATGTACTCATAAACACCACGCATTACCTGTTGATAAAAGGTATGTAGATTTTTATCATCGTCATCTACGTTTTTAGTATTCTTTAAACGTATTCTTTAAAGCGTAAGTTTTATATGTTAGTTCCCGTTTTAAAATATTGTTGATAATATATTTCAGTGATAATCTATTAGTATCTGTTACACAGTATTGTACTCATAAATGCTTCATATTACCTGTTGATAAAATATAATATATTTCAGTGATTATTATTTAATATCTGTTAGATTGCAATGTACTCATAAACACCAGGCATTACCTGTTGATAAAAGATATGTATCTTTTTGTCGTCGTCATGTACGCTTTTAGTATTCTTTAAAGCGTAAGTTTTGTATGCTAGTTCCCTTTTTAAATTATGTTTGATAATATATTTCAGTGATAATCTTTTAGTAACTGTTGCACAGTAATGTACTCATAAACACCTGATATTACCTGTTGATAAAAGATAATATATTTCAGCAATAACCTTTTAATATCTGTTACATTGTAATGTAATCATAAACACCTGACATTACCTGTTGATAAAAGGTATGTAGATTTTTGTCATTGTCATCTACGCTTTTAGTATTCTTTAAACGTATTCATTAAAGCGCTAGTTTTGTGTGTTAGTTCCCTTTTTTAAATATGTTTGATAAATATATTTCAGTAATAATCTTTTAGTATCTGTTACACAGTATCTAATGTACTCATAAACACCTGATATAAAACCTGATATACCTGATATACCTGATATACCTGTTGATAAAAACGTAATATATTTCAGCTATAACATTTTAATATCTGTTACATTGTAATGTAATCATAGACACCCGACATTACTTATTGATAAAAATATATGTATATTTTTGTCGTCGTCATATACGCTTTTAGTATTCTTTAAAAAATACTTAAAGCGTATACTTAATATGCATTCTTTATAGCGTATGTTTTGTATGTTAGTTCCCTTTTTAAAATATGTTTGATAACATATTTCATTGATAATCTTTTAGTATCTGTTACACAGTAATGTACTCATAAACACCTGATATTACCTGTTGATAAAAACGTAATATATTTCAGCGATAACCTTTTAATATCTGTTACATTGTAATGTAATCATAGACACCCGACATTACTTATTGATAAAAATATATGTATATTTTTGTCGTCGTCATCTACGCTTTTAGTATTCTTTAAAGAATACTTAAAGCGTATACTTAATACGTATTCTTTATAGCGTAAGTTTTGTATGTTAGTTCCCTTTTTAAAATATGTTGATAAAATATTTCATTGATAATCTTTTAGTATCTGTTACACAGTAATGTACTCATAAACACCTGATATTACCTGCTGATAAAAGATAACGTATTTAAGCAATAATCTTTTAATATCTATTACATTGTAATGTACTCATAAACACCAGGCATTACCTGTTGATAAAAGATATGTATCTTTTTGTCGTCGTCATCTAAGCTTTTAATATTCTTTAAACGCTGAATAAATGGACGTGTCTTTATTTTCGATTGGGACATTTTTGTCATGAGTCCCTCTCTTCATATTTGATTTCTGTGAAAGTCGACACACGTCCTAGATCTTATTCACAGTGAGAGGAGGCAAAGTACGTGAACAGAAAGGACGATTCGCTTTCATATTTCGTCTGCAACATTGATGTATCACTTAACTGCGAGTGCAGTAAATTACGGACTGTAGTGTTACTAAGTAAAAAAAAAAGTGCAAATTGACCGAATTGTTTGTTTTAAAATGTTTTTAATTTCTCATTAAATGCAAGATATTTTATTATATTGCCAACGGATTTAAACGTGTTTCAAAATATTAGAAAAAAAAATTCCTTCGTTATTTGTAAACTGAAGTTATGAAACTCAAATAGTTATAACACGTCAGGTAATTATAGTCATTCAACTACATGTAAAGGTGTAAAATTTTTACTTCGCTGTGTGGTTTACTAATATTTTCATGGAAGGGAAAGTTTAAGCATTTTAAATTTCAAATTTACTTAAATTTCATTGCCATGAGAGTCAGTATAAATATATTTATTTGAGATGGAAGAATTGTTAGAGAGGTTATTAACGATAAAATTTATCAACAATTTAAATGCATTTAAATCATTTACACTACAAAATATTAGTTTGTAATGTAATTCCGTTAAAATATTTTATATAATGACAAGTTAAAATATATCAGATTATCTGGTTATTAGTTATTGATATTGCAGTACATACAGGCTTTATGTAGACGTTTATTTTATGTACTTGCACTAACACTAGCATATATGCATTTAAAGCATTCATAAATGATCTTAAGAGCATACATTGATGCCAAAATTAGGCTTTTGGCAATATTATTTCCGAAGGTGGAATCGCCATTAAAAAATAATAGAAATGTAAAATTTCCTGACATATAAACTAAATGACATAATTATGCCAAAATTAAACAGATGTATATTTCTTTTATTTCTATTATTCATTATAAGAACTAAAATTTTATAGTTGAGAAGCAAGATACTTAATTTCATATTTTTAATGGCGATTCCAACTTCGGAAATAATATTTCCAAAGGCCTAATTTATGCATCAATGTAGGCTATTAAGATCATTTATGAATACTTTAAATTCATATAAACTAGTGTTAGTGCAAGTACATAAAATAAACGTCTACATAAAGCCTGTATGTACTGCAATATCAATAACTAATAACCAGATGATCTGAAGTATTCTAACTTGCGTTTATGTAAATTATTTAAACGGAATCACATTACAAACCAATATTTTGAAGTTTAACTGATTTAAATAAATTTAAATTGTTGATAAATTTTATTGCCAATAAACCTCTCGAACAATCCTGCCATCTTAAATAAATATATTTAATCTGACTCTCAAATTAATGAAATTTAAGCAAAGTTGGAATTTAAAAGGCATAAACTTTCCCTTCCTTGAAAATATTAGTAAATCACTCAGCGAGGTCAACATTTTACACCTTTACATGTAGTTGTATGACTATAATTAATTTAAAGATTTAATAATCTACTTTATGTTAGTGATTTCACCCAGATTCTTCCCAGAAGTTAAGTTAGATCTGGGAAGATCAGGTTTGGTTGTGTACTTATGTCTATTAAAAAAAAATCATTCGGAATTATGATGCCACTTATGAACAGAGTATTTTAGTCTCTCTCTCTCTCTCTCTCTATATATATATATATATATATATATATATATATATATATATATATATATATATATATATATATATATATATATAATATATATATACTCGTACAGTCAATAAATTCGGGGACTTTATTACTACAACAACTAATACACTTACAAAGTCTTCTGAACACAATCACCTTCAAAATAATGTCCTTCCACAACTAAACACTTCTGCCAGCGTTGATACAGCTTCTGGAAACAGTCCTAGAAACCGTTGCGTGAGAGCTGTCGTAAAGCGAGTGTCGCTGTTGCCACCACTTCTTCGGCATTTGCAAACCGCTTGACCTTGATGCGATCTTTCAGTTTCGGGAACAGGTAGAAATCGCAAGGAGCGAGGTCTGGGGAATACGAGGGGTTTGGCACATCTGTGGTGCCGTGTTTAGCAAGGGCTTGTTGCACCATCAGGGATCGGTGCGCCGGAACATTGTCATGCAACAACATCCACATGTTGGATTTCCAAACGTGTGGACGTTTACCACAGATTGCCTCCCGGAGACGACGAAGAACCGGTACATACCATTTGTTGACGATGTTACCTTGTGTTTGGCGCAGCTTGTCCTTTCTGGACCTTGCGCCAATAAACTTCAACCAACCAAACAACCAATGCTCCTACCCGTTGGATGTTCGTCTCCGTTTGTGGGGTCACTGGCCACCCACTTCTCGGATCATCTGCAACAGCGTCTCTCCCATTTTTAAACAAGCTGTACCATTTGAAAACTTTCAATCTGCACATAGCTTCGTCTCGATACGCTTTTTGCAGTAACCGTAACGTTTCTGCAGTGGATTTTCCTAATTTGTAGCAGAATTTAATGTTGGAACGTTGCTCCAAAAAGGACATTTGTTACATCGACATCATAGGCTGACACTCTGCAGCCAAATGGTGAGCTGCGCGCCTTAGCAGTTGTGCAAAGCGTCATGTGACGTCTCACGCGTACGCAGATAACCAGACTTGCAAACCACATCGTTATTTCGGTTCCCCCACACACCGGGCATTAGGGAGGAGGATAGTCCCCGAACTTATTGACTATACTGGTATATATATATATATATATATATATATATATATATATATATATATATATATATATATATATATCCTCTTAATGGCCGCCATTTTACAAAGGGTGTATGAAATTTCCCGTTCTAAAGAGGAAATCGGAAAAATGGACCCCGTAAGCTAAAGGTTAACTCACCTTTACATAGAAGTGTTAGATCGGCGCAGAACTATGTGACATTTATTAAGCTTAAGAACAAGACCTTGTAAATTTAAATCCCTCATTATTTTAAAGTTTTAGATATGAATTACCTGTAACTATAGAAATAGTATTTGAATATTTAAGCTTTTAATAAAGAAATTCGGTAACGAATCTGTATTTGGAAGCAATTTTCCAAAATACTATAATATGCAAAATTATTACTCCTATGTTTATCAAAAACTGTTATTATCTGAACTTTATGTTGAAATATTTTTAACTTTTTATAATAACTCATAATAATTAATTGCATAACTATTACTGATAGCACTCTCCACTCTATCAAATAACAAATTTCCGATACTATAAAGATTTTCCCGCCTTTTGAATATTCTAAATAAAGAACATTTGCATTTTTAGTTATTGACTTCCTTGTACATTAATTTAAAAGGTTTAGTTTACTTTAATTTTTAGAACTTCATACTGAAGATATCAAAACTACATTTTTTTCCTAGAACTCTTTCCAGAACTCGAGGACTCTTC
Source organism: Dolomedes plantarius (assembly GCA_907164885.2). NCBI lineage: Eukaryota > Metazoa > Arthropoda > Arachnida > Araneae > Dolomedidae > Dolomedes > Dolomedes plantarius. The sequence continues at coordinate 47,966,242 of OU015497.1, read as the reverse complement.
TTTTGATACCACAAGTTTATGGCAGCAGTACAGTTAGGCTATTGTAAAACACACTTAGGCTACTTTAAAATACACTTTTTTAAAAACTAAGACATCCAAGTAGGTTTCGCAAGCATGGAAAAAATCAGGAAAAGGACATAATTCAAGAACATAAATGTCGTATAGGGCCTGTCCTGACTTTTTTTGATTTGGGCGTGGATTCGTATTTTATTTGTTGTTGTCTGGAAATTGGGGGGTCTCGCTTTTTCGGGAACGTCACTGCTTCTTCCTTATGCCTTCCGTATTTGGTCTCCAGAGTTCGCTGAAGACTAGCCGCTGTCTTCTGGATCCGGTGCTCGATATTTTCTTGGATCCAACGAGTAAGGTCCGGGAACTATGTCGACCGGTTGTCCTTATGCATCGGAAGTCGGGTCCCCTCCAAATCGGAACGTAGGATCGGGCCAGCTCGCTCCGACGACTCTAACGCTTCCCTCTCTTGTCTCCTTTCTCCTTCCCTCTCTCTCGTCTTTCAATTTTCTTTCTTCAAATCTCATTGGCTATATTTTTCACAATCTCTCAATATTTCACCCATTCAGGAAAGTCCCAATTTTCTCATTCGTTAGTGAGTTAAACGCCTCCTTGCGTCGTAAACAGACCACCCAAAGTCCAGTCCACGTGTTTTGCGGTCTACCTCCCAAACAGGCCCAATAAATTCGTTTACAATAGGGTATTTTACTTTAATGTCAAACCCTGGTGCCATCTCCTTATCCGCGTCTGCAATCAAACTACCCCCTATCGCGCACCGCCGCTTTTAAATTGGCTGATGCGTAAAGATGACTGTTCCGTCCTCTAATCAAAGGCGACTTCCTAGCATTCTAACCAAAATGTGATGAAAACAGCCTTCGATCACATTATCTCTCTAACAAATTTAATTTTTCTATAAAATCGAAAGCGCTTCATCACAATAAATTCAAGACATAAATTCAAGAGCTATCTGTGACACGTGATTGCTACTTTCCCAACAATGGACCTGTTTGGGAAGAATTACTTCTAATCATCAAGAAAATTATGATTCTGTAATATTTTTTTCCAAATATTACCATCCCATTCACTCTGTGATCTTAGATGTAATTTAGAACGAACAGCTTATTGTTCATGTACTGGTGAAAAGCTATTACATAAAGACCTTGCAATTAAAAACGAACTGTATATTAACAAGTTAAATGTAATATTTAATTCAGTATCTAAAGTTAATTTTAAAAGTTATGCGTAATAAATTGAGATAAATTTAGAACGTGGATATATTTATTGCATATTACGAATCTAATATTTTAATGATAAACCTTCTATTTTAAACCTTCTATTTTAAACCTTCTATTTAAACCTCCTATCCAAATATTCATTATCCTTTAACACGCTTGTTTACGGCAAATAATACTCCAAGAATAAGCCTCTTTGTTGGAATAATATATGTTACAGAAAATGCAATTTTTGCACACATTAAACAATATCCTTCAGTCTACCAGTAACCAGTGCCTACATTAAAATTCACTTTTATAGTGAATGCGTAGAATTGTTGGGGGCTATAAATTGAATCCCGAAAATAAGACCAATGTTTAAGAAAATGCTTTTCCTGTATGTCAGACTTTTGTAGGTAAACGAAAAATATAAAGTTTCTTTATTAGATACCATTAACAAGTATTTTAGAAATAAAATTTATAAGTTTATAATATAGAATTAAAGTCATAATATACATGTTTGAGATTTAGGAAACGTCATCATATTCCCGAATCTAGGTTTTTAATTTCGTTTAAAATTAGGGAGTGGAGAAAAATGTTGTTGATCATAATTAAATTTTTAATTAGTTTTTTTAGTGCAAAAAAAGTTCCCGCTCTCCATTTATTTTAAAGACAAAGAAACATACCCTGAAAGAACATTGCAGAGAAAAAAATATTTGTCACGATTTCTTGTGACTAAGATATATGAACTAAAGACATTTGGAATATCATTTAATCTAATTATATTTTATTCCCTCTGATACCAAAAACAAAGCATACAGTTTCAAAACGTTCAATAAATTTCATTTCAGTTTTTATCTTTACAAATTTTTTTCTGGCTTGTCTTTAAATTTATATACCAATGGTCTACCAAAAAACGTTACACATGAACAAAACATTAAGTACTTCTAAATTATAATGCTTAAAAGGGAATAACCATCCGATATAGATTTTTGAAAAACGGTAAAAAAAGTATGCATACACGAAGTAAATAAATTTCTTTAACGCATACAGAATCCCATTATTTAAATAAATGCCGAGAATACATTCCGGGAACTTTTTTTTCGTCTATCAATAGGACAAACTTCTTCTGATAATTTAAACTCACTCAGTAATCGATACTAATACATTACTTAATTGTGTTTGATTAAATGTTGAGCACTGTATTATTTTCAGATATACCAGTAACACAGAACTCCCACTACAAAAAACTTTTATTATTTAATTTTTGAAAGTCAAATAAATATTTATATCTATTATGTCATGATGTACAATTACATCATTTATACGTTCCTTTCAACTTTACATAAATTTCAGGAATACATAAAAAATTAATGCACAAAGTTTTATGTTGTTTTAAATCTCCTGTTATCTAGAGACACATCCTAAACAATAAGCATAAATATGTCAAACGATTTAAACAATGTATATCGATATTATTAATTTACTTAATTGTATTTGATTTGATGCTGCGCACTATATTCCTCTTAAATAAAACAATAACAAAGAACTACATCAGAAAGAAATGTCTATGATAAGAAGAAAAAAAATTATTTATTTTGTTTTTATAAAATTGAAACAAATACAGATACCTGATATGCAATTATGAACAATTATAACATTTATGCGGGCGCAGGGGACCAGTTGGCAAGGGAAGCTGGCGAATGACCTGAAAGTCATTGGTTCGGTGCCCGTCTCTGATAAATCCACTGCCGTGTACACTAATGCCGATGGTTAACGTAAAATCTGTCGTGGCTGCAATGTGCTCCAAGTTCTCAAAATTACCTTTGGAGTTGCGGGGTCAAGTGTTCTGGTCTCGTCACTTGACTTGGTTCAAAATTACGGGACTGATGAGTTTGGCCAAGTCGGACTCCGAACTCTTGTGGAGCCGGTCAAAACAGGAGCCGCACCTTCATCGTACATAGCCTTCGGGACTTGATCTGATGTTGCTGTCGGTCAAGTGGCATAAGCAACAACAACAACAACATTTATACATTACTTTTAACTTATATATATATATACTAGCTGAAAACCCGCGCTTCGCTACGGAGTACATTCAAATTAAATACAACGGTCAACGTATGCAATTTATGCCAAAAAATAAATGTATATATTTATAATAAATGCGATGATCAATGTATACAAATGATGTAAAATATATATCTATCTATATATATATATTTATAAAAAAATCGTAAGGGATATGCATTTTTTTTGGATAATATCCAATCGTCTGTTGCATTAGAAAGAGAAAAAAATATTTTTTTTGTCTATTTAGTTGTTACGCACGTGACGATAAATTTATTGAAATTACCAGAAAAAGAAATCACGTGATCAGCATTTAATAAATTAAATTCTAAAAATTAATCTTTAAAAATTCACCAAAAATCAGGAAATGGAGGTAAAAATTCGACAAAAATTTCATTTTGAAGGAATTTTTATGATCTTTCTCGTGATATAAATTTTATAACCCTCAATGTATTGTTTTAAATGCAAACGTAAAAAAAGGTTAAAAACAGCTTAAAAATTTAATTTTAAAAAATCTAAGAATAATTTTTGAAAAATCTTTCTTAGTGCACCCCTACACTATTAGAAGAATCGCCATGCAAAATTTCAGCCCTTTAGGTCCAGCGGTTTGGTCTGTGCGTTGTATGTCAGTCAGTCAGTCAGTCAGTGAATGAATGAGTCAGTTACGGAACTGTTTTATATATATAGATATTTCAGGAATACATAAGTAATTTAATCCACGTGGTTTTATATTGTTTTAGAGCTCCTGTTAACTTGAGACACATTTTGAACAATAAGTATAAACGTTTCAGGGAATTTAATGGATGAATGTCCATTCATATTTCATTTCTCTCTATTCTAAAAAAAGGTAACTCCCGCCGCCTCTGCCGCCGATGTCAAAAGCTTGTCACGCTATCTCCTCCGAAACCGCTGGGGGTATAGGGTCGAGACCGATACCAATAGATACAGAAAAATGTGGGAAACAAAGTAAGACATGTCTCATCTTCGTCGGAATTTAAGTTTTTTTTTTAATTTTATGTTTGTGGGGAAATATTGACTTTTTCATCTTCAGATTACGACAACTCGCCAAAAAAATGATCGTAGAATTGATCTTTTTACAATCTAAGATTACACACATTTCTCTTTCAAACTAGACCTCATTTGTTTAAAAATATTTTAAAACAGACTAATATTTTCATGAAAAAATGAAACACAGTTTTTCAAGAAATATTTACTTTCTCATATTCAGATTACGACAAATCTCCAAAAAATGATCGTATAATTTTGATCTTTTTACAATTTAAGACTACAGACATTTCTCTTTCAAACTAGACCTCATGTGTTTAAAAATATTTTAAAACAGACTAATATTTTCATTGAAAAATGAAACACAGTTTTTCAAGAAATATCGTGCCCTATGTGGATGTAATATCGATGCTCCTCGAGATTTTATCTTACAAAGAAAATATTTACATTATCTGGAAGCTGAAAGCTTTCTTATTCATATAAACCTCATTTTGAAGTCTATATCTTAAACTTTCGATTTTTAATTGAATTTCACAGCTGATAATTCAGCATTGGTGAAACGCCCTTCGCATTAAGGGTGACAACAGTAAATGGATGGAAGCTGTTACATTGCCCGAGAATGATCCCTATGTATCTCGCTATTAGCCATAAAAGGAGCGAGCGTAGCTAGCCTAGGGGCGAAGCCCATAGTGATCTAAAAAAAAAAACATTCTTGCTCCAATGAAGATCAGTTCTTTAGCATACCGTTTGGAGAATTGTTATGGGTAAAACATAAGATTAAATTCGAATAAATCAACTGTAGTACTAAGGCAAACTATATATTGTGTAAAAATCCAGTAAAAGTCTAGGAATTAGGTTGGTTCTTAATCAAAAGTGTAGTAAAAACCTAGAAGATGATCAAAAACGATACAGAAATGAAACTCACGTGACAATATTTTCCGTCTGTATGAATAAATATAATAAGCAAGGCATCGAAAATTGCTTCTGGTGCAAATGGAAAACTATCCATAGTAAGTTAATTCAGCTGATATTGATAATCACCACTCACGCAAATTTCTTGGCCTTACAATGGTAGGTATCCCATAATTCCTGATTATGAAGAACTTAAATAACTGACACTTCAGGTGTATTCAGAGTATCTATTAATGAAACAGGATATAACAGACAGGAATGGCTCAATTATTACAGTTCAATACAAATACTCCCACCACAAGAACCGTTCTTGGTCGATCATGGCGACAGCCTGTTGTTTCCATGAACTGATTAGCGTTAGAATAGATAATAAGATACCAATTAAAATTAAGTAATTTTTTAACGATCCAAATCCATTTCGAAGTAATTTTGATATATCATGTACATACCTGGAACTATAACGTATACGGTTTACGCAGTCAAAGAGTTGAGAGTAGAATACAATTTACAATAATTGGATAAAGTCATATATATATATATATATATATATATATATATATATATATATATATATATATATATATATATATATATATATATATATACACCCTAATACATAGAAGAGAACAAAACAGCTAAACCCAGATAGCAATTTTATATGGCACTTTGTGCGTCTCATTTGATTCATGAACAGAACATTTTTATAAGGAAACGAGATTCATAAGCTACTGTACACGACTAACTTATAGCTTAAACAAGATTTAAGTCCGAGACTTCATCGACTTAATTTCCCAAAAGATTTGAAAGTGACTTTGGGACAAGTTTCAAGTTACTTGAAGTAAATTCTAGTCAGTGTTAAAATTATGTGTAAATGTCAATGGAAAGCTAGAATCTAATTTCAAATATTTGTTTCCATACAAATTAATTGTAGTTTCCCGTTTCCAGAATTTCAGTGCTTGAGAATTTCAAATGTTTGTTTCAGAGGATAGAGATAAGATTAAATTTTAATTCTTAAGTGATAAAACTGAACTTCAATAATGAAATCTTGAAAATGCTTTCATAATTACTGCTTAAATTGAAAAGCATAAAATTGATATTGAAACAAAAGTCATGTAATCCTCAACATTTAATGAAATAATTGAATAATAAATATAATATCCAAGGAACTCGGCATTAGCAATTTCAAGACGTCTTATATTCGAACAAAGGATTAAATATTCTTATCATGAATTCGTAATTAAGTTAGAGCACTTCTCTAAGACAAATTTATATAACTATGCCATTTTTATTCATCTGTAGGAGCCATAAACAAAATCTTAATTATAGGACGTTGAGAAATAAATAAAATTTAAAAAGATTATTCCTGAAGTTTTCAATCTAACCATAAGACTGGGCTACTACTTTAGTTTTGATATTACATTGAAGGTTAATTTATTCATTATATCAGAGAGATAGGAATATATAAAATGGTTTTCGTTATTTTTTTGTATACATTATTCGGGGAGTGTTAATTTTGATTTTAATATAAGGAAAATATAAAAAAAACCTTCCTTATAAATATTCAAATGCTTCCAACGGTAAATTTAAGCACGTAATATAACACATAGGACATATAAGTATGTGCGACCGATGTTCTATGTAAAATAAAGCAAAAAAAAGAACTAAATTTAACCCGGAAAAATTTATTCTCATTAGTCAAACCACAAAAATGAAATACATCGCTGTAATAAAGTGGCACATGGGTGTTGTGCAAGTTCAGGGAAGAGTGAATTCCATGTTTCCATCGGTTAAAGTGGTATACGAAATTTAAAGAAATATTATATAGCATGTCACGTAATTCCGTCATTTAATATCAGTAAAGTTTTCTGCAAATTAATATTATTTAATTTAAAAAAGAGACTTTTACTTTTACTTCGGGTAGAGTTGTAAACGGAATTTAAAGAATTATTTTGTAACCTGTCACGTAATTCCATCATTTAATGTCACTAAAATTTTCCGCAAATTATTATGATTTAATTTATAAGAGAAAATTTCTCGTTTCCTTCGGTTAGAGTGCTAAATGAAATTTAAAGAATTATTTTGTAACCCGTCACGTAATTCCATCATTAAATATCACTAAAATTTTCCGCAAATTAATGTGATTTAATTTATAAAAGAGACTTTCATGTTTCCTTCTGTTAGAGTGCTAAACGAGACATAAAGAAATATTATATAACCTGTCACACAATTCCGTCATTTAATGTCGCTAAAATTTTCCGCAAAGTAATATGATTTTCTTTATAATAGTGACTTTCATGTTTCCATCGATTAAAGTGCTAAACGGAATTTAAAGAAATATTATCTATCCTGTCACGTGGTTCCGTTGTTTAATGCCAGCAAAATTTTTCGCAAATTAATATATTCCTCGTTATTCAAATGTAAACAGTGTTATAATGCAAAAATATAATAGAAGTCACTACGAACAGATTGTCATATCAGACAGGTATTTGAGTACATCTAATAAATTCATATATTTACTTCCTCAGAAAATCGAGTCTGGGTATTTGAACTAAATATTGCTATTATTATATGCTACAGGCTAAAATATTTACATATATTAATAATAAAATAAAGGGTATTTGTTTAAGGCTCCGGACGATGTAATATTATGTCTGATAACTGAATGAGGAAATTTTATAATGTATTGATAAACTAAATAATACATCATCCGTTAGGTCATTTTCATTTCATTTCCTCACAGAGAATTCATTTTTCGCAAACATTCAAATGAAGATGCCATTGGAAATAATTTAATAAAGTATTTCAAACCAATCGTACTATTATATAATTCAAAATTCAGAATACACTTTCTCCATTATTTTGAGAAATCATTTCTACTTGTTTATCCAAGAGTCCTATTGACGTCTTTTTTGAGGATTTGAACTATTTTACTTTTTCCTCCATTTGTTTGGATCAGAGATACATAAAGCCATAATTAGAGAGTTTTCATCGGTTTCTTGGCAAGAAGCGTTTTTCCAAGTTATTCGTACACCTACGGATATGACTGTTACATTTTTTTAAATTCTGCCTTTTTATCTATTTTAAACGCGGTAAGTTAAAACTCGGAAATATATAAAAAAATTTAGTTGTTTCATTAAACTATTTTTTTTCAGGGGGAGAAAATTGTAAAAAAAAACGGTGAAAATTTGACGTACCCGCAATATCTGATATCTCAAAAACAAAATAAATAATATATTACCATTTTATAAACTGGATAATGAAGATAATAAATTTCTCTAGGGATTAAAGTATTCTCTAGCGATTATCAGATTTATATTCTGTTTATCTCTGAGTCAGTAACAGTTAAAGTACTGATGCACAGAAAAATCGCTTAAAATTCATTGTCACCTGCAATTCATACCTACGTAACCAAAAAAAAAAAAAACTAATTTATCTGAAATCATGAACATACTCTATTTACTTTAAAGGGACAAGGACTTTCAACCTGGAATTATTTTATTTTTAATTTTAACTCTATATACAGAGTAAGAACAATTAATATTCATTTTTAAAAGATTGAAGACTCTTAGAATTTACAAATAAGTATTTTGTGGAAAAATAAGCCCTGTTTTCAAATTTTTTTGTTCAAAAATGATAGAATTTTTCAAAATGCTCCAGGCGCATTCCATATCATTTAAAAAACTGTTTAGTATACGTTTTCCATACATACAGGATGATTTTTTTTAAAACTGACACTACTCAGAGCCATCTGTAGCGCGATCTATCAGCCGGAATTTCACCAAAATTTATTGAGGGACTAAGGACAACACGGGAAAGAGTTTCCGTCAAACAAAATAGTTCCAAAGGTCGTCGATAGGGGAAGATATGGCGCTTTTGTTGTCGGCGCAACCAGTATTTTGTATAAAAGGAAAGAAAAACATCAAAATACAAATTCACGACTAAGTAGTCGACAGCAGCGCCAGTATTTCGGGCTATAAAGATAAGGGGTGAATACCGAATACATTGTAAGCAGACAAATGAATAACAAAGGAATTTAACAAAGGAATTTCACTGCAATATCAATTTATGTAGTAAATTCACTTCTCCCTTCTTCAATGTGACCAAAGTCCCTGTGGACGACACATTGCATCCTGATCACTACGTTCTCAACGGCAAAGCGTAACATGTCACCGGGAATGTTCATCAAAATCCGGGATATGTTGTCCTTTAGGGCCACCAAGTTCGAAACTCCACCAAGATACACCTTAGACTTCAAATAACCCCTCAGAAAATGTCACATGGATTAGGTCCGGGAAGCGAAGTGGCCATGCATGTGTAAAAAAGCGACTGATGGCCCTTTCTTCTGTAAAGCGAAGCTGCAACAGATTTCGTACCGATCTTTATAGCCCAAAATACTGGCTCTGTTGTCGACTAAGTAGTCCAGAATTTGCATTTTGATGTTTTACTTGGCTTTTATTCGAACACTCTTGTGCGCCGACAACAACAGCGCCATACCTTCCCCTATCGGTGACTTTTAGAACTATTTTTTTTCCACGATAACTCTTTCCCATGTCGTCCTTAGTCCCTTTATTAATTTTGGTGGAATTCTGGCTAATAGACCGTGCTACAGATGACTCTGAGTAGTGTCAGTTTAAAAAAAAATCCCCCTGTATATAAATTTAATTGTGCAATGAATTTCTTTTTGTATGAATCTAAAGCCATAATTTTTTTTCTATCTACTGTTATTCTTTTTACGTTTTTGCATGTTTTTACTCCATTTCGCGGTCTTTGGGTTCTGAAAAATATTTTGGTTTCAAAGAATTATGCACAGTTTTGTGACAAACACTCCCAGTAACAATCCTGAGAAATTTAAAAGAAATCAGAAGAAAAGTATTGAGCATGAATCATTCTGAAAAATCTAGCATTTTTGAAGAAGTTTTTGATAAATAGGGCATATTCTTCCCCAAAATATTTATTCGTGAATTCTAAGCGTCTTTAATAAATAAAAAATAATATTAATTATTCTCATTTTGTACATAGAGTAAAATACTTAAAATGAAAAATACGAGGTTGAAGGCCCCTCGTCCCCTTAAAAACATTTATAGATAAAGTATGCAAAATTTTAAGGCCTTTTATGGGTAACCTTTTTGTTATAGGAAGTTTTACGTAAAGAGCAACGATGGAAAAAATTAATTTTTAGAAGACTCTAAAAATAGCTTTATAACACATTTATTACTTTAAAAATAACTATTTTCGTACTAAAATCCCCCAGTTTTATAAAATCAATCAGAATTAGAAAGATAAAATATCAAGCTTTAATGTTATTGAAAAAAAATCGATATTTTGACCCAAAATGTTGTTTTAAAGGTATTCGGACACCGTAGATGATATTTTCCTCTTAATAAACTAGTTGAAAGAAAAAATCGTTAGAAATGGATCCACCATATTTCATGCAAATATAATAACAGAAGCATTTCGATGTAGAAATTGAATACAGTTATTCTAGTCCCAATTTAAACTATACTTCTTTCTAAAATTTGAAAGGGTAGCATACCTTTATTAATATCGCGTTACTGTGCTCCATTTTTACAATACTAAATTACATACCAGCTCAGAGTTTTACTACTACATAGACATCCCTAGAAAAACTTAAAAGAAACATAAGTTTGAATACATTCTTGTAAATTTATGATCGGAATTACTGATCTATTCATAACAAGCAGATCTGTACGCTTTATTTTAAAACCCACTTTAAAAGTTAAAAAAAAATAATTTACTTTACAAAATACTGCCCCTTCCGAAAGACAAAATATTTTCAAATACACATGCGAGAAAAATGGTAACTGTTATTCTAAATTTCAACGTATAAATACGAGTATATCAGAAAAGAAGAAAATAAAAGAGAGCAGTATCTTGGCTTTTAGCCAAAATAGCAGCAAACATATGTAATATATTTATTGCTTTCAACATAAATATCTGCTCTTTCTCAGAAATTGCTTTCTGTTTCATATCATTGAGAAAGAGTGGGGATATATAAAGGCAAAAGTTTTCTAGATATTTTATTCGTCTTTCCCCAATACATTTTTCATATCTTGTTTCGGCCGTGAAAATATAGACAAATATAATGCAATTTTCACCATTTTTCCAACAAAATAAACATCAAAAGTTCTGGCTCCTGTGACGTATTTTGAGGGTTCGGTCGGGGACTAATATTTTCTAAATATTAAAACTAAAAATAGCTCACATGGTTATTTAAAGGTACATTTCAAATATGGATGCATTTTTTACCATGTTGAGTAACTATTTAAAAAAACTACGTAAGAACGACCACTGGGACCTGAAAAAATAGCAAAATATTTTCAGACAGTACTTTTTGAGTTTTAGAATGGATTGTTAAGTGTTCTGTTTCATTTCATATCTGAGTCACAGAAATAAATATTAATTTATTCAGTAAAACTCTTTATTCTAGGCCTATAATGCAATATTGAAATTTTGTGTACATTAATAACAAGTTTATTTGGTAAAAAGTGACAGTGCACAAAGATATAAAGACTGAGCAATAATATAAGTACTAAGAATAAGCACTAAAATATAAGTACACATCATTTTTGTAGCCTATAAAATTTAGACGGGACAAAAGATTTCCTGCTTTAAATTTTGGAGAGTTTTTGTAAAATTTAGAAATTTTACTTCGTCTTTAAATCTTAAAATAAATTTTACAGTCTTATAAAATTATTTAAATTTTCCGATTTTTTCTCCCTTTTCTTAAAGTGTATACATTCTCTTCTAATTTTAAACTGGCTCCTCTTTCTAAAAATAAAATTTAAATATATTGTGATAAAGTTAAGTTCTTCTCGAAGTGGTTAAGTTTAGTAAAATTAAGTTTTCTTTGAATACCTGATTCAGAAAAAAAGCTCAAGTCAGAGAAATTAAATTTAAATTTAACCATATTGCATGTCCTATAAATTGAATTTCTCTATCTTTTGTAAGTACATTGCTGTTTAGAAAAATTTTAACTAAATAAACTTTTAATGTAAGTGCTTTTTACAGCATATTTTTTTCGTTGCAATAAGATATGATTAATTGATTACGATCGCATGGATCAACACATTCTACGGAATAGTTTCTTTGTATTGTCATGATCAATAGTGGCAAGGATACATAGTAGTAGTGGCATCTCTCAGTACTAAAATAAAAAGTGTACAAGAGGTTAATTACATTTCCTCCATGCGTTTCATAACATGTTATAAGCAGTTACGGTTTGTAATAAAAATATATTAAGATAACGAAGATTATCCAAAATTGCTTGAGCAAAGTTTGTGGTGTAACACTTTTCATAGTTAAATTTCATTTAAACTTAAAAAAATAGGATTTGGTTGCACATGGACAAAATGATGTAATTGTCTAATTCTCAGTTCAGACACATAGTTTCATTCCTTTGAAACATATATCGTTCAAGTTCTGAAGCTGCAGTGAATTTAGAAATTAATATTCACCTCTCTTCTGTAACCTTCGACTATGAAGATCTGCTAGATACAGCTGATAAATATCACGTTATTCACAGAATTAATAAGATAGTGATTGCTTTGATGTCCTTGAACGTGTACGTGTGTAGCTACTTTATAGAAATACTTTATCTGAAACAAGTTGTTTAATTGAAAATGTTGATGCTTATGCCACTTGACTGACATCAACATCAGATGAAGTCCCGAAGACTGGGCGAAGAAGGTGCAGCTCCTGTTCCGACTGGCACCACAAGGGTCGGAGTCAAACTTGGCCAAAGGACCAGTCCCGTAATTTTGAACCGAGACAAGTGCCGAGGCTGGAACACTTGACCCCGCACCTCCAAAGGTAATTTTGAGGACTTGGAGGGCAATGCAGCCACGGCAGATTCTACGTGCACCAGCTGCCGTTAGTGTACACGGCAGTGGATTTCGTCAGCGACGAGCATTGAACCAGTGAGTTTCAGGTCACTTGCCCGCTGACCTTGCCAGCTGGGCCACTGCACCCCGTTTAATTGAAGTAAACCGAGAATTTAAAAAAAAAACCAAACATAACTGTACGGCATCTGTATAAATTAAAATAATCTTCTTTGAGAATTTTCATTTAACAGCGATTGTAATGTCAGTGAGTGATATGAAAACTCTGGCGTCGAAAAATTACTACAACGAGGAAAATAATCCAGTTCTCACATTTACATGTTTTCTTTTACCTGATAATACGTAAATTTCCAACCTATATAGAGTGTAGTCTTTTTTAAGCATATACAGTTGTTTCTTGCTGAAATCTAAATAGACAGAATTGGAAACAGTAGGCAGATCTGGTCCACCAAATAATTTTTTTCTGCTTAATCTTAGAGAAAATTTATGAGTTTAAAGTGAGACGTATTTCTGTTGTATACGACTGTAGAAATTATACATGTATATTATACATGTATACAGATGGAATATAATATCTATATCTAAATATCTATATCTAAATATCTATAAAACATTTTTATTCAAGAAAATGAGAATTACCCGTAGAAATATTCAATGTGAAAAAAGTGAACATTTCACTGCAAGAATGTATTCATTACTTTTCCCAAATATGCACAAAAAATCCTTTTAATTTTAATCTAATAATATTTATTTATTATACCAATAATCTATTCTGAGAGGTAAAATATCTATTTTGAGTTGGAGGGCAACCTCTTTCAAAAAAGCGAATAGACTTCTTCTACAATGGCTTATGAATAAAATTAAATAACTAATTATAGTAAGAATTTTAAATGCTTTAGATACTGCATTATATATCTTTGATAGCAATATTATAATATATAACTCTCATTGTAAATATGAACTGTAATTTCAAAGACAAATAATTAAAAATCTTTACCATAAATACTTTGATAATATACAGCAGTTTACTAAACATACAGGGAATTTTTTTAGTTTGTACATGAATTATTAAAAATATGAAATGAAATTGTTAAAGTTTCATTAGAGGGGAAGTTTCAAAATTCTTAAATATAACTCCAGCAATACTGAATAAAGTATTGTATTTAATTTACTCGCAAGAATCACTTAAATGGCTTTTGAACTAAGTATATAATGATATTTAAATCTTTTAATAGAGATACATTGCATTAGCATGAAGAAAAAATGCATATTACATTAAACCTTTCCTCAATAATTAAATGTTTCGTGAAAGTAAATTTCTTCAGATGGGTTTATCTTTCAAAGACATATAGCAGCTGGCTTTCTTTACAGTCAAAAATTGCGGCAAACATTCTCTTTTTATACCAGCTTTGGTTGACGTAACTAAATTATAACCGAATCTAATTTATTCGATATCTGGTAAGGCTTAAAGTGTCAACATTGTTTATTTAAGGCTAGTATTTTCAGTTCATAAAAATATTTCTCCTGCTTCATTTTAAGCATTTTTGCAATTATCTGAGTGTTTAGCTTATTATTATATATAAATAGCTCTAATTTTTTTCTTTATATTATATGCCACTTGCCTAAGTGAAAAGCTGAGATTAAATAATTAAAGTGAATATGGAGAATGCTTATTATGTGACAATGAATTTAGTGAATTGTTATTACTTTTTTTTGCTTGTTTGCCATTTCCTAGATGCATTTTGAGTTAAAAGTATGTAATTATTTTATTACGATAAATTTATTGTAGGTATAATTAAAAAGTACTACTTGAAAATTATTATCATAATGGTAATGATTAAAATATTTTAGAAATTATTCTTGAAAAAAGGCAAGATAAATATGTATTTAGAGCATAAAATGTTTCAGTTTTAGACAAAACTTCCTTCCTCATAACCTTCATAACAATAACTTATTTCAGCTGCAATTTTAAACAAACGTATTTTATTCAATTACCAATACATTAAATGAGTTGGAAGATAGCATCATTTAATGGTGATTTCCATGCATTTCATTTTCCTGTCTTTTTTCATTTGTTTATTTATTTAAGTTTTATTTCTTTACTTGTTACAAATATATAACCAAATTGCGATCAACATAAAAAATTGCAATGGTCTGAAAATCCAGGTTAGGTTTGCTGATTCCATCGTCTAATGCATTTACAAATTGTTTAAATTTCACTCAAGTAATTTATTATTTTATTGTAACTGAAGTATGAAAATATGTTACACTGTAAATACGATAAAAGTATATTGAGAATGAGTTTAGAAGAAATTTGTGTACATTTTTTTTTGCCCCATCTCAAAATTATATTTGGAAATGTTATAAAATTTCTATTTATGATGTATTTTGTATCATGTTTGGATAAGGATTTCAAAATTAAGATTTCTTTACATCACCAGCATTGTTTATTTAATAGAACGTTAATCTGAGCATTAGGAAACACCGATTCATTTCTTGTCAAGTCAATAATTGTTATATCATGAAATAATACTTAAATGCAAAGCTATTTAATGCAGCATCAAAATACAATAACTGAATAATACAGCAGTGAAAACTTAAAAGAACACAGTAATTAATTAATTTACAGTGCAATTAAATCCGGAATTATTTCTTGGAATCTTTCCAAATGACATAAGATGTCGTTTATACATTTGAAATGATCTTAGATCACACATTTGTGTTATATTTCAGCGTTTGATAAATGATGATAAATAAGATAGTTTCTTGAAGAGCATGTACATTCATTGCCATTTGCAAAAAAAAAATTCTAGAATCGCAAAAATAGCGTTAGAAACAGAATCCCATTTATTTCTGCTTGCACATGGTTATTGGTGACTCTATACCTGCGTGATCAATTCTAGATGTATAAGATGGCTGACAATCCTTGTTTCTAAGTGCAGGACATTTTCGTCTTCTCACCTTCCCTCCCCAAAAATATTTGACGCAGTTGACAGCTGCTGTCTTTCACATTTACGCCGTCACACACATAGCTAAGTTATAAACAGTTTTCATCTGGGGTACTCTAAAAGATCTCTTCCATTTCCTCTCGTTCAGTTTCTCACGTCTCTTAAACTCTTTTACGCAGTAGAATGACAGTTTTTACGTCTTATAATACGACTTTCTGCAACTCCAGATAAAACTGTATAAATCTTTTTTTATCTCTCTTTCCTCACAGTAATACTTACAGAAGCAGCCGCTAGTGTTGAAATGTGTTGATACTGAAGTACAAGGTAAGGATATGTATATAGATGTAACTTTAATTATTCAATTCGATGACTCTCCATCAATTTATACCATGCATTTTTCTGAACACAAATTTATATATTGATTTGCATGAAACACTTAATTTTTAATCGTGGTGAATTTTTCCTAAGAGACATAACTGTAGAATAGTGAATGTGAATTAATTCAAACTCCAATTTGATTTTAACTGTAGAGATAAGTCTACATAAGTACTTTGCGTGGTATATTAAGTACATCAGGTAACACAGTCATATCTAACGGGATTGTCATATCTACTGAGAAGTTATTTCATCAGTGTTATTTATCGCTGTATATTGAGATAAGCGCTTGTATCCTATTAGTGTCTTGAATACAGGAAAGAAAAACTGCATTATGAATTCCATACTTTCGGCTTATTTACAAATCAGTTGTGTCAAAAGGGTAAATATTTATACGCAGTCTGAGAGTTTGATACTATATTTTGTATTGTGTGTAGTTTAAATAAAATAAATATACCCTAATTATAAGTAACATAATAAAAAAGGAATTAAAAAAAATATTTATTATAAATTGCAAATAGTTCATCATTACAAAGGACAAATGATTGTAATAAATTCAAGGTAGCTTTCCTTTTCCATCACCGGTGTAAAGATAGGGTGAATTTGTTGTTGGAAATCAGCTTTTATCTATAAAATTCTAGTTCATTTCTTTACTTTTATTAAACATTTTCGTGAACTCTGCGCGTTCAAAGTAATGCATTAATATAAAGCTAATTACTGAAAATCCAACTTCATCAGAACTAATAAAATTTATCACATTACCAGCTGTTAAGCTACAGTTGTAAAAAATACTGAAAATATTATTTTTAAACTAAATAAAGTCCTGTAAAAAAGATATTTTTTACACTACATGAACATTACACTACCCTTAAAATGTATTTAAACCTTGCAGTAAATTTAGCTGAACAGATACCCGCTGACAAATATTTTTTCTCTGCTGTAAATGTTTAAATATCTAGTCGTCATTACGGGCCACATCAGCGCACCTTTAGGTAACTGGACATTAATGGAACGAACGTAATATGGATAAAACACAATGAACGGGTTAGTGCTTCGTATAATGATACTTCGTATAATGATACTTCTGTATATATCTCAGAAAGCCTGATTTTATCTAGGGCCTGCAGTGTGTGTGTGTGTTACAAACTGCTTTATTCCGGAAATTAATCCATACATATCAGGCAGCCCACAATATTACAAAGGATCAGGAAGCATAACAAATCAAAACAGCAATATAAAATAGAAACAAAATAAACTAGAAAAATATACACAATCAAAAAGAGAGTTCATACTGGTTTCATACTGGTCCTTGCATCCCAATACAATTTGCTGATGTCTCCGTTTCTTTAGGAGATTCTGTCAAGTCCATGGCAAGTTAGGAGGTGATCCAAATTCATAACGCCTGCCCTGCAGATCGGGTAAACGTTGGTAGGAAATATACCGATTTTGAACAGATCTTCTACCATGCAGTCGTGTCCAGTCTGTAGCCTTAAATTTGCTACTGCTTCCTTGCAGTGTTTGTGCCATAAGATTTCCAACAGTCCTAAATCTGGGAATGTTTTAGCCTGTTTGCAGCAAATAAGGGAATTTGTATTCCAAAAATAAATAACCAAGGACACTTCATAGGCTAACGAGGAAATTCCGAAAGTTACACAGATCTTTAATTCCTGCTACAGAACAAAATGATACATTGCGATAATTTCCGTAAGATGTTTAGAGGCATTTTTTAAAAATGGTCTTACTTCTTGCATGAAAAATAACCGGTTTGGCACGAGGTTCTTATGACCATTCCAAATTACAGTCGAACAGTCATCATCATTGGAGATGCAAATCGGACTAACGGGAATCAAAAAGACAAATTATATAGTAGTTTATGGTTCCTTGAAATAAACGATCGTCATACAAGCATTTTTAACATTAAAATGTAAAATATTCACTAAAAAAATTTATTTCACCTACTAGATTCAAAAACTTTTCTTTAGGGCATTTTTCACTACTACTTTTTTTTTAGCCTTCCGAATTGAATATTCCTTAGCAAAGACTAACTGTTCAAATTTTGCAAATAGTAAGATGTTTCCCATCAATATTACTTATTATATTTTAAAGAGCAATATTTTTGCTCATTTAATTCTCAAAAGATTAATGGTATTTAGATCATTAATTATATTATCATTTAATGCGTTATGTAAGAAAAACCGTAAATGATTTTTACGTGTAAAAAATATTCTAGCTGTTCTATTTTTTTATTGTGTTCTTAAAGGAAGATTTTACAAATACCTTTAGCTTCCTTCATCTTGTGACTTGTAAGGAAATATTGACTCTTGCGTTGCTACAAGTCCTTTAATAAGGATATGTCGACGTCCTAATGAAGAAAGAGAGCCTGCGGCACGTCTGCATTATAACTATTGACTGAATCTGACTTCCGATTCGTTATACTGTTGTATGATATATATTTGCTTTTCGATGCCTTATTTCAGAGCAGGAATCATTCTGTGATGATAATAACTACACTTTTCATAATCTGATTATGAAAAGGAATTCGAATGAATTCGAATGAAAACCGTTTCGAATGAATTCTGTAAAGCATGACGTTATAATAAAGTTTGCAGATTTTACAACAATCAGTAGTAAAATAAAACATATATAAGAATAATACGTACATGCACATATACACTCAAGAGCCAAAACATTATGACCACCCCTACATTTTGCAATGAATTCGCCTGGATGACGTGGAAGGCACGTGATCAGGTGGAAGTGGTATTTAACTGCTGCTGGAGAGTCTGAAGAATCATTCTTTCACTTAATTCTGTGTGTGATGGTAAAGGCTGCGGATCTAAGCGACTTTGATAGAGGGCAGATTGTAATGGCTCGAAGGCTCGGAACAAGTATTTCCGAAACTGCACGACTCGTGGGTTGTTCGCGACCTACAGTTGTTAGTACTTACGCAAAGTGGATGACTGACGGTGAAACCAGCAGTAGACGACATGGTGTTGGACGTCCACACGCTATCAAAGAAAAAGGTCGTCGAAGACTGTCTCTCATGGTGAAGCAAAACCGGAGCCAGACAGTGGCTCAGCTGACAGCCCAATACAATGCAGGGCCAAGTAGAATAGTATCGCAGCACACTGTTCAACGGACACTGTTGGATATGGGGCTACGCAGCAAACGTCCCACTCGTGTGCCTTTGCTGACCAAGCGTCATTGCCAACTGCGCCTGCGATGGGCCCGGGAACATCGCGACTGGCCCATGGATCAGTGGGAGAGAGTTGCCTGGTCAGATGAATCACGGTATGTCATTCATCACGCCGATTGCCGTGTCAGGATACGCCGTCTTCCAGGCGAACTGTTGCTCCCTCTATGTACAGTAGGTCATACACAGGCCGGTGGTGGCGGTATTATGCTTTGGGAGACGTTCTCTTGGGCGTCTCTGGGACCCGTGGTTGTGGTAGAGCAGACCATGAATGCTACAGGGTATCTGAATATCATTGCGGACCAGTTGCACCCTTACATGGCCTCTGTTTTTCCAGCTGGAAATGGAATGTTCCAACAGGACAACGCCTCGTGTCACAAGGCTAAAATTGTGTTGGAGTGGTTCCAGGAACATGATGCTGAATTCCAGTTAATGTCCTGGCAGTCTAACTCACCGGATCTCAATCCGATAGAACACATTTGGGATGTCATGGGATGGCAGCTCAGAGTTCAAAGACCACCAATTCGCAATATCTCGGATTTGCGTGACCGTTGCTTAAACATCTGGTACAATCTGTCTCCGGCCATCTACCAAGGACTTGTGACATCCATGCCAAGGCGTGTTGAAGGTGTGTTGTGCGCCAAAGGTGGGCCAACTCGTTATTGACAGGTGGTCATAATGTTTTGGCTCTTGAGTGTATATCACACACAAACAAACACACACACACACACACACACACACACACACACACACATATATATATATATATATATATATATATATATATATATATATATATATATATATATATATATATATATATAATATATATACAGGGTGAATCTGAACAAGTGGGCAAAACTTTACGGGGTGAGAAAACGCAGCTATACGAGCAATATCCATCAAAGAATGTATGGTCGGAAAGCAAACGGTGAGAAGTTAAAAGGTAGTTTTTCACTGTCACATTTAAAGAATTAACACAAGAATTAGAGGAGATATTGAAGAAAACATTTTATTAACAGGAATGTAATTGATTTACATGGTCAAAGAAATTGCTCAAAAGAGCTTCCGCCAGCTGTAATGCAGACTTCACACATGCGCGATAGAGACACCAGGCATTTCCTGAATATCGCCGGCGACAACGACGATCCTGGTGACTACTTCCATATTGGTTTCAATGGGGTACTCGTAGATTAGGCTTTTCATATGTCCCCACAGGAAAAAGTCCAAACACGAGAGATCCGACGATCTTGGTGGCCAAGCTATGGGACCACCTAGACCAATCCATCACCCTGGGAATGTTGCAGCTAAATTGTTCCGCACATCCAAGCTGAAGTGTGCTGGCGCACCGTCGTGCTGGAACAACATTCTCGACCTGATGGGGGTTGGAATCGGAAGCTGCAGCTCCGGCAACACCTCTCGTCGGAATGTGTGATACGATTCGCCGTCTAGACGGTGTAGCAGGAGGTGTGGGCCAACCAAATGGTCATGGAGCATCACTGTGCAAACATTTACGGAAAACCGCCGCTGGAACGAATGAGGACGTGTGACATGCTGGTATCATTTACAGCGCCACCTAGAGCCTCGCTGTTTGCGTTCCGCCTATACTTTCTATGACGAATATTGCTCGTTTAGATACGTTCTATCACCCCGTAAAGTTTTGCGCACTTGTTCAGAATCACCCTGTGTATATATATATATATATATATATATATATATATATATATATATATATATATATATATATATATATATATATATATATATACACACTTAAGTAATAATTGATTTGGGTTCAAATTTTTTTAGAACTTATCTATTACCAAAATTTAAGAGAAGACAACACAGCAAATGTCTGCTTCGGTTCTGCTTACTTCTGAAATCTATGAATGTTTGTATTTTCATAGAGTAGTTGAGGCACTCCTGTCAAGCTTTTATTTTAAGAATCCCTTATCTTAAAGATGCAGTTCTGAATAGTAACATTTGTTAATTATCTTGGTTTATGCTTTGAAAAACAGTTATATTACATTGAATTTCTGCACGAATCATATCCCAATAATCACACTGGGTTCAAAGTAGGTGGTATAAAACATTAATGGTGTATGTTTCCGGTCTCATTTCGATTATCTTTCGTTAAATGTGCCCGTTAAATCTCTGCATTGATATGGTGGAGGATGAAAAAATTAAGTCCTATTACCACTGTTCTTCATATGACAAAAAGAGCTTTTAAGAGAAAGTGTGCTATGATTACATTATACACATATGCTATTTAAATTTAAATCTAATAACAACCACTTGTTCATTTTGATTTCATTGCAATTTTAAGCAAATTCAAATTAAACTTTCGTTTTTTATTGAGACTTTTGTAAAAACTTCAGAGCAATAACCTTTTCTGTTGTTTTAAAAACACTTCAGTGCCGTGCCCTTTTATCAGCAAATGTTATTCTTTAAAGATGTTTCAGGGTGTTTCGTTAGATTAGATCAGAGTAAAAATATAACATATTAATATTGTAATGACACGTAGTAACTATTGCTAATTAACTATTGATACGGTTTACTTCTAAATACTTTATTTGTGATACTTGAAATATGCTAGGTTGTAACACGTATTCTTAAGGTAATGTATTTAATGTGATGATTTCTTTGCTACAAAAAAATTAATGATAACTCCATTACGATGAGAAACGTTTTCATCAGAGTATTAATGTAGTACAAATCTAATTTTTATTGAATAACTGTTTATCAGAATACCGAATTACTTCGGCTACGTCGATAAGAACATGCAATCTTTCTTTCCAAATTAAGAAAAAAACTAATGAGAATAATTAAATTCAACAGCTTTTCAGGCGTTTTTCTGGATCACGTGAGTCTAACAAAAGATTTATTTTGCTACTCTGGACACGCATGGAGGGTAGGAGCAGATGGCTCGATAGAAAAATCTTCAACAAACCAAGATAAACATTTGAAACATGAACAGAATAGTAATGGTATGAAAGAGTCTTTTTTATAGAGTTAGAAGAAGAAAGTTAACGTTTTCTTGTTAATTACTGTATGTTAACTTAAAGATAGTAAAGAATCTCACTTATAAAAAGAAATTTGTTGGTGTCACAAATTACAGATTTCTTCTTACAAAGTTTAACCCTTGTAAGCATGACTAAAAGTTTCTATATACACGCTAAGAAATCATAGCTTCTTTTATAACCATTACTTCTTTAACTCGGAGAATAACGACTTTTAAGGAACAAAGACAAAGTTGCGAAATTTATATTTATACGATTGCTAAAAGGTTAACTTTCTTGGTAGCCATGAATGATTAGAAAATAATTGCATTTAAGACCAGCAAAGAATTTTCCGAAATAGTTTTATGCATCGCTCATAATGCAAAGAATATTATAGTATCGGTAAAGGAGTCATACATTTTTTGGGGGAGGTATGTATCTTAAAGTACTTTATGTGTGCATATGTATATATATATATATATATATATATATATATATATATATATATATATATATATATATATATATATATATATATATATATATATATATATATATATATATATATATATATATATATATATATATATATATACACTGAAGTGCTACTGAATTAGGGATACCTACCTAGTAACGAGTTGGGCCTCCTCTGGCCTTGATAACGGCTGCCACATGACGAGGGATAGATTCAACAAGTTTCTGGAAACGTTCCACGGGAATGGCTTGCCAAATATTGGCTAAAGCTGTCCATAATTTAGTAAGTTTCTTTGGTGCTGTGTGATGGCCTTTCAGGCCTTGTTCCAAAACATCTTAAAGACGCTCAATAGGATTTAAGTCTGGGCTTCTATGTGGCCAATTTATGACAGAGAAGTCTGGCCAACCAGCCAGTAGCCAACCGGGACTTGTGAGAGGTACAGTTGTCTTGCTGGAAAACTCCATTACCGTGCGGATAACAGAACAGCATAAACGGATGGAGGTGATCACCCAGCAACTCTACGTACCAAATTGCATTGAGGGAGGTTGGTACACGCACCAATGATCCCAAACTGTGCCACGAAAAAACACCTCAGACCATGATTGAGCCACTATGCTCTTGTACAGTTCCAGCCAGGCATGCAGGATCCATGGTTTCTTGAGCCTGACCCCATATTCTCAATCTCCCGTCGGCGTTAAGTAGTCGGAATCGAGACTGATCACTCCATTCTATTCGTTTCCAGTCCTCTACACTCCAGTCTCTGTGCTATCTCGCCCAGGCAAGACGTGCAGCCCGATGGCGAGTATAGAGCGACGGTACTCTCGTAGGTCGACGGCTCTCGAAACCCATACGGTGAAGCGAGCGTTGCACAGTCCGTTTACTGAATGTACGACTGGCACCATCATTAAACTGGGTGTTTATTTGAGATAATGTTTGACTTCACTGGCTACGTAAAATACGCCTGAGCCGTCTCTCACCACGCACTGTCAAGTCTAATTGTCCTTTGGAGTTTGCCCGATCGCTAGTTTTTTTTTTCACCATCCATGTATTCTTGGTATACTCTTGACACTGTCGACCTTGAAAATCCTAGCTGTCTGACGATTTCGGAAATTGAATGGCCCATGCATCGTGCACCTACGATTTGTCCGCGATCGAAGGCGTCTAAATCAGGCAGTTTACCCATACTGGCAATTCTAACAACTAATTCAGAACAACCACAGTACGCGCTATATATGCAGTTACCACAGCGCCCTCACTTGCGCATACATGATGCGCAGCGCTACACAATTTGCATAGGCTTTGCTATCCCTAATTCAGTGGCACTTCAGTGTATATATATATATATATATATATATGCGTGTGTGTGTGTGTGTGTGTTTGTTTGTTTGTTTCTTTGTTTGTGTAAGTAACATTAAACGCTTCCTCCTATTAAATTGCATTTAACGCGCATTCTAGATTATCCTTTTAATAAAGTACGAGCTCTCATCCAAATTGCAACCTAAAAATAATGTAATTTATATTGGCCCTGCATATCATTAAGCAGGTATTTGAAATATCTGAATTCAATAACATCCCCATAATATCTGGCCCGAGCCCGAAGGCCTCATTAAATTTGTATATAATAAATAAGTCATGTTTTCAAATTCGTTCTTTTTAATGAAACGCAGATCTAGCAAACACGTGAACTAGCAATTAGTTAATCCCCGGAGAACCACGACATGGACACGTGAAATACAGGAGACTAAATTCTTCCAATTAAATGATAAGTAATTTCGGCACCTGGTGGCAGGAGCAGAAAACAATAATTGCCTGAACAGAAGACTTCTCTAACTTCTCACCTAACTCTCCAAGCTGTCAGATCTGCTGACAGCTAGCGTCGTTAGAACCGGAAGCCAGAAGTTCGGTGGTAACGACGTCTCTTTTTCTCCATTCACTCAAATAATCAAGCAGGTGCTGTTTTCGAGTGCCGTCCTGGCGGACGCCGGGCAAGTCCTGTGGCCACTACAGGAATAATGTCTTCGTAATGCTTACTGATTAACCCGTTTAATACCGCTTCACGTTTCCTTTATTGAAGATGCACCAAACAGATTTTTAACACTTCTTAGAACATTAATTGTGTAGTAGGTTTTCTTGGGTGGGGGGTGATTGGTTATAGTGGTAGGCAAAGATACCATTACTCTGATTTTAAACAATACATTAATTTATTCACACAATACAAATATTAGTATACATTCAATTATATTCTTATTAATTTGAACTTACAGACATTCTCATTATATCAATGTATTATTTGCCTATATTATTTCATTTATTTAAATTAATATCATTTCGGTACGCAATATATCTATATTATTCCTTAATTTCCGCCTATCATATAAGACTCGGGTAACTCGTGAAATTTGGCAATAGTTAACCCATTAATGCCCAACATCGAATTCTTTAATTTTCTTTACCTAATTATGTTCTTACAGGTGCAAAACGAACTAAAAAAATAATAAAAAAATTCCTGCATTAAAATTTTAATTTTTATTCAAAATAATGTTACCGTCCTATAAAAAGGACGCTAGGCACGAGAGGGTACAGGTTTTACACAAACACTTCAACCCTTAGATTTTCTAAAACTATTCCTTTTAATGTCGTTTTTAGATCAATAAACGCATGAAACCAATGGAACTCTGCGAATAAATGCATAATAAAATAAACACAAGGTTTTTAAATTGTATTTTAATCATTTAAAAGAAATCAAAGCAATTTAAAAAGCTGAAAATGTCAAAAATAATAGCTTAAAAGGCACAAATTTAATAAATTATGTCTTATGATAAATTTTACATTCTTTTATATTTAAATTTACATATAAAAGGGACTTATTAAAATACAAAATAATGAAAAAAGGCTATTCGTAATTTTTTTTTTACACAATTTATATACAAGCTATTTTGCGCGAAAGATTTCAAAGCATTTATCATGCAATCCAACTAAACATTTATTGCATTTTCTTGTGGATTTTTTGCCATAGTAGGCGCATCTTATTTGTTTTTGATTCACAACGATTAAATTATCTTTTCCGCAATACCGGACATCACCAGACACTCTTTTTGATTTTTTTTTGGGGGTTTCCCTGCAGCCAGACTGTTATTTGGTCTCTTACTGTACTTAGAAAAATATGTCTGACATATTTCTCTTATAAAGTGGAGAAGATCCATTCTGTTACTGTCATTAGAAGGGCATAATCTGTACAATAGCCACGCATTTTGGATTGATGCTTCTAAGCTAAACAAAAAAAGAGGTCACCACCATTTTTTAGACCGTATGGAACACTGGTATTGTGCCAGATTTTGATCCATTTAATCGGTACCTCCCATAAATTTATTATATTGAGACACAATATACGTTTGGTCAATCTCTATAAATCTTTTATCAATATTCGACCAGCGTTTGGCCTGAGCTACAGGTTCAATACCATATTGGTTAGACGCCAAAGTAACGACACTATTGTCATTCCACCGAACCATTTTAAAATTTTTGCTTTTCTGAAAATCAAAACTTCCCCATCTCTTCTTTTTAACAGATTTAACATCTCCAAGTGGACATTTTTTAGTTCTATTAACCCGTATAGTGCCAGTCATCGATAACTTCATTAGATGGTGAGTCCAAATAAATATCCGCTTCATGGAATGTATCATTATCAGATAACTCTGCCATTAAAGCTAATGCCTCTCCACAGTCAAACTTAAAATAAAAACAAAAATATAAATAAGAGCTTTAAAACTTATCGATTGCTCATTCCAGTATATTTAGATCAAATATAATTTGGATTAAAAGACAAAATTCTTAAAATTTATTAAATTATAGACATTTAAAATACACATATTTTTAAAAAATCAAGACAATTACTTATGTACTTCGTAATTTTTCTTTATTTTTTAAAATCACTAAATACAGAACACATCCTTTGATTAAAATTTTTGTATTTAAGAGGCTAATTTGTTAATACGTTCATTTTATTATAAAGAGGCTAATATTTCTCTTAAATAAGAAATTTTTTTAATCATTCCTTAATCAACAGAACATTTATTTTTAAATTATTTCCATAAATAAGGAATACTCAATAATCTTTATTTATAAAAATAATTTATAACATCATTTTTCTGAAAATAAATAGCAATTCCTTTTCTCTATGGTAATAAAACATCATAAATTGAGAAAAAAAGACGCATTCGTATAGCGGAACAGGTCAGAAAAACATGTACCCATTCGTGCCTAGCGTCCTATATATAGAACGCTGCGCAAAAGAAAATATAACAGTGTTAAAAAATAATTTTAACAATTTTGAAAAATACATATTTAAGAAAAGAGTATTGACTGTGATAACAGCATAAAATATTTTCGTAACATTGAAAAACAATAAAATAAACTTACTTTTTGTGTGACGCTCTTTTGAAATCCTAAAAAAACGACTAACTCTGACTTTAGACCCTCAAAGCAGAAATAGAACATTAATGTAGTGCTACCAACTGATGGATAATACGAAATACAACACTTTATCATGATATTCTGCTATTTGGATCGAAAAAAATAAAAAATTCAGTTATTTAGAGCTTATTATGTAAGCGTCCTTTTAAAAGGACGCTAGGTACTAATGGGTTAATAAAAGGTTACCTCCATTTTTGCAGACTGCAGAAGTGGACTTTGGCTGGCATATTCAGGTGAATCTATTGGGGTCTCTATTCGGACTCGCTCAATAACGTAGGAATAGGCAGACTTTAACGGCCGGATCAGTTCTCTATTCGTTGCTGGTGGGGGTTAGGCACTCCGTCGTGGTTACGAGTCTCACCTCTTATCATCTCATAGGTAGCTTGCAGGGGTTCAGGCAATCTATCTCGGCTCCGAGGATTTTCTATGCTAGCTTGCAGGGTTCAGGCAATCTATGTCGGCTCCGAGGATTCTCTATGCTAGCTTGCGGGGTTCAGGCAATCTATGTCGGCTCCGAGGATTCTCTATGCTAGCTTGCGGGGTTCAGGCAATCTATGTCGGCTCCGAGGATTCTCTATGCTAGCTTGCGGGGTTCAGGCAATCTATGTCGGCTCCGAGGATTCTCTATGCTAGCTTGCGGGGTTCAGGCAATCTATATCGGTTCCGCTGCTCATTGATGCTCCTTTCATCGTTGAGTTGCCGGCTTACAGCGATGCGCTACGTCGGGGCGCAATCTATGTCGGCTCCGAGGATTCTCTATGCTAGCTTGCGGGGTTCAGGCAATCTATATCGGTTCCGCTGCTCCTTGATGCCCCTTTCATCGTTGAGTTGCCGGCTTACAGCGATGCGCTACGTCGGGGCGCAATCTCCCATATATATTCTTTTGCCTTCTCGCTTACGAGGCTACCACTCTCTATTTTGGGTGCCAACTCTCAGAGTCACCATCAATCTGATATCCCTCTTTTTTTTCTCACTCTCTCTATTTTTTATTATCTCCTAAACGCCCCTTCTTTTACATTTTTATTCGTCTCTCATGTTCAACCTTTTTCTTTATACTTCCATTTTGATTCGTTAACTTGTTCCTCCCCTAATCATTCCTTCCACCATTTAGAGTGAGGGGCGTTTTATACTCGAACAATCCCGTCCTTGACTCATTCCTATTTTTCTAGGAAATGTGTTTTCCCAGAACATCTCCTATGTGTGGGGTCCTCTTCTCTTTGTCAACAATTCCCTTTTCATCTCAACGTCTTCCTTCGCTGTTTCGACTCTTAATTGTTTCCTTTCAATTTCTTCTCTTCATCCGGTTCTTTTGTCTGATCAATTGCCATTCCAATTTTCTCATGGCACCGCCGACTGGCCGCTTTAATTGGGTTGTCTGCCCCTTTTGAACTCCTAACATATCGTATTCCCACAACATTCTTCTCGTATCGTCTGGCGTCATTTTACTATTCCATTTTCCGTCCCGTTTGTTAATTGGTTTTTCTGCACCTTTTCTATTTTCTTTTTTTTATATATGTCGTACCCCACGACAAATTGCACAAATAAATTGTTTCCATAAAATTAAATGTAATTTTACGAGAGTTACAAAATGTCGCGTTTTCGTAACATCAGTCCAAAACGGTATAAAAAATTATTTAAAAATTTGAAAGTCTCTGAAACATTTGGCATGAAGAGATACATTACACTTATTACATACAGTAATTGTTTGACTTTTGCAGTGTTTATATTTTTTCGTTTATTTTCAATATTTTTAGTAATTATATGGTCCATACGGTCTTTCCGAATTTCACTGAGAATTAGATTTTGAATTGGAGATGGTCTTCCAATATGTGAAGTTTCAGGTAAAAGATAATTCCTTTGCATTTATTCAGGCTTTTTCATCAAAGATATGGTGATGGATCTCTGAAAGTCTAATAATTTAATTTTAGAATTCATTACATCTGTGAGGAGTCTCCATGCATTAGACTTTGCAACGTAAATAAAATTATAGACACGTCGACAATGTTTTAACAATTCTTCAGTAAACATTTCTAAAATAGATCTACAGGCTCGTGACTCATTAATTTATTTGAAATGTATTCTTTTTTTCAATTTGACACAATGTAAGTTAAAAGGTTTCCTGTTGAATGTAGGAATGCATTTTTCCCATGCAATATGCTGCTCCTTTTCCTTACTATATTGCTTTTACATTTATTAGAAAAAAAGTCGATTTCACCTGCAATGTCTTTCGGTGATTCGAAATTTTCACATAAAATATCATCATCAATAGTTTCTTTATCCGTCAAATCATTCGAATCGGGAGGAATGATTTGCGGGATGACGAATTGTGGTTCATGAAATTACTTCAGTGCCTCTTCCAACGTCAAAAATCCCTTTTTTCTAGAGATAAACTTACCTGAAAAGAAAACAATACAAATTTACTGCATAAAATCTAGGCAGCATATCAAAATCTTAAATAATACACATTGGACTGATGTTGCGTTTTCGCAACATTTTTAAAAATATGAATTGAGAAACACAAAAGCAAAAATTAGGCCTTACCTGTTGAATCCATTTTGTTCTTCCGTCTCTAATAAAATCAGAACAATCATCAAATCGGAAATTTAACATGTGCTGCAATCGACAGTTATTATTTGAATTTAGTCATTTTTTCCCTTTCAAAACACCAGAAAAAATCAAGTTTTTGCAAGTATTAAACGCGGGTAAGTGTGGAAAATAATTTATTTTGAACGACTAAAGTATAGATAATAAAATAACAATGTTATTTCCGACATACAAAACCTAGAGCATACCTTTAAAAAATACAGAAATTAATGTTAAGTTTTCGCAACGCCAGTCTTAAATGGGTTAAATAAAAATGATTTCATGGCTAACGTTTGTGATTTGTGTATCGCTTCTATGGCTCCATGTGTTTGTTTCTCTCATCATCCAACGAGCGACTGCATATGTATGATTAACACTCCATAGTGCCGACTGCTTCTCCACTAAGTTCACACACCTATTGTGATTATTATCACACACACACACACATCTATATACACTAAAGTGCCACTGAATTAGGGATACCTACCTAGTAACGAGTTGGAACTCCTCTGGCCTTGATAACGGCTGCCATACGACGATGCATAGATTCAACAAGTTTCTGGAAACGTTCTATGGGAATGGCTTGCCAAATATTGGCTAAAGCTGTCCATAATTCAGTAAGGTTCTTTGGTGCCGTGTGATGGCCTTTCACGCCTTGTTCCAAAACATCCCAAAGATGCTCAATAGGATTTAAATCTGGGCTTCTAGGTGGCCAATTCATGACAGAGAAGTCAGAGGAATACTCATCCAACCAGCCAGTAGCCAACCGGGACTTGTGAGAGGTACAGTTGTCTTACTGGAAAACTCCATTACCGTGCGGATAACAGAACAGCATAAACGGATGGAGGTGATCACCCAGCAACTCTACGTACCGAATTGCATTGAGGGAGGTTGGTACACGCACCAAAGATCCCAAACTGTGCCACGAAAAAACACCCCAGACCATGATTGAGCCACCATGCCCTTGTACAGTTCCAGCCAGGCATGCAGGATCCATGGCTTCATGAGCTTGACGCCATATTCTCAGCCTCCCGTCGGCGTTAAGTAGTCGGAATCGAGACTCATCACTCCATGCTACTCGTTTCCAGTCCTCTACACTCCAGTGTCTATGCAAGACGTGCAGCCCGATGGCGAGTATAGAGCAATGGTACTCTCGTAGTTCGCGGCTCCCGAAACCCATACGGTGAAGCGAGCGTTGCACAGTCCGTTTACTGACTGTACGACTGGCACCGTCATTAAACTGGGTGGTAATGTTTGGCTTCGCTGGTTACGTACAATACTCCTGAGCCGTCTCTCACCACGCACTTTCAAGGCTAATTGTCCTTTACAGTTTGCCCGATCGCTAGTTTTTTCCACCATCCATGTATTCTTGGTATACTCTTGACACTGTCGACCTTGAAAATCCTAGCTGTCTGACGATTTCGGAAATTGAATGGCCCATGCGTCGTGCACCTACGATTTGTCCGCGATCGAAGGCGTCTAAATCAGGCAGTTTACCCATACTGACAATTCCAACAACTAATTCAGAACAACCACAGTACGCGCTATATATGCAGTTACCACAGCGCCCTCACTTGCGCATACATGATGCGCAGCGCTACACAATGTAAGCATTGGCTTTGCATTGGCTTTGCTATCCATAATTCAGTGGCACTTCAGTGTATATATATATATATATATATATATATATATGTGTGTGTGTGTATGTGTGTATGTCTGTGTGCCTGTGTATGTGTGTGTGTGTGTGTGTGTGTGTGTGTGTGTGTGTGTGTGTGTAGACAGATTTTACAGTCGCTTGTGCAGATATGTAAACTAGTTTAGTTTAGTTTTCAATTGAGTTTGTCTATGTAACTTCCGCTCTTAGCAATATGGCCGTTCGGTGCCGCGTAGACGAGAAGAGCTTTGATGACTGTTGATAGCTGAAAAGCTCTGATTCAGGCTGTTCTAGGGCCGCACATGACAGGGGATACTAACAGTCAATACGCTCTCCTACATATAAACTACAATATAATATATGCTACACATTAGTTATTGTGAACTATGAATAAAAATGTTCGAATCCAATTATAATTCATTACCAGTTATGTTGCCATAAATTTAAGTAGATGATTCTAGTATTTATGTTATTATTATTAAAATATCTACTTTTGAAAGTTTGATTAATGGGATATTAGTCATTTCTAAAAGTATGTTACTCATTTACTAAATATTTTCAGTATATAGAATTAAATTACATTTAACATTTTCATATTAATAAAATTGTATTTTTCTTAAGGGGAAAATGTGCATAATGTACTCCGATTAGAAATGTTCTATTTCTAATAAGATCTTATTTTAAAATTTCTACTAAAGAAGTCGACTTCGCAACTATGCATTCAAAATGTAAGACAAATCGCAATAAAATTATAAATTTACTATATTTAAAGAAAAAATCTGTATGTAAGAAAGATTTCAAAATAATTAGGAAATTATTACTGCCGCTGCTTTTAGGTAAATTGCATGAAAACTGTGTAAGGATGCATAAAAGGGATAGGAAATTATAATAGGCTCTCAACTATAATAAGCTGAACAATATAACAGGCTAAACTTATAATAAATCGTAGAAAATGATACTTTTGATGTCTGCTTTGTATGCTTTAAAATAATCTACACTTAAATGAATCCCGGCTTAATATTCCGCGTGATAGTAGGATATATATTAAAAACATATATATTATGAATAATTTTGCAAAAAAAAAGGAAATAACAAATTACCTCCCTTTAAGTTTTGACGTTAAAATTGGAATATGCGTTACCTGTTAATAGTGCCCATTTCAAACAAACATGGTTCAAAATAATTTTAAAACATACTGTTATCTTAACTCTACTGTTATTATTAGTAAATGACATTTAATTATATCAGACTGACTTTAATTAATGCATGTCAAATAACATGAAAATTCCCATGACAGAAGATCCCACAGCTAAGTATTCTATTCAGAAAATATACAGCCTTTCCCCTTTTAAGCAATTTATACATGCAGGCTTTTGCTGGGTACATTATTTGAATGCATGTAACATTTTGCGCCAAGCTTTCAAAAGTCAAGTATCTTAAGCGAAGTGCACGTTTCCAAAAATGAGTACTTTGCCCCTAGAGGAAGACATCATCATTTAGCAAGAGCGGAATGTAATAAAAGAAGAGATTTCATAAAATGCAGAATTCCATTGAGTTTTTTTCTCTGTGCGGGACGAAGATTTTTGCTGCTTTATGTAGAGCCAGCCATTCCGTTATGACATCAATAAATTAGATAAACACTTGAATGCGACTTTACATTAAAATACATGAAATATGAATGTTTCATCAATTGATTATATAACTATAAAATAAATTCAGAATATTCACTCCATTAGGCATAAAAGTTCAGTTTTCTTCTTGTATTTAAATTTTGTGTATTTACAAATGTATGTAAGAACGTTATGTAAGAAGTAAATACACGTTGTTATTGATGGATGCGTAAAAAATTTTAACATTAATATTAAACACACATCTTTGTTGACAGACGCCTTTCATATATAAATAATTGAAAGCCATTTCACCAGCATTAAAATAAATAGAATAAATATGAAAAAAAAATCTCAAGAGACATGATTTAGGGCCTGTTCACATAGGAGTCCGTTACGTTGCGTTAAGGAAAAGATGACGTTGAGACGAAAATAAACCAATCATAGGCGTTAAAAATTTCATTGCTAATCGTTTGGAGGCATATGATTGGTTTATTTTCGTCTCAACGTCATCTTTTCCTTAACGCAACGCAACGGACTCCTATGTGAACAGGCCCTAACATTCGTTTGCCAGCGAAGCAGGAATTTGAAACTGTACTAAACAACACTAACAATTAACTAAACCGAATATCACTACGACTACTGTTTTACAAACGGCGCCATTTTAGTTTTCTACTCTTCTCCAAGGGATCGACGTATCCTTGTGGTAGCGCGCTGGCTTTGCTCGGGTCAAATCATGGCATGAGCCATTAAATACCCCCTTGTCTAGGCCGGATATAGGCACGTTGAATCCGGACACCGGAAAGTCACTCTATGAGATCAGAGAGGGTGGGAGAGGTTTACTATACCCCCAGATGCTAACACTGGGTGTGGTCATTGAAAATTGAGGAGACTCCTGGCTAAATCGAATTCCGACCCTTGTACTACCACTATAAAATCCGGAACCCCACCCTTCTATCCGTTAGCCTATATGAGCCTGGTCTTGAGTAGAGTCCGGACAGGGAGATTGGAAACAACAGAAACCACAACAACAACAACAGCACTCTTCTATAAAATTCAATGTATCCGTAATGTCCTTCCAGGTGGCAACCGATACTTCTCTGCAGAATCCAAATTTACTAGTTATGTGAGAATTACGCATGGTGTGAAACAGGCTCAATCCGAATTTCGGAAAAAGTCAGTAGAGATGTGGCGAGTTTAAATATGATCGACAGGACCATCAAGAACTCAAAGAATCCCGCACAGGCGACGAGATTTGTAAAGAGCTTTTTCAAATGATCAATAAGAAGTGAAACGTACAGATCATTTAGAATCGTTAGGAAAAGATCATTAGCGCATAAAGATACGGTGCACGACGTCGGGGAGAGAACTGACAAAAGGAAGCGCAAGGGTTCTTGAATGAAGGATGAGGCGATAGAATTTTGGGGATGTTGCGAGAACTTTCAGAGGGGAGGATATACATGAACGAAGGACGATAAAAGAGAGCATTATAGACTGAATCGGGATTATGTGTTGACGTACTGAGAGAGACCGGAGAATCGAGAGACTTAGGTATTAGTTTGGATTGTGTTATGTTCCCGCTCCCTCTAATCCATGTGACGATGGTTCTATGAAATACACTCCTGTATATTATGATTATTGTAAATATTTCATATTAACCTAGATGGACATAAGAGTAACTTCTACATCCGTGCAGTAATTCTACGACACATTTATACATCGGATCACGACGACACTACAAGTTATATCTAAACTCGTCGAGGAGAAGTTGCGAAATCTCCATTGTATCTGTCCACCCTTGCGTTTTCATATCACCGTAAATAGGCCTCCTCGCATGGAATATCCTATTAAAATTAAATAGACAGTGAATACGTATTAATATGCATATTTTTGTGTCATTTTATTTTGTGCATTTGTCATATTTAAAAAACAAAAACAAATCATCGCTACTTTTTTATTTTCTTCTAGCTGGATGTTTCAGCTAGCCTGTCAGAATTACTGCTATGTTTTAAACTTAGAAGCTTAAGCTATCATAAAGACAGTCAGTGAATTACATGTATGGACACTACTCCAAATTATACATGCATGCATAAGCAGGTCTAATTACAAGTTATTGTTATAGTTTAAACGCTTACAAGAATTCTATAAATGATATATCCCAGGGAAATTTCCTTTTTCCCAGAAATGCCACGACACAGAAGGAAATATGCAGAAATGATGCAGTCGTGTTTAGTGTCTTTGTAGCTCGAAATAGCTTTATCAATGTTTCAACATTCGTAAATCTTGCAGCTTTTCCATTTCACGCAAAATCTTATTAGATTCAAAATCCGAAAAGATTTCTCTTTCATTCCGAATGATATGTGGGCCTTTATTTGAAAGGCATTTGCCTTTACTGACACCAGTGATAAAAATTCATCGTCCAGGAAGGTTTTCTTTATATCTAATAAATTTTCTGGCTTTTCTGCAATTCCAAAATAAATTATACATTGAATAAATAACATACTTATATTTAAGAGCAGTTGTGTCTAAATGAATTGCCCGGGAATTGGATTATTTTTTCTTAGAAATGACATATACTTTATAAAGCTCATCTGTTTAAAGCAACAATACTCATTCGTGATGGAGGTGAAATTTTCAAAAGCAAATAATTACATAGATAGGAAGATTATGTAGCATAACAGCTATTAATTAACATGAACAGAGGCTGTTCACACATTTTTTAGACGATGTATATTGTATTCACAAAACTAAATTACATAAAATTCTTGTGTTTTAAATGTTCTATTTGACATCCTTTATTCTGAACTATCTTTCGACACCGCAATTTTCAGGATAATAATGCCTTTTGAAGTGTCAGAAGAGGTATTCTATCCCATTCCTCCTGAACAGCTTTCCAGAGTCCTGTAAGGGTTTTGGGACGACGTTTGGATAATGCAGATTTTAAAAGTCCGAAAGCATAAAAATCAATAGGTGATACATCGGGAGATTTAGTAGGGATATCAGTGGCCGGTATGGCCCTGATACCAGTTTTTTGTTCCATTTCTTTTAGGAAATTTACAGTGGATTTTGATGTGTGACTGCTAGCTTTGTCCTGATGGAGTCTCACAGATTGATGGAACTGTGGGTAAAGCAATGGTATTTCATTCAGAAAAATTGGCGATAAAATATGTTCCTGATAGTATTTGGAGTTAATCTTGACATTTTTTCCCACTCTCTTTATTTTTAACTTGCCATTATAAGAAAAACCAGCAACAATCATGAATCCCTTAGAAAAACTTTCTTTCGATTCTTTGAACCATGTACTTAATTTTTTTTCTCCCCTTTTATGATAATAAATGGCTCTTTTTTTGTTGCAATCATTTAAATACACCCATGTTTCATCTATTGTGACAATTGTTTTCCATTTTTCTTTGGATAAGTGCTTCCCATATAGAATTCTGCAGCGTGTCCTGCGTTCAGCGATATGATTTGGAAGAAGACGATGCACATTGCGTTTTTTCACTTTCTTAAGATTTAAATCAACGTTTATCATTTTGTTTACAGTGGACACCGAGCATTTTATTGATTTTGCAACTGTCCTTTGACTAGGGGGATTTTTTTTAAACATTAAACAACGTACCTTTGCAATAGTCGAAGATGTCCGTGTTTTCCTTGGATACTTGTTTGGAATTTTTGTCCCACTTGAGGCTCCAATTTGACGGTTTTTTTCCTCTCTTGTTGACGATATTGCCTATCGACGCTTTAGATATCACAAAACCATGACTCTCACATCGTTTTTGGATAACGGTGTATGCATATTTCTCTTCGGAAAAAGCATAAATGTAGCCTTCGAACCACTTCTTTGTAAAAAACGCCCTTTTGAATAAAAACAAAACTTTCAAGCCGCAGACGATAATATTGACTTTTAAAAACATAGTACAATTGCAATTATTTCTTTTGCAGCAAACTATTTTTTATTACCGCTTACCAAAATCGTCTAAAAAATGTGCGAACAGACTCTGTATATCAGATTCCTTGTGTTAATAATCTAACTATTGCATTACTGTAAAATAGACCGTTTATTAATAGAATGAAAGTAGAGAAAGCTTTTGAGAACATTATTTCCAAGACCGTGTGTTTTGACTACTTGCTCGGGGTAACTGCTGTCTCTGACCGTACGGAAAAATTCTTGGGTTCAGTTTATTTTTTAAAGCCAAGTGGAGAATGAATTTAAAAAATTAAATGGGTAAGTACAGTTCATATCTATCCCTAACGTATCCCGTCGCCTAAACTTATTATATACTTCTTCCCTGCTTTATTCTTCTAACATATTATACTGTTATTTCATTGTCCTCTTACAGTTCAACATTTTCTATTTCCCGTAAAAGGCTCCACTAAGCTGCTGAATATTTCGCCTCGTGACTTTTCGATGAATTTCGTTTTTTACCTTACTTAATTTTAAGTTGAGAAATTATAGCATTTTAACGTAGGATTCTAGCATTTTAACGATAGCATTTTAACGTACATTCCTCCATAACGGTCCGCGGTAAAGCAAAATTTCTGATGTCCGTAGTCGCGAATTATGAATTTGGCAGAGCGCCAAATCCAGTCTGTATCGCTTGGGTAATGAGTAAACAGTTAAACAGAAAAGTACCAAACTGCGTCAAAATATAAAGAAGTAAGCAACGATAAGTAATCTTGCGTAAATAACCTGAGGTAATTTCGTTAGAAGAGACTACCTGATTTTTTTTTTCTTTTACTTGCTTCTTTCAATTAGAAAAAACAACACCCTGAATCTTTGCAAAAGGTCTGAAAGGGTTTTGACGACAAAAAATCTTTTATGACTAACCTGTAATACAATAAACTTAAATTAATATCCATATAATGAGATTATATTTAGTAATCATAAGCTTTCATAAGTTATATATCAGCACTGAAAGAAGAAAGAATGTATTAAAATAATTATTCTGAAGAGGAAATGTTATATTCAATAGAGGGTCCCAAAATTCAAACAATATTTCTGAAAATCATTCTATATATATTAGGCAGAAAATAATATTTTAAAACAAGTATTCACATAAATACCTTATTGATAAATCTTGTTTCACGAGATTAGAAAAAAAAAGTTAGTCAGAATAGAAGATCTTATGAACAAGATTGCTTTAATCATGCAAGATTCAGAATTGTAAAGATTGCATCATGTTGGAATCAAAGACGCTTGACATCATGAAAAATGTCAACAATGCTGTACGGAAGTTTAAAACTCTGTATAAAATATACTCATACAATTTTTCTGTATCTCAAGGGCGAGTAGGTAAATCACCAAATTCTGCGATTACTCAGATACTTGTGTAGCCAATATCTCTCTTATACACTGTGATCTATCACTTTTTTAGGTTTTAACTAGTTTTAGTTTAAGATTTGTTTAGTTTATACTTTCAGTTAATGCTTCCTTCTAAAAATTTATTTTTCTAAAGTTGTACTGCCTTCTCCCCATTGAGGACTGATATCAATATCACGTGAAATCGAGTCTGTACGTTCAGTCAAGATGACATTTTACAATATCTAAATATCACTTAAAATAAAACCCACTCAAGAGAGGAAAAAGCTATTTTTATCGCAGATGCTTTTTGAAAGTTACTAATAGCAAATCAGAACATCTCATATTTATAGATAGAAATCCACCAAAACCAGCGAAGTAAGCCGAGGATTGGACAAGTCCCTCATCGAAAAATTCTATTCTTTCAAATATTATCGTAATTCAAGAAGGACTTGTTGGTCTCCTCAGAGTCTTTTGGATTTTTTACTATATCATTGCCCCCAACCAGTTTCGACCAATCTGCGACAAACAGTTTTTGCACTTATGCAAATATATAATTCTGCTCACCATCTTCTGAATAATAAAGAGTATATATATATATTTCCAAATTTACCTCTGGAGGTGCGGATCAATTGTTCCAGTCTCGTCATTTGACTCGGTTCAAAATTACGGGACGGCCCCGTAGGGGAGTGTGGTCTTGTGTTTAAGAATTCATATACAAATAAATGTATATGTAAATTTACAGGTGTGTACTATACAAAAGTTTCATGCGTATTTTGTACATAAATAGATGAGGTCACTCACAAAAAAAATTAATAATTAGATAAAACAATTTTCTCCTACACAAAATTCGATGCAGTACTCTTTCTTCCGTCATATTAAAACCTTTATGAGATTTACGTTAGTTTGTTCATTTTAAAATTTCAGATAGTTACCTTATGAATTCAAATTTTACTGGGTCTGAAGCAAGTGCTACACTGAAATTATTCAATTTTTCCATTATCACATGCAGTTTTAGAAGCGTTCGTGATTCCTTGAAAATAAACTACAAACCGATTAAAGACACAAGCCAACAAGTCGTGCCGTTTCATTAATAAACAGTTATTGAAAAGTAGAAAGATAATTTCTGGGTTTAGCTTAGTCAAGTGTGTGAAAAATTTGGCATCTCATCATAAGAGTCCCCGTGATTTTGAAACACATCAGGGGTAGGAAACCTCTTCAAATCTATAAATCCTTCCCTAAAGGTCATACCCCCAGGAATGACTTTCTGATATCCGATTTCACCGGATCTTATCCTCTGCGGATACACCTAGAAACTGGTGGCACTTATATACTTATGGCATTCGAGAAATATAATCTCTTCGACATGATTCTGTCCTATTCTCATTTATAACTTTGTAGGGAAATAAATCTACACACAATTTGATTTATATGGGTGTAAAATTTCAAATAAAATCATTGAGAATTATATCACATTAATTTTTTAAATACCTTTCTGAAAAACAACTTTTTCAGAAAAGCAAGTATATTTTAATCTGCAGGAGAAAGGCTATTTTGTCATGAATTTAAATATCAGAATGTAAAAATGCGTGAATTAAACTGAATTTTTGCACAGTATTTTTGAAATAGACGGAGCCATCTTCCTTTAAAAGATGCATTGCTTATGCAGAAAACTATATGTTTACGAGAGTATTAGACTGTGGTTTTACTAAAATTATTCTTTAAAAATATAATATTTAATATTATTGCTCTAACGAAACTAATAAAGTATCCATTGCTTTGGACTGCATCTTCAAACTTGTTGGAAACTGCTTCCTATCTCAATATAAAACTTAATAAAATTGTTTGAAAATATTTAAAGCAATCTTTAAATACCATGCACTTTTTGATTTTGCTACGAATGTTTTTCATTTTATGCCAAATAGTAGTACATTTTAAATTGAACGTACCACTTTTAGACAGACTAAATCTTCACCAATAGTTAAAATTATTTCCTTTGCTGTATTGGAGGGGAAAGCAGAATTTTTTATATACCAGAACCGATGAAACTAACTAAATAGCCTTCCTAAATATCTTGAGATATGTCTTTGTACAACTAAACATCTCTTACTTGTAAATTTGTACAACCTTATGTTTAACAGCTTGAAGCAAGAAAGGCTTGGTTATGTTATTTGTTAGAACCCAATTAAGATTTTAAAAATATGAATTTTATTGCATTTTCAGTAAAAGGTTTTGGCCTTTTTATCAAAACTAGACTTCATACTATTTTATATAACCTTTTGAGTGGATGATACTTCCGTTTAAGTCACTAGCAAGATGTTTACCTAAGGGTTTTCTCAACGTAAGAGAATCTGTAGAAGTTGAAGTTTTACTTTTGTGGAAAAAGTGTTTCATTAAAAACACTTTAAAAGTTGTTCTCTCAACAAGGGAAAAATAAGTTATAGATTTTTTTTTCTATTTCAAGTATGTGGTGCTTTTATAATTTTTTTTTCATAAAAAAGCTCTTTCAAAAGATAACAAAACTAGAGTCCCTTAAATAAACCTAATTTAAAAATATTTAAATTTTACTAGATATTTACCATGTAAAGAATGTCGGCGAAAATGTAAACTGTGTTGACGGTTATTTAATTATTAATAACAATACGGAGATTTATATTCGTCATGTTATCCAAATAAAAATCTCTTTTGCGTTCAAAGATATATTTAAAAAAAATTACGATAGACTTCTCATATCATACTAATATTTTCATGTTTATGTTAAATTTAGAGCTAATCTACGGTAGTTTCGACAGGGGAATTAGTAGTTTCGCTGAATAGAAATTAGTTCATATGGAAGAAGCTGCATATTTAAAAATATTAAAATCATCAGACTTCATTTTCAGTCATTCACGTATATTTACTTTCCTTTAACTTTCAAAATTGTATAGTAGTATAGACATGAAATAAAAAAAAATCTTGAGAACTGTGAAAAGTAAATAAATAAAATTAAAAATAGCAATGAATGGAAAATATATTATGTACTATAAAACTTGAATTTGGAATTCCATTGCGAGGTGCTTTGAAGTGTTTTATCAAAGTCAAAACTGAAAGAAAGAGAGAGAAGACGTGGTCATGGTAAATAAATAGTAAACTAAATGGAAAATCAACGGACATAATACATTTTAAGCTTAGAATGTCAGGCCCATATAAGACTGCGAATTGAAGTAAAAGGCATACAAAAGAAATTCTTCTGTTGTTGTTGGTTATGCCACTTGACAAACAGCAACATCAGATCAAGTCCCGAAGGCTATAGGCGATGAAGGTACGGCTCCTGTTTTGACTGGGCCCGCAAGGGTTCGAGTTCGACTTGGCCAAAGAACCAGTCCCGTAATTTTGAACCGGCAGAGTCAAGTGACAAGACCAGATCACTTGACCCCGCACCTCGAGAGGTAATTTTGAGAACTTGGAGGACATTGCAGCCAAAACAGATTTTACGTACACCAGCCGCGATTAGTGTACACAAGGGGTGTCAAACTCGCGGCCCTAGACGAACATTTTTGCGGCCCGCTCAATATATTGGCACACAATAGTATATAATAAAATAACCGACGCAGAATTATAATTAGATAGGAAGAATTCGCTAAGTGTTTTTTTAATTATATTCTTTTTTTGCTATTATTAAACAAAATGTGCATATTTATGTTGAATATACTGTAATTACGTAATATACTGTAATAAAACCTACGTTTCTATGAATATTGTATTTTTTTGCGGCCCACCTATAGTTAAACCTTGCTTGTTTGGCCCAAGTTAGCCTTTGAGTTTGACACCCCTGGTGAACACGGCAGTGGATTTGTCATCAACGAGCATCGGATGAGTGACTTTCAGATCACTTGTCCGCTGCTCTTGCCAACTGGGCAACTACGCCCTCGAAATTTTTCTGAATAAATCGACTTCAGTTTTCTAGGGATTATAAAGATGGAAAAGGAATGTGTAGAGAATTGTCAATTTCCCTTATCATTGCAGGTCTACATAATTTCTGAACATCGGTTGCGTAGGTGTCAGAATCACGTAAATCAACGGACAATTCACGCATATTTTCTGCTAATGGAAGCAAATTTATGATTTTTGTTTACGTAAGTTCAGCAACGAATAACAGGCATATTCTATGAAGTGAGTTAAACATCTGATACTGAGGAATACTCATTCGTTATCATATTTTTAAACCCACTATCAAACAAATATACTAATTGTGGTGTTAAACCAAGCAGCTTGTTGCATACATTTGGATGCTCATCATTATATTTTCAAACCACATCAACAGGGTCTTCTTTAATGAATCTCGCTACTTTTGTCTCCCGAAGAGATACCGATATATACACTGAAGTGCCACTGAATTAGGGATACCTACCTAGTAACGAGTTGGGCCTCCTCTAGCCTTGATAACGGCTGCCACACGACGAGGCATAGATTCAACAAGTTTCTGGAAACGTTCCACGGGAATGGCTTGCCAAATATTGGCTAAAGCTGTCCATAATTCAGTAAGGTTCTTTGGTGTTGTGTGATGGCCTTTCACGCCTTGTTCCAAAACATCCCAAAGATGCTCAATAGGATTTAAGTATGGGCTTCTAGGTGACCAATTCATGACAGAGAAGTCAGAGGAATGCTCATCCAACCAGCCAGTAGCCAACCGGGATCTTGTGAGAGGTACAGTTGTCTTGCTGGAAAACTCCACTACCGTGCGGATAACAGAACAGCATAAACGGATGGAGGTGATCAACCAGCAACTCTACGTACCGAATTGCATTGAGGGAGGTTGGTACACGCACCAAAGATCCCAAACTGTGCCACGAAAAAACACCCCAGACCATGATTGAGCCACCATGTCCTTGTACAGTTCCAACCAGACATGCAGGATCCATGGCTTCATGAGCCTGACGCCATATGCTCAGCCTCCCGTCGGCGTTAAGTAGTCGGAATCGAGACTCATCACTCCATGCTACTCGTTTCCAGTCCTCTACACTCCAGTCTCTGTGCTCTCTTGCCCAGGCAAGACGTGCAGCCCGATGGCGAGTATAGAGCAATGGTACTCTCGTAGGTCGACGGCTCCCGAAACCCATACTTTGAAGCGAGCGTTGCACAGTCCGTTTACTGACTGTACGACTGGCACCGTCATTAAATTGGGTGGTAATTTGACCTAATGTTTGGCTTCGTTGGCTACGTACAATACGCCTGAGCCGTCTCTCACCACGCACTGTCAAGACTAATTGTCCTTTGCAGTTTGCCCGATCGCTAGTTTTTTTCCACCATCCATGTATTCTTGGTATACTCTTGACACTGTCGACCTTGAAAATCCTAGCTGTCTGACGATTTCGGAAATTGAATGGTCCATGCGTCGCGCACCTACGATTTGTCCGCGATCTTGTCCGCGTCTAAATCAGGCAGTTTACTCATTCTGGCAATTCCAACAACTAATTCAGAACAACCACAGTACGCACTATATATGCAGTTACCACAGCGCCCTCACTTGCGCATACATGATGCGCAGCGCTACACAATTTGCATTGGCTTTGCTATCCATAATTCAGTGGCACTTCAGTGTTTATATATATATATATATATATATATATATATGGCTCAAACCGACATAATTGATATCTGTCCCACGTTCTAATTTCACGATGAAAATTAT
Source organism: Dolomedes plantarius (assembly GCA_907164885.2). Lineage (NCBI taxonomy): Eukaryota > Metazoa > Arthropoda > Arachnida > Araneae > Dolomedidae > Dolomedes > Dolomedes plantarius. The sequence goes on along the minus strand of OU015497.1, from coordinate 47,921,905 downwards.
TGGGATTTTTCTGTTTTTAACTAATTTTGTAATATCCAGTTATTCTGGTTTTAGTATCAGTTTAATGGCACAGTAGGTATTTTCGTAATTTAATCAGTTACTACCTCAATGTCAAACTATCTCAAAACGACTTGAAAACTATCGCAAAATGTATACGTTTATTTCTTAAAATCTATTCATTTTTTTAAATCCAATATGTAATCTTGCGAGGGAATGTTTAATGGTATTTAGTAACTCTTAAGAATAGTTTCGAAGGTAATGGTACCGAACACTAACATATATTTATAATTAAACAATATATTATTTCAATGTCCTGTATAGCTAAAAAATTTGATATTGCGAATATGTTTATTTAATAAATACGCATGATAATTAATCATAATTTTTAAATGTAACTAAACAAGCAAACATTCTAAAATAGTTTTACAAGCTTTAACATTATAATAGTAATTTTTCAAGCTATACGTTAAGTATATGTATAATTTCGTCTTATAAAATGTCAAGGAAATTCATACCTCAAAGCGTTTTTAAAATACCTTGGGCTATTTCCTAAAAACACTTTATAATTAATCAAAATTAAATGCTTAAATCCTCACGCATAAAAAAAAAAAACAATTCTCCTAAAACCAGACGCAAAAGAAAAATTAAAAGAAAATATAGAATCACAAATTCTGTCACAGTGGATGAACATGCCAAAGCAACAGAAAGAAAATAGATTTTCTCACCACGATGCCTGTGAGATAAGTTTTCTGAGCTGTCAATGTGATAAAAGCTTAAAAAATAATCTGTGATTTATTAGTTAGAAGAATAAATGCTTCTTTCAGCATCTCTGATTTTCAAATGGCAGCCGTCATTTTTTCAGCCAATCTGCGTCTTTGAAAGGAAGCTTAAAATCTGCTAAGTTGGCAGAAGTTTCCGATACTTATTTCCAAACATCAAATAATTAAATACATGCTCTGTTGGAGCTAATGAAACTAAATACGTAACGCGATTACGTATTTTTTAATTCTCTCCCTGATCTCTTTTTTTTAATAGGAAAAAAACTGACATGAAACAAAAATCAACTTTTTTTCCCTTTACTTGAAATATTTTTGAATTATTAAAAAAATAGCAATTTGCAGTTTTGTTTAGAGAATATAAAACTTAAGGAATACTAAAAATGAATGCATAGATGCATATGGTCTCATCTTAAAATTTATTTTGTATATCAGATTACGAATGCATTCGGTATAAAGACGCAATTTATTAATTATTTTAGGCCCTATTGAAGACTTCAATTTATTCGTAAAATAATAAAAAAATCACCATTAGCAGAATTGCCTAAAAAAAAAAGGTTCTTAACAAATGTTTGTTTTTTACCATTTTTTCCGTATTACTTTTTACTGCTAATCTGATTTTTTTTCCAAATTAATTGTTTATCGATTGCTCCCTAAACTTCCATCATTGTTTTTTCTTACGGCCTTTCGTCATTGTTGGTGTGACGATATGAACAGTTTCTCCCAGATAGCTGAACATAGATTAATTCAAAAATATGGAGTTTAGGACTTTAAATAAATTATTTAAGTATATACAATATTTACACACTTCAATTATATGAAATATTACACTCATAACCGCCCTAAGGCACCTGCGAGTTAGGATTCCTCCCCAAACAGTCAGAGTCCTCTGACTACATGAAACGGCACTAAGCCCCGGGATTCAAATTCCCCTAAATATGTAATGTGGCCCAAGGCCGCAGGTCAATCACATTCTGAGAGTATATTTCAAGTCTCTCTGACTCTTTTTCTGTCCGAGGTTCTCCACGAAATTTCTAAGCACCTCCCTCTCGAACATATTCTGTCCTATTAGTTCATTTGCTTGGACGCTGATTTGTTGAAACTAGTGACAACAGCTACTTCCATCGTTCGAGAATTTCTCACGCAGAGGGACGAACAGACCCTTTTGTACTTTAAGAATGTCCAACTCTCGGTGTATAACCTCTGTCGCAAGGTGACACCCTCTTACCAGTGGACAAGGAGAGAAGCTCCGCCCCTCAGCCCGGCGATGACCATCAGTCACTTAGTTCGACACCAGAGGTCAGCCCTCTCTACGCCCCCCCCCCCTTCTGTTGCGTAGGACAGGCAGCTCTCGGGTGACAAAGACACATCACATATATTCCCACGGCTGATTGTTTGAAGAATTTCCTATTCTTCACATTGAGATCATCGTCCAGGACAGAAAATCCGTCCTCCCCCCCCCCTCTGAAAAAGAGGTCGCAGTCAACTGAATTAACAAATAAATTACACCGGTGACTTAAAGAATTCTCCTTTTTTAAATTCCAAATCGTGGGGAACTGAACTCAAGGAAGGAGGCACGAACCTTGAGGCCGGTAATCGACAAAATGAATAAACCCGATAACGGGAGAAAATCTATCGTTTTATATCTGCTTCTAGGCGTTCCATATGGTATAGTGGTTAGTGTAGTGCTCTTCCACGCTGTGGACTTGGGTTCAGAACCCGGATACGACTTGGTCGTTACCGTATTGTTCCTTCATAGGGAGCAATGCTGCCTCACCTAAATGGTAGTCACATAATAAAGTAGCCAGCAAGATTGCGGTGAATAACAAAAGGCGAATGTCTCCCAAGTGCCTCCGCATTAGAAAAAAAAATTAATTCAGACTCTACTGCATAATCCCTCTGTTATTCGGTCTAAGATAATTTTGGGTCTCATCAAGTTTTTGTTTGTTTTTTACCATTTTTTTCGTATTATTTTGGTGACTCACCAAAATAGCCTGAATTCCCGGAAGCCCCAATTCCAAATTAACCGGAATTCACCGAAAGTCCAAATTTCTGAGAGCCCGAATTCCGAATATTAAAAGCAAAACAAATATATTTCTGAAAAAAAGGTGCTTTAACGGTTAACACTAAAATTAAAGCATGTTTTATTAATATAATAAATAATACAAAACAATACTATACAAAAAAATAACCAACAGCAGACATAAATGCAGTGTTATTTCTTTGTTAATATAGTCACTTTACTTGTTAATTACTTTTCAAATATGTTTTCACTTTACGTGGTTTATTGCCTGCATCCAATAATGCCATTTGATTCTCAGAGTTCTCATGTTGGATTTTTACTTGATTTACGAATTCATAAATATTAACATGCGATTCTCCAATTGCACTGTTTAAGGCATGATGCCAACCTTCAATATGATTCGTAGTGCGGGCATCGAAGTTACTATGCTGGTTCCATACTTATGGCGTAAAAGAGCCTGAAAATTAAAATATTTGTGATCTTTATTGTATGTAGGTATGTAAATGAACTATACAAGTTTAGAATTACCCCAATTAATACTTATAATTATGTATATTTACCACCTGTGAACTGCAGCTGCAAATTCAGGATTCGGGCTTACTGGAATTTGGGCTTAAGGGAATTCAAGCTTCCGGTAGGTAACCATTATTTTTTACTGCTATGTTGATCTTTTTCCAAATGAATTGTTAATCGTTTGCTCCCTATCGTTCCATTATTGTTATTTTTAACGGCCGTTCGTCATAGTTGGGACCATTGTCCAGGACATAAAATCAGTCCTGCCCACTCCCCCTTGAAAAAGCGGTCGCAATCAACTGAATTACCAACTAAATTACACGGGTGATCTAAAGAATTCTCATTTTTCAAATTCCAATTCTTACTTGCTGTCCTGACTGTGTCATCAGGAGCTTTAAAAAATAAGAAAAAATTCAAGTATGGATTAGTTAAATTTTTTTATAAAAATGCTTTTAGCTGAAGTGAACTAATTACTTGACTAGTTATGAAGTCTTGAAGTGGCATCAACTTTTTTTAAGAAGCAAAATATATAAAATATCAGTTTCTCGTTAAAATTGTAAGGCAAGTAATGATAAATCATTAAAAAATTATATTTATTAAATTCTATTTACATTTCAGATTATGCCGTCGTCGTTAAAATGTCAAAGAGAACATTAAAAGGTCTAAACTTTTTTCTTCCGTAACTAGTATTTTAAAATGATTAACAGAATGCACTCATGCCTTCTTATGAATATTTGATGACATGCTAATCATAAGCAAAGAAGACTAATGGTTTTTGTAGCATATAGTATCATTCTCCAGAATAGGATTATTGTAAGAGTGTTCGTGCTAATGTAACGCAAATGCATTGCAGACTATATGAATACTTTTGTTGTCGAATATGCGACTGTGTGAATTTCATACTTCATTAACTGCTTTTATGATAGGAAAAATTGATTCAATTTTCTAGCTCTCGTGTAGCAAAGGATGACAGAGACACTCTCTGAAAAGAAGTCATCAATTTTTATCCAGAGACACTATTTCTTTTAAAAAAATAATCATGATATTTCATACTCGTTAGTTTAACTAGATGATTCCTGTAAAGTGGGTTTCATACAAAATAAACTACTCATGCACTTTAATACTTCTAAAACCTTCAAGGACGGATGCTGAGTGTTATCAACACTTCCTGATTTAAAGATTCAAAAATTTATTTTCGTATCGCCTATGTATATAAATTAGATAATTTATTACTTAGCACTGATTTCCTCTTTTTGTGAACCACGTATTATACGAGGGATGGAACTTTAATAGTGGCAACTCTAATGAATAGCTTCCACGCATACTAACCCATGAAAGCAGCTTATACTACACGTAAGTCACATACCTGCCTTACCTCAAAGATAATGAGCTCTCCCCACAAACATCACACGCCTGCAGTGACAGGATGAACATAGCCATGTTTTAGTTACCAGTCTATCATACGAAATAATTTGTTGCATCGTACTGATGGAAGCAAAAAGCTTGTGCGTACGTTTGGGCTGATGTGTTTGCTATCCGGGGATGGGAAGTGCTCTACCATCCCCCATATTCCCCGGACATAAGTCCCTGTGACTTTGACCTCATCCCCAAGGACCGCTCCGTGGATTCCACGAGAAATTCTGCAGGCTATTAACTGCTCCATTCGAAGGATCAGCAGATCAGGTTCTGCCAACGGCATCCTGCAGCTTCCAGATCGTTATCAGCGGGTGTTACACAATGCTGGTTATTAATTTGATGGAGAATTAAAGTTTCACCCCTGTATCTCTTCTCTATGCTTTGTACATACCTAGTTGCCCTCGTTAAAGTTCCATCCTACGTAACTACCTCTGTAGGTTGTAAAGGCCTTTGTTACTTCTCTTTGGTAATCTAGGCAAAAGGTCTAATGGTAGCGCGTTTAGCTTTGGAATGGTGGTGTTCAGTTTGAATCCCGACGAACGCTAGGGTGGGTCATTTTTCACTTTTTAAAAAAAAATCGAAATCGCTTGTGGTGAGAAAAGCTGTGTATTGCTATCAACTGTTTGTAAAAAATTTATTTTTTGAAAATAAAATATATTTAGCCCCCCCCTCCCCCACCAGGCCCTTGAAATTTCTCCAAAAATATAAAAAAATGCATATTTTAATTATTTTTTAATTTTTAACGTATCAAAAATTTTAACCTCCTGCAGTGGAAATTGTTGCATAGCAAGACCCTATATTTGTGAATTTTTTTTTTGAAATTAAAATGTATTTGGGCCCCCCACCCGGCCCTTGAAAATTATCCAAAAATCTAAAAAATGCATTTTTTATTTATTTTTAATTTTTAACGTATAAAAAATTTTAACCGCCTGTAGTGGAAATTGTTGCATATCAAGACCCTTTGTTTGTAAAAAAAAATTTTTAAATTAAAATATATTTGGACCTCCCGCCCGGCCTTTCAAAGTTCTCCAAAAATGTAAAAAATGCATTTTTTATTTATTTTTAAATTTTTTTACATATCAAAAATTTTAACCGCCTGTAGTGGAAATTGTTGCATAGCAAGACCTTTTGTTTGTGAAAAAAATTATTTCATATCGTATCATATGTAAACAACCCGCTAGGCCGGTGAAATTTTGATATTTTAACCCTTTGAATTTTTAAAATATTTTTAATAAACATATTTTAAAAATTTAAGTCATTATTAAACTCAATGTGTTCAATCTGTGTCAAAGGGTTAAAACAGTCTTTGCTTATTTTGCCAAAATTATGACAGAATAACCCATAATTCACCACGAGGAGGTGGCTGCATTCGAATTCCACGCACACCCACCCAACCTCCCAACCAAATATGGACGCATTTCCCCCCCCCACACCTGTTTAATGATATAGCAATCTTACACTATATATTTTTCCTTATTTTCGAAGTTTGGCATCAGCTTTCGAGACGCCAATGTTGTATGTATAAAGCCATCGCGACTTTTTGTTCCACAGACAGATGGGGATGCCTCTGACACTATCTTGACTGCCCTTTCGACATATTGTGTGCGGCATGTGAGAGTCCACAGCTTACTTTCAATAAAGCCACTTATTTCAGCCATTTTCTCAATTTCTACGCTGGGTATATGTTTAGTCAGTGGAGGTTCTGTAAGCGAACATTTCTGACAATTGATCAGTTCTGTTTAGTCATTTGCGTGAAAATTGAGAGTCGGAATGACAAAATCACGAGTTGTTTCATTGGGAAGTGTTCGGGCCTTCATGATTCTTCTAGAGCAGAGGTCCCCAAACTTGTTTGGCCCGTAGACCCTATGCCGATTTTTTTCTGTTTTGGGTAGACCCCCTGCTATCCTAATACTGATTTTTTACAAATTCATCAATTTTAGAGCTACTCACTTTGAGAAGGTTTTCTGTAGAGTGAAAAATTTTAAAATAAAAAAATATGTTAAGTTTTATAGTTATACATTTATTAATTAAAATGACCCAAAATGCAAATCTAGTAACATTTTTACATAAAATAAATACACAACAAAATAAATGCTTTTAATGGGAGGGATGAGCCTGATGCTTTGATAACAAAATTTTAATATTTGGCTTCAATTTAGTCACGTTTAACCTTAAATCTCCTCGGCGAGTGATTTCTAATGTTTCTTTCTTTCTTTCTTTTTTTTATAAGGAGACTGACAACCGAGCTGAAACCCCTTTCCACGAGGTATGAAGATGGAAAAGCTATCAAAAACTTTCTTGCGATAGTCCATAATGCAGGATATGTAACAGGTATGTTCTCTTTGAAGCCAGGATTGTTTATATCCCTTTCTAAACTGCAACTTAAGTTCTTCGTTGGTGATTATACCGATCAGTGCTTGTAACATGACATCCGTTTCTTCAATGTCACCGTAAGGATTGATAATCCACTGTGGTATTTCCATAGTCAATACATCTTCAAACCTAATTTCAAAGTCTGTGTGAAGGATGTTGTGATGCCGAGTATTACGGAGCCAAATGGGAAGCCGCATCGGAACAAGTGGTAGCAAATTAGCGAAAAGTTAAGCCAGCCATAAAATAGTGAAACATGAAATGCGTTGTGTATCAAACTAAGTTACAGATTTAACTTCAGGAAACAATGCGATATGGAAGCTAACCCAGATAGGTTGTCTCAGGTAACATCTATTAAATAAAGTAGTTATTTTAGGTTAACCGCACATAACCAAGTACGAAATAACTAACCCTACATACAGCCTGACCCACGTGCTAAGCAGATTACAATACTCATCAAATTAGAAGCATTATCTATTACAGTAAATTAATTGACGGACAAGGGGGTTAAGGAGCAAATAAGAAATTTATTTAACAAAATATAATGAAAAAGTAAATACTTAATAGTTATCTGCCATGCCTTGTACCTCACTCCCAACGCTGGACACCACCTCCAAAAGTGTCACGTCTTCTTGCAGTTCCAAGAGCTCTCTCTGGTTATATTTTGAAGCTAGCCATGAACTGCGCCAAGCTGTGTTTCGCACCTGCGCAATACGGGCTCAAGCCACCAGATTTGGCGTGCATCGCCTTTCATGGCAATAATTCATTTTTTCTTTTCTGCCAATATATGGCGGTTACGAAAGACAGTTATAAAGACTTGAATATTAATAGATATACTCCATGAGTCTTTATAACAAAGGACATTGAAATGTTGAAAGTAGGCTGAAAGGTCATCATCCTGGTAGTTTGTCTATGCTGAATTGGGAAACTGGAAAGTACAATATAACGGCCACCTGCTGGCCCTCAATGTAACCGTTCCAGTTCAAAAGTCCATGATGTCGCAACACAAGTTACACGCACTGCGGCCGAAAAGCGAAAAGATTTCTTACACAATTTTATGAAATATATATATAATTAGGAAATGTATCTATCTATTATAAGAAAGTACTGGTATTACGTAAATACCTCCATAGGTACTATCTGTGACAGGCGGATAATTACATTTACGGGAGGCCAAAATTTTGATGACGGCCTGTCTAACTAGTGGACCCCAATTTACATCTCATGCACCGCCAATTTTCTTTTTCACTAGTATGGACCCCTTGCAGGTCTACACTCAAGAGCCAAAACATTATGACCACCTGTCAATAACGAGTTGGCCCACCTTTGGCGCTCAACACAGCTTCAACCCGCCTTGGCATGGATGCCACAAGTCCTTGGTAGATGGCCGAAGACAGATTGTACCAGATGTTTAAGCAACGGTCACGCAAATCCAAGATATTGCGAATTGGTGCTCTTTGAACTCTGAGCTGCAGTCCCATGACATCCCAAATGTGTTCTATCGGATTGCGATCCGGTGAGTTAGGCGGCCAGGACATTAACTGGAATTCAGCATCATGTTCCTGGAACCACTCCAACACAATTTTAGCCTTGTGACACGGGGCGTTGTCCTGTTGGAACATTCCATTTCCAGCTGGAAAAACAGAGGCCATGTAAGGGTGCAACTGGTCCGCAATGATGTTCAGATACCCTGTAGCATTCATGGTCTGCTCTACCACAACCACGGGTCTCAGAGACGCCCAAGAGAACGTCCCCTAAAGCATAATACCGCCACCACCGGCCTGTGTATGACCTACTGTACATAGAGGGAGCAACAGTTCGCCTGGAAGACGGCGTATTCTGACACGGCCATCGGCGTGATGAATGACAAACCGTGATTCATCTGACCAGGCAACTCTCTCCCACTGATTCATGGACCAGTCACGATGTTCCCGGGCCCAGCGCAGGCGCAGTTGGCGATGACGCTTGGTCAGCAAAGGCACACGAGTGGGACGTTTGCTGCGTAGCCCCATATCCAACAGTGTCCGCTGAACAGTGTGCTGCGATACTATTCTACTTGGCCCTGCTTTGTATTGGGCTGTCAGCTGAGCCACTGTCTGGCTCCGGTTTTGCTTCACCATGCGAGACAGTCTCCGACGACTTTTTTCTTTGATAGCGTGTGGACGTTCAACACCATGTCGTTTACTGCTGGTTTCACCGTCATTCATCCACTTTGCAAAAGTACTAACAACTGTAGGTCGCGAACAACCCACGAGTCGTGTAGTTTCGGAAATACTTGTTCCGAGCCTTCGAGCCATTACAATCTGCCCTCTATCAAAGTCGCTTAGATCCGCAGCCTTTCCCATCACACACAGAAGTAAGTGAAATAATGATTCTTCAGACTCTCCAGCAGCAGTTAAATACCACTTCCACCTGATCACGTGTCTTCCACGTCATCCAGGCGAATTCATTGCAAAATGTAGGGGTGGTCATAATGTTTTGGCTCTTGAGTGTATATCGACCACTGTGGGAATGACTGTTCTAGAGCCTAATTTCCTCACATAAATCGTTAATCATGGCAATCAGCAGATTTTCTGGGTGACCATAAAATCCTTCATTTGCATTACAGGATCCACTACAAATTTCAGCTCATCTCTCAGATATCTTGAGTAGTGTATAACTTCCCAACGATTCTGTCTACCAGCTGTGCATAAAGGCTCACGTTTAGTGAGAAACCAAAGTTTTGCATACACATTTGGAGCTGCCCACTTCTTTTGAAGATGTAGCAACTTGCTTAAAATCCTCATCAAAATAAAAATCATCTGCACTTTCTTCACTACCATCCATAATACTTTCACATTGTTGAGGTTGGCTATTTATCTCAGTTTCAGATTTTTGCTTATTTAGTCGTTCAGCATCCATTGCTTTCCTTGCCACTCTAGTTTTAGTTTTAGCACCCTACCCCACCAAGTTTTATCACCCTAGTGATTTTAGCATCCAAATTCCACATATACATTTTCGTCCAAGATCTCTGGTCCTTCAAAAATTCTTGTTCCAAAACCGGCACTTTTCTTGATTTCTCACATGTGCACAATGAAAATTCATGACACTTACATGTTGAGATACCAAGCAGTGTAGATTTTGCATAATTTTGAAACCTTCTAACTTTAATTTTCGTAGCTTCACTTGTTTTTCCAGTAGACTTCTTTATATTCATGAATTTTTTATGAAACTTTTTTATGGAACTTTTTTATGAAACTTTTTATGAAACCGCGCAGTAAAATCACACCATCTACCGGTCAAATTCAAAGCAAATTTTCGTGGCCTAGCGGGGGACCTTTAAATATCATGCAATATCAAAATAATTTTTTTCACAAACAAACGACTTGATATGCAACAATTTCCACTACAGGCGGTTAAAATTTTTGGTACGTAAAAAAATTTAAAAATACATAAAAGAATGCTTTTTTTTAATGTTTTTGGAGAAACTTCAAGGGCCGGGAGGAGGCCTAAATATAGTTTAATCTCAAAACATTTTTTTAACAAACAAAGGTTCTTGCTATACACAAATTTCCACTACCGGCGGTTAAAATTTTTGGCACTAAAAAAATTTATAAATAAATAAAAAATGTTTTCTTCTGTTTTTGGAAAAACTTCAAGGGCCGGGCTGGGGGCTTAAATATTTTTAATTTTCAATTTTTTTTACAAACATTTAATAGCAATATACAGCTTTTCCCACCACAGGCGATTTCGATTTTTAAAAAAAAGTAAAAGTTGACCCACCGTAACGAACGCCTTTAAATTCCTACGTGTCTAGGCCCGATAATGGCACGTTAAATCCGTTGACCGGAAAGTCTTTCTATGAGGTCAACGATTGGGAGAGGGCAGGATCTATCCAGATGTAGATGTTTCATTGATAATCCCTCCTGCTTGCTTATATTTCTAAATGATGAAAACTCCAAGAAGTTTATTTTGAAACTATTTATCTCCAAGTTTATTTAGCCAGACTATGTCCGAATGGCTACGACGCTGACATTCAATACCAAAGAGTGTGCGTTTGAGTTGCATGCTTGGAAATGTACGTTTGTAGCTGATCCGAATCGGCTTTAAATAGTAGGTCCCGGTCTAATTATCCCTAGTGTAGCAAAAGTTGACAGCAGTGCTGCAAACCAAAACAAACCTTAGAATATTTTAAATCATACCTTTGCTTATGAATTTAACCGATCACTGCCTCATATAAAAAACAACCCCTGGTTAAAAAAAATTTCGAGCAATCGCACACGAGTATTTTGGATTATTTTTCTTCATCTATATTCTTTTACTATAAGAGCAAAAAAATTACACATAATAGAAATAAAGAATTCTGATATACATTACTCTTTACTTTTGTAAAACATAATAATCACCAAATATTTTTATTTGCGTCTATTGTCGCTTTACCAAACCTCTCTTTAACAGATCATGCACTTAGAGAAAGGATCTATTCAAAATAACAGCTTTATATTTATTTAATTTGAAGAATAATCATCTATCAAAAGTCTTTCAATAATACCTTATTAAAATATGACAAACAACATATGAACGTGAAATGAAAGTATAGTTATATATTTTTGTAAATATTACTATCAGAAAGAGCGGTGTAAGGATAGATTTAGACATACTATAATTTTCGGAACAGAAATTAAACAAATATTTCTGCTTGAAATTATTCATATAAATAATTTGATGTATAGTCAATAGCCAGTAAATGTGTATGCACTAAAACACCAAGAAATATAACATAAATTGTGTTTAACAGGTAAATGATAGCTTAAAATACTACATTATAAAATTTAAGTATATTAAATCAGGAAATATTATAGAAAGAAATTCGTATTTCACCTCAGATTATACCTGTTGAGTTCACGTTCTAAATCACTTTACAAGAAAAAAGAAAATTATTACATGGAGGTCAAACAACATTATAATCTAAAATATAATGATCGACAAAAGAACCATTATGACGTCAGTTTATATATCGACAAAAAATATCTTCCCGGTCGAGGAGAGAATACTTGACAATATAAAGAGACATTTCAGAGATATATCATATTTTGCTTTTAAAGCAGCAATATTTGACAGGTCAGCAGTTTTATACCAAACGCATTACGGTTAAAAATAACTTCCATATTTTTGCTGTTGCCACTTGTTTATACACCGTAAAAGATTTTCTCTGCCGTTTTTATCTGTGAAAATAAAACGATTATTTTTAAAGCTACCGTTTTAAATCGATTAAAAAATAGAGGATTGAATATATTTTGCATGAAGCTTTTAAATTATCTATTTAATGTTTCCCAGGCTGAGAATTCATGCACATAATTTAAGGAAATCTGCTGTATAACAATCTTATGATATAGTATTTGGCTGAATATAATTTACACTTTAGAAATAAAATACGTTTCCTGTCATTTTTCATATAAATTAAAATAACATGGTTAGTTTGTTTTGGGTTTCATATTTTCCTTAAATACTCCCCAACAAATCAGAGACATACCAGGTGAGAAATTGCAAAAATGTTCATAAATACATTTAACAGTGCTTACGCAAAACAATTTTAGAAACTATATTAAAACACATAAATATGTGTAAAAATATTACATCTCTGTATCGAATATATTACATCTTTATATCTAATTCAATTTATAACATTATATGTTAATTAATAGAAAAGTGTGATTAATTTTTAATATTCAGCAGTTCTTTGTAGCTTATCTCATATTTTTAATATTTTGTTCTATATAAAGCTTTCTTAACATGTATATAATCTTGTATTGGTGAATGGTAGTTATTTTCAGACGCCATGAAAATATCGGCGGTTGCCTGAATATTGCGAAATCAATATCTTTATACAGAAACTAGCTGAAAACCCGTACTTTGCTACGGATTACATTCAAATTAAATACAACGGTAAATGTATGTAATTAATGCCAAATAAATAAGTAAATAAATATACATATATATATTATAAATACACGATCAATGTATGCAATTGATATAAAAAAAACGAAAAAATATATTTATAAAATAAATCGTAACGGATATTTTCATAGACAAAATAATGAAGTAGAAAATATTCAAATTAAATCTGATAGAACATACTAAAAAATATAGTACAGTTTGAGGAATATTTCTTTTACCGTATTTTAATATTTGTTTGGATAATGTCCAATCGTCTGCCGCATTAGAAATAATTTTTTTTTGTCTATTTCGTTGTTACGCACGTGACGCAAAATTCGTTTAAAGTATCACATAAAGAAAATAAACCACTTGATCAGCATTTAATAAATTAAATTCTAAAAATTAATCTTTAAAAATTCACCAAAAATCAGAAAAGGGGGGTAAAGATTCGAAAAAGATTTCATTTTAAAGGAATTTTTAGGATCTTTCTTATGATATAAATTTTATAACGCTCGGATTATTATTTTAAATGCAAACTTTAAAGAATGTTAGAAAAATAGATTAAAAATTTAATTTTTAAGTTGTTTTAATAAGAATTTTTCAAAAATCGCTCTTACTGCTCCCCTACACTATAAGAAGAATCTTCATGCAAAATTTCAGCCCTTTATGTCCAGCGGTTTGATCTGCGCGTTATATGTCAGTCAGTCAGTCAATCAGTCAGTCAGTTACGGAACTGTTTTATATATATAGATTATGTAACAGTTTTCAAAACAGTTTTTATTACTGTATTAATTTAATTTCGAACAGAAATACAATTAATATATAAATAAGATGTTTTATTATATATTTGCAAACACTTTATTTATGATCGAAAAGCCTTGTATTTATTTGTGTGGCATCCTTCCTGTGATGGTGTATGAGGTATACACATTGTCATTGGTTAGTTCAATATAAATAAAGTTACAAAATGGGACAATTTTTATAATGCCACAACTTCAAGAAACGTCATGACCTTATTTTTAATTCGTTATCCAGATTTGTATAAGCCGGATACAAAAGCCGCTGTGTACTAACCCTATTGGATTCAATCACCTCTATGTTAATGTATGGAGAAAATTTGTCCAAGGATTCTCGACTTCAATTTGAAGATTTTTTTCTTATTGTACTCTGTAATATGGACAGAAATTTTACACCTTGAGGCATTTTTCGTTCTTCAAAAAAATGCTAATAATATTTTTAAATAAGAACTATTCTGGGAAAAAAATCTGGTATATCTTTGTGTGTTTAAGACGCTTGTATATTCCTTTGGTGCACGACTTTTATAAAATGAATCCTTTTGAAAGTGCAGAAAAGTTCAGGTTATTGGAAAATACCATTTTTATTGTACTATCAGCATTTATTTAGCTGAAAATAGTAGACATATTTTCTCTATAGGTTAACACTAACGTGAGCGAATCCAATAGGTTAATCACGCCAGCCTTAAGAGTGCATTTCAGCACCTTACATTTTCGGACATATATGTTCAAGAGTCAGTAACGTTTTCTTTACTGATAGTATTGTAGTAGAACAAGGTATTAATAGATAGGGGTAAAGGTTTTTAAAAATTCTAACAATAATGTAAATAATTAATGTTATTTATAAACTACTTATTATTAAGGAACACACAGCTTCTTTATATAAACAATAAAGATGCTTATTTATTATTGTTTTTTTATTGTTTATTAATTTTATTGGGGTAGTGCACATGTGTAGGGGTTGAAGTGGTATTCTTCCATAATATGTGTGGAAGCGCTGAATGTTATAATTCACAGCGGTGTGTGGTCGAAAGACGGTCAAGAACAAAACTCTAATAAAAACTTCAGAGGCAAAAAATAAAGGCTTGAACACTAAGGTGGCGTAAAAGAAAAGCTGTCAGTGTGGCCATTGATAGCGATCAAAACACTATATATATTGCAAGATAGGTGGTGACGTTATTTTATGGCCCACAATAAAACTTTTAGATAATGGTCAAAGTTGTATTTCAAACGAAAATTATGGTGGAAAGTTACTTGGTAGACTGTGAACAGGAGCAGGGAAATAAGGGACCAATTGGGGCAGGAACTGCTAAGAGAAAAGCAGTCAATGATAGAAAAAAGAGGCGGTACCATTTTGGCTCCTGTAAACGGACAACAGCCCGTCCAAGAAAAAAAGAGAGAGAAGGTCGACAGATTGTGCTAGCTGTTCCCTAGAGCTCGTACGATATAGAAAGCTGATTGAACTGTCTCGGAGTTTAGAGGAAGTTCCTGGAATCCGACATGATGATGGTGAATATGACACGATATGGGCCCCTGTCAACGAAGTCATTTTTTTCGCTGTATTCTTCAACAGTAGTCAATGCCTCCCGATAGATCCTAGAAATAATTACTTTGACCAAATAGTCTGTCTCTGCTTCTGATTACTCATGTATTAAATGATAATATGAAGGGGAATCTTATACTGTTAAATTATTTCACTTTAAAATAAGTTTTAGCATTGTCAAATAAATGTATGAAAGGCCAATTCTCTGTATTTCCTTGCTTGCCACACCACATACACGCATCAATTGTTTTAAGGTTCGTTTACAACCTATTAGTGCCATGACCAGGATCAGATAACGCCATAAAATAACGTCACCATCTATCTTGCAATATTTATAGGCTTTTGAATGCTATCAGTGGCCACACAGACAGCTTTTCTTTTACGCCACCTTAGTGTTCAAGCCTTTTTTTTTTTACTTTGAAGTTTTTATAAGAGTTTTGTTCTTGACCGTCTTTCGACCACTCACCACGGTGAATTATAATATTCAGCACTTCTACAATATGGTTTCACCCACATAGGCAGTGACGCTGCTCTATGACGCTGTGATAATACAGAAGGCAGTATAATTGCGATATAGATGGGATAATGATTTCCAAGCAAGCTCCTCCAGGAAAAATTCAACTTTTTGTTGAATATTTTGTGAAGTTGAGAGCTTTTATGCATATATTACAAGTTTCATGGAAGTAACTCTTACTATTCGAATGGAATGCATTTACATCATAATATACTGTAATTTCGTCAACAATGTACTTACATTAACATATCAGTACTGGCTCCTAGTCTTCCAGACAATTCTGCAACAAATTTCTGAAGTATTAAAAACATAGTCATGAAAGCAGTTGAACTTTCCTGTGACTCACCGTTTATATCACAGCTTCCTTTTCAAAGACCTGCTGATTTCCATTTTTTTTTAATGTATGGAAAGAAATAGTATCGACGGGTTTGGAAGAGAAGTCATATAGGTATTTTGAAAAGCGAGATTTTAATACTTTCATGATCAACAACAAAGACTGAAGACCGATAAATTCTGATTTAGAGGAAATTTCCTTTGAGTTACAATCTCTGCAGTAAGTAATTCATGGAATATTTTGTTTAAATGATTATTTACGCAATATTACGTTTAGTCGAATTTCTAGAGTTGGTCGTCGGATCCTGAGTCTGTGGGTTTAGAATCCATGGTATGCCCAGATGTTTAAAGAAACTCGGTATCGACTTTCGGGTGGCGGTCAGTTTTACCCACGTTGCGTTTGTAGACTCCACCTCTAAAAACTCACAATCTCATTTTTATGGTATTAATTAGAAAAACATGATTTAAAAACTTGAAGTATAAATGAATATGAAAATATAAATGTATTTTCATCACCAACTGTCTACAGAGTAGAATTTTGTTTAAAAAATTATTAGAAATGAAAGTGAGAACACAATTTGTTTAAGATTAGTAAATGATATATTATAAGCCTGACAGAGCGTGCGCCAGTGCTCTGGAGTGACTGACGCACCAGTACTTCAGACTGTCCCATAAATACGTGGAATAATTTAGTCTTTATAACTTTCGCGAAATCTTAGATACGATAAGAGTTTAAGTCTAGTTTAAAATCTTTCAAAATGCAAGAATATGAAAATTCTTTTCGTGTTTATTCTGAAACAAACTGCTTGAATATGTACTGTAATAAAGGCGTAATATTGAATTGCGACTGCCAACTCTTTCTCTAAATAAAAATTTGGGGCTAAGTCAAAGTATAACACAGGATTCTTTCCATAATGAACATTTATACTTACCCCTATTCTCTCAATATTGACTGTCTGCTATTATAATAACCATTTCGGGGAAGGAAATAAATATCGAAATAATCCTAGATGCATTGTTATGAATATTTATTTAGTTCAAGAATTAAATACGTTTGCTGACGTTATTTGAAAAATCATTTTCCCCTCAAAACTGGTCATTTGCTTTAATATCTCGACTTGAATTATTCAAAATAAAACAGTCAAGTTTAAAAAAAATTATTTAAAAGCTTTTAAATATATTTTTTCTATTAATATAGAATTGCTGATGTAGAATACTATTTTATTCTGCCTATAAACTATTAGTAATTAAGTAGGCTCTTTTTAAAACAAATTCAATTACTTGGTATGCAATAAAGAGAAGTTAAAAGATTTATAAAATATAGAAGAAAATATGAACTAAGTCAATATGAAATTTAAAAAAAAAACCCAATTAATACTACTGAAGGAAATAGAAGTTTTTTCAAAATACACGTTTTTGACTTCAATGTATTTTATTGCTTATGAACTCAGGAACATTATTTTTATTGTAACAATGTAATCTTGCCTTTTATGAAAATCCTTTATTTTTTTCCTTTCCGCAAATCCACTTGAAGATGTATCTCTCGTATTCACATTTGCAATTATGCACTACTGTAGAAACGTTATATAAGGAATTCAGTGATCATTGATGTGTTAAAAGGAAATTATGTGCTAAAGATCCCGAAACAAGGCAAAATTTTGTTTTGTAACTGAAGCGACATATATGAAACATAGATATTTAAAGCTACCCACCGAAATACTAATTTTTCAAAGTGTGCGAGTGATATGTGATCTATAGATTTACAAGGTAATTAATATGCTTCATGAAAACTTTTAGATTCTTATTTGAATTTTTGTTCCCAGTGAAAGAACCAATTGAGGGTTTAATTAAGAACAGTGCTTTCATGACCAAATTAAATGAAAGGAAAAATAATGGAAATTTAACTTGGTCTTTAAAATTTCGCCAAAAATCCCATGCACAAAAATTATCTTTGTTTATTGTTTTTGAAATAAACCTAATGGTAATTGTATTATAAAATACATTAGGTATCTTTAAAATGAAGAAAAACTTTTGCAAATTCGTTATTTTGCTCCCAGTTCATTTTTAAAGTAATAATACAATTGTTTTATATGCCTTATCTATTTCATCGATTTACTGAAAGCAGGCTCCGCAACAATATTTATGTTTGTGTATTTATTTTCGATCTAATATTGCCTAAAAGGGTCGAACATTTTTTTAAAATTTTTATTTTACTTTTTTCTCAGTAAGAAACTGCAGTCACTTTAGATATTAAAATATTTGAAACCAAGTTAAATTTATACTATTAGCAAGTAAAAGGATGTTAAGAAGTTAATCCTTCCAAATAGAGAGTTCTTTACTACAATGCATAGAAGTAATGCACGTGTTCATGAAAAAAGGAAGGTGCTTCGGGAATTTTCATTGTGATGTTCCACTATACGTACGAAATTCCGTCTGATCACACGTGAATTTTGGCCTAAACCTGCGATTTGGTTATAATGGTCTATTTCTAACTAACTTTTTGTCCAGACTAATAATTGGAATTCATACATTTATTAAATCTCTGTTTCTCCCATTTTTTTTCACATTTATAAAATATACAATGTTGAAAAGAAGAAGACTAATAAATGTTTTCTCAAAAATTAGTGACACCAACATAAAAATGCATTTTTGAAGATCATTTAAAACCATTTTTGTTGCTATCTTTTGTTTCAATAAATTAGCGTCTACTCGACCTATTGCATGCTTCTTTTTGAAAAAAATATATTGTTATAAACAGATTATACATGATCGTACACGTTTAGGAGAAATGATTTTTTTAAATATTTTCTTCACATTTTGTAAGTTTAGAAATAAGCTGCATACTCTATTGGAGTACTTTTTACGTTCACTTTCTTTACTACAATCATTTCAAAGGGAAACAAATATTTATACACAAAGACTTTTAATAAAATATGAAATTTAGCTTTCTGTTGAGCACTTCATAGTTGAGTTTATGTATTTTATACACAAATAAATTTTCATAATTAGCGAATACGTACTTGGGAGAATGACGAGTTTCCCATGGTGCATTGTAAACGAGTGTCTAATGTACCTATATATGACCTGGAAGAGCAATTAGTGCTTAAAGATATCATTCGTTGCTATTGTTATCTTTCAGCAGAATTATTAGTTGTATGAATAATAAATATATTTTACACATATTCTAAGTTTATATTCTCCTTGAATTAACCAATTATTTAGCCTAGTAAATAGATGGGTCCTGAAAATTGTTCCTCACTTTAAAATTACCGAAAACGTTTATATATTTTTCATTTAAAAATTACTATTTTCAACTTTTAGTAGACATCTATGTGTTAATTTTTTATGAAAGTTGGATTAGGGAGGAAAACTTTTAATGAGTGGAATAGTGAAACGGACTGTAAATGATTAGATTGTTTTAACAAATTAGGTCCAAATTAATATTGACAGGCAACTAATAAATGAGATATATTCTAGTTGTGTTTCATCTTTTATTCATATAGTTTCTATCAACATAAAATCAGCTTGTGGCTGATAATATTCTGCTGGTAATGACATCATGTTCACTATTCTTGGGAATTAAAAAACAAACAAAAACAGTTGTTACTGAAAATTTATCCGTTGAAGAAATGTATAATAGTTCGGAATACTATTAGTGGTTGCAAGTCCAATTAGATTGGATCATATTTTGCAAATGGAAGAATGTGTATACAATTCACTACCACAAAACTTGTGAAAATTTCTAAAAACATAGCGCGTTTTAGTATTATATCAATCTACGTTAAATACAGCTTATGCCTGCGTTAGCATTGGTCATTAAGAAATACTGTAAAGCTAGATAAGAAAGTTCTCAGTTAAATAGTTTAGAAAAAATGCAAAACAATAAAGATTCCTGAGTTAACATGCAATCTCATACTGCTTGCTTTGGTTGAGGCATATTACACAAGTATATATCTTTCTTCCCTGCACAATCTTAAAAAACATAATTCCCGCTAATAATCTGAATTAAAATTTTTAATCCTGATTAATTTGTACTTGAAAAATAATCCTTTCTTATTAAGAACATTCTATTGCATCTTCCTGTGTCATCATTAATAGAAAAATTTTCCAAACACTTATTTTGGATGATATCAGTTTCCTCTTTTGTTAAATGTTATGTTAATTTCAATAAAACAGTTTTTCAATGCATATGCAAAGAAAGCGTCAAAATGATTCAATTATGTTGAGACCAGGGCTTTAGTGTTTGCTCCTTATTAAAACGTAAAACTGTGATTGATCTGTTAAACATCGCCTATACAATTGAGGACAAATTTATGAGGACAAACTTGTAACCTTTCAATTTTTTTCTTCTCTAGATGCGATCAAAAATGATTGTTATGAATAACGCCTAATCAATCTTTCATGCTAGGCGATTCTTGACAGAAAGCTAACGTAGCAATAAATATTTGTTTCGTCAGCTCTGATATAAACGGTGAATAATTAATGCAGTAAACATATCGAAAGTGAAAAGAAACTGAAAAGAAGTAACCAATAAAAACATCATAAATAATTTTAAGCATACTTTAGATTGATGTGAAGTATAATTGCTTACTTGAAATCAAAATGAATTCATCTGGATATAAGTTTTTGGTAAAATGTGTTATAAAACATAAAATGATTGAATACAGTGCACAGCCATCCTTTTTTGAATTTTTTTTGGAAAATTATTGATATTTAAAGACTCTAAAGCATTATAAAAGTACGTGTATTGACTAAAAATCATAAATTATGCATTTCACTACAAAATTAAATTACTTTCATCCTCTCCAATAAATATTGTAGTAGAAATAAACATTTATTCTGTATGTAAATATTACGTGTTCACTTTTTTACATAAATTAATAAAACTGCTTGTTTGACTTTAAAATTTTGAAAATGCTGAATTCAAGTTTTTTGCATGTAAATTTTAAGTAATATACTTTTTTTTGGTTTATAGTTATGGGACAAATTGCAATTTCGTTATGATAGTTATGCAAGTTTGGTGATATTTAGAAAAGTCAAATCTTTATTCAGAGAAAAAGAAATAAATGCTTTATTACGCTTTTCCGTTTATGTTTTGTTTTTAAAAAAATGTTTTTACTCAAATAATGTTTGTAAAATTTTAGATGTGTCCTTGAATTATCATTTAGTGAATTCCTGCATGTAAATATTTGCTTTAAAACTCTTGGTTTCAAGAATGGGATCACAAAGCAAATTCGAAAATATTACCATGCAAAAGACTGATAGTTTTAACATTGGTTATCGTCATGACTTACTGACACCTTTCCAAAAATTCCTCTTTCGTGCTCAAATGACGAACTAGTTTTTATCATTACTCACACTTGCGTCTGATATGCATGAGACCATCCCATAATTTTTTCTTAAACATTTTCCATGTTTCTGACTTACAACTGATCGTTGAAAAATAACTGCCGCCTAGTCTGCATTGAGATCAAGAAGAACACTTAATTGAGCAGCCCGAGGTAGCATAGTGGCAGTGAGTGCTCGTATCGAATCCCGACAAGCGCCATTCAATACCACAGTGATTAGGCCAGACATGGGCACGTTAAACCCGTAGACCAGAAAGTCCTTCTATGAAGTCAGTGGGTGGGAAAGGTGCGATCCCCCCAGATGTCACTCATTGGGGTCGCTCGGTCAAAAATGTGGTGGTACCTAGCCAAGTCGTACTCCTACCATTGTGGTGCTATTATAAACAGGAGCCTCACCACTCAGCCCTCAAAACTTATATGTACCTTGTCTGGAAGTATTAGGACAACAACAATTACAGAACATGGGTTACGTGGGACAAGATCACAGCATTGTCGTGGAGGAAAGAATATTTTTGCAAGTTGGCGAAAATAGATGTATATGCCAAGTTTCTGTATATGATAATAAAACTGTCAGTATAATAGCGAGTGAAATCCAATTTCAGCTATACGTTTTCATGGATGCTATCAAGCATCGCATTCAGATATTAGGATACTCTAAATGTTTTGTGCCTAGTTTAAAATTTGCTTAAGGAAATCCATTTTAGTCCAAAATGCAAAAATTATATGAACTTTAAGATGTACTTGGAGTCAAAATTTTATAACTCAAAATTCAAAATTTCTAAGAAGAAGTTTACTCATAGTTTATTATTCATGTACAAAGATTTATTTCTCTAGTAGACTTATAGCTACTGAAAGTTTACCATTGACTAAAAAATTACATTAAACTTGACTTTTAAGAAAATATATGCTCAATATGCCTGTATATGCCCAAATTCCAATATGGGGTTTCAAGCCAACTCAACTGGAGGATGTGATAAATGTCAGGTCGTGTGATAAATGCCAGGTCATGTGATATATGTCAGGTCATGTGATATATGTCCAATGGATATATGCCAGGTTTTGAAATATATTCATAAATACTTAGAATCCAACTAACAAATTCCTAAACTATAGTTTAACCATAAAGTTTTAATATAAATGTAGTGATAGGGATACAGTCTGATCCTACAACCGATCCAATGTTTGGAAATTCCTGCTCTTCATATCAAAATTACAAACCTTAATTGCTATTACTATAAAAACTGTTATAGTATATCTCTCCTATTAAAACAGTATTAATACATTTATACTATAAATAGATTAAAATAATTAATTTACGCATAAAAGCATTATGTTTTCTATAATATCAGTGCAACACAACAGAAAACTGTAAGATCTAGGGAATACATTAAACTACGCAAAATTAATAATTATTTAATAATCTTCATGCACGAGCTTGAAAAGAATACAGAGAATGCATTGTATAAAGCATACAGATCGGGCACGAAATTAGCTCAGACAAAAGCCTTCACGGAAAATGGATGATGACTGATCGTTTTCGTATTTCAGCAGTAAGACTGTTTATTCGTAGAACCTCATTATTTACATAATTTTTAATTCTTAGTAATGTGTAAACGACAACTAAAATCCAAACATTGTCGTTATTAAAAAGGAATTAATAATCATCGTTAATAACAATTAGCACGATAAGGAAGAAACTGTTCTCTATTATTTTTATTTTTAATAAAACTTCAAGAAATCAAAAAGACTAGTAGCAAGTATAATAGTTTCATTTACTCCCCAGTTTAAAATACTAATCAGGAATTGATTGTAACAGATGATTCCCAGAAAATCAAAATTAGATCCGACCTGTCGCGTGATTCTGAAAAGAAAAAAAAAAATTTTTGTCTTATTTCTTGTCAAAGCGTCAGCTGGTTGTGATACGAGATGAGAAGTGACTTTTCCAATGTCGAAGAGTTTTCAAGAATTAAAATTAAAATCGAGAAATTATTATAACATTTCACATTTTACTGTCATCAAATGAAACGCCAGGAGTAAGGTAGTAGAATTTCACAGATTTTTTTTATTTATTTGCAATATTTTTTTTCTTTAAATTTGAAATCCGTAATGTTGTGTAGAAAAGGGTACTTTAAATCATATTTTAAAAATGTAATACCCTACATGCTGATCGCAATTAGTTCAAAATGAAATAATATATTTATTTTTAGTGATATTAGAATATTTGTTGCTCTGTCAGTGGAAATTTGGATGATATAAAGAGAAAATAAAATGTTAATTAAGAGATTATATCATAGATGTTCACAGAAACTTCTGTCAAATATATTATTTAGCTCAAAAACTAATACATCTTATTTAATTTTTTAAGCCCTACGCAATTTGAACTAACGAAAAATTCAGGTAGCCTCTTCCAACGAAACTAGCGCGGGTTATTAATGTAGGACTACTTATCGTTTCTTAACTCTTTTGTATGTATATATATATATATATATATTAGGGTGGTTCGAAAAAATCGATTTTTTTATTTCGGAATCGCGTTACCTCTCAAAAGTTGTAGTTTGGTATCCTCAATTGGGGAAAAATAAAAAAAAAATTCTAAGTTGACATCTTTAGTTCGCGCATGAGGCTGAAAGTTTCAAAAAATATGTTAAAAATTGAAATTTTCAAAAAATAACAAAATTAGTTTTTTTGTAATTTTGTATAATGCAACAGCCATAAATTGTTAGTATATAGCGTAGTTTCAACCTAAAAAAGTAATTATAAATTTTAGATGATATATTCTGTTCGCGCATGAGGCTTAAAATTTGAAAAAAATGTCAAAAACTGAACACTTCTAAACGTTAAAGAGTTTGTCTGTTTTTCGGTGCACCAAAAGCGTTAAGTCTTTTACCCACATGTGCAGATGTTTTGTTAGCTTGTTTTGAAAAAACATCAAAATCTGTAAAAAACGAATCTTTTTCAAAGATTTCAGATTGCATTGCTGCTCAAATAGAAGAACTTTACTGTAAAGCTTCTATACCAATGTTCAGTCATGAACGTATTGTTAAATTGATAAAGGATTACCATAATAAGTACTACACTTTAAGAAAGTCATTTAGTCGTGATAAAGATAAATTTAACTTCAAGACTAAACAATCACTTTGTTAATGAAGCGAAGTCCAAATTTTTGATGTTGCTTCCTGCAAGTATGTAATGAATTTTGCGTGTTCGTGTGGTAAGAAGCCTATCTCTTGTAGCTGTAAAGTAATTATGGATTGTAAATGTGATAAAGGAAATAAGATCCCTATTATTGAGAGAGAGTTTTTGTACGACCAGCGAAATGGCCGTTTAAAATGTATTGGCACTTTGGATAGAGTAGAGACTAATAATATCGCAAAAAGAAATAAAAGAATGCAAAGTGAAAAGAAAAATGAGATTGCTGATCCTGATATTAAAGCTAACAAAAGAGATACTCTTATAAATTCTGCCCAAAATAGCCAGTTTGAGAGTCACGAAGCAAAATCTGACAGTTTGCCGTCAATATCGCAAACATGAATTAAACTTCCTGCAACAGCATTGATAAGCGATAGATATGGGATATCCGAGAGAGCCACTGCTGCTATTGCTTCCTGTGTTTTGCAAGATGTAGGCATAATGAATGAAGGAGATATGTCTCTGGTAATAGATAAGAGTAAGATCAGACGAGAAAAACATAAAATTCGATACTCTTTACAATCAGATTCTCCAAATGTAGAGTTACATGGACTGTATTTTCACGGGAGAAAAGATAACACTTATTATCAGGAAAAGAATGGTAACAAAATGTATCGCAGACTAAAGAAAGAGGAGCACATCAGCTTGGTTCAAGAGCCTGGTGGAAAGTATCTGGGACATTTGACACCTCCAAGGGCCACTGGAAGTGAAATAGCTAATAGAATCTTTTAATATTTAGAAAACAATAACTTTGATTATGTTAAGCTTGTTGCAATTGGATGTGACGGAACAGGGACTAACACAGGATGGAAAAACGATGTTATTCGTAATCTTGAGCTTAAACTTGGTCGTCCTTTACAATGGTTTATATGTTTATTACATTTCAACGAACTTCCGTTCAGACATTTGTTTGAAAGTGTAGATGGTGATACTACAGGACCCACAAGTTTCTCAGGACAAATTGGTAAGAAGTTGACTGACTGTGAAAGACTCCCTGTTGCTAATGTTGAAACGATTAATAGTGAGGAGATAAATGTGACCAAAACTGACTTAGGCAAAGACCAACAGTATTTACTTAATATTTATCGAACAGTCAAGACAGGAGAGTGTGCGCCAGATCTCGCTGTGAAAGATCCTGGTCCTCTTAGTAACTCGAGGTGGTTAACTTGTGCAAATAGGATCTTAAGATTATATATTTCTGAAGTAAAACCTTCTTACGAAATTAAACTGCTGGTCAGCTATATTATTAAGATATACGCTCCAGCATGGTTTGGAATTAAAATGCATCCCTCTGTAAAGTTTGGAGCAGTTCACGTGTTTAAATTAGTACAGAAGACAAGTCAGCTTCCCGATAGGGTACGTAAAATAATTGATCCTGTCATTCAGAGGAATGCGTATTTTTGTCATCCCGAAAATCTTTGAATGTTAATGGTACTAGATGAGAGAGTGCACGTAAGACAGCTAGCTTTTTGAAGATTGCTAAAAGCAAGAAAACAAGAACCAAAAGGGAAGCTTCAAATTACATTGAACTTATTGATTGGTCCAAGTGCAAACTTACACCTCTTCCAATAACGAACAATGTGTGAACACAAAGCCTAGAAGAACTTATTAATAATAATGTTCTCCCAGAGTTCGAGCTAATTAAATTTCCTTGCCACACGCAAAGTGTCGAAAGAATTGTAAAGCTCGTAACAGAATCTTGTACTAAAATATGGGGAGAAGAGAACAGGGATGGTTTCATAAGTACAACTTTGCTCTCAAGGTCAACTATGCCATCATTTGACTACAAATCTCAATTTAAAACAATGCCCAACACATCTGAGGAATCTTAAAGACACAAAAATTAGGTAAAATCTATAAATCATTCTGTAATTAGCTATGACATGCAATGTTATTATATACATACAAATGTGTGTGTAACTATACTTGTACGTATAATACTGTAATAAAAGGTTATATTTAACAAATTTAGAATATTTAAAATACTTTTGAAACGTAAACATGTCATGTATGTATTATTGTATATTAAGCACGAAAATTTCAAATTTTAGGCAATTTTAGCCCAATTTAAGGCGTATGCGCGAACTAAAGATATTATGTAAAAGCTATAAAATATTTCTTTAAGTTCAAATTACGCTATATACTGAAATTTATGGCTGTTGCATTATACAAAATTACAAAAAAACTAATTTTGCTATTTTTTGAAAATTTCAATTTTTAACATATTTTTTCAAACTTTCAGCCTCATGCGCGAACTGAAGATGTCAACTTAGAATTTTTTTTTAATTTTTCCCCAATTGAGGATATCAAACTACAACTTTTGAGATGTAACGCAATTCCGAAATAAAAAAATTGATTTTTTCTAACCACCCTAATATATATATATATATATATATATATATATGACAAAACTTTAAAGCATTTTGGTACTTTTTTGTCTAACTGTTAACTGCTTGCCCAAGTGATACAGACTGGGTTTGGGAAGCTGTCAAAATCATAACTCGCGACGCAGGACATCTGAAATTTTGCTTTCCGTAGGACCGTTATGTAGGAACATAATCCTACGTTAAAAGAAAAATAAGCGCATACATACGCTACCAATTTTTATAATTATTCAGTTTTAAAAAGGGCTGCACTAGAAGTGACGATTAACAGTTGTTCGAAAAGTATGCATTCGTAAAATAAATATATCTTATCACTTAAGAATATAAATGGTATGTTTTGTATAGCAACATACATAAATATCACTGAGATCATCCGGGTGAAAGATTTTTACGACTTTCACATTGGGGCGTATTGGGAATTATTTATAATGTTTTAAAATAAATAATTAAAAACCACAACAGAGAATTTTACTGAACATGACTACATGCAACTAAATCATGCATCCTAATTATTTTTAGATATCAGAAGAAAAACCTTCCCATTTCGAAATTCTGAGCTGGTATTTACTCCCCTTTTCCTTAGATCCTGAATAAATGCTGTGTAAAAATGATAAATTTTAAAGATAAACCTTTTTTTCTCGAAAAAAGCGTTAGCCTTCAAGAAAAACACACTAAATCCCCAAAAGCTTCAATTATCGACCAAGGCGTGGAAATAAACTGGCATCTTTTTTAACGGTGTATAGAAGAGATGGTGAACTTAACGATACGGAAAAGAAATATAGACACGGTTATAGTGTGGTGTTAAAACTCGGAGTATTATATTTAAGCTCTGCGGTAAACATAAAAAAGGGTCTTATTTTAGGAAAACGTATAAAAGATGTATGTAGTATTTGAACACAACTCGCAGCTGGGTTGATTGTTAAAGGCCGTAACGCAATCAAACCATATAAGATCGGACTTTTTTTAACATCATAATTATTTTAACTGTAGTTTGAATGAATATATATCTTTTACGCAAAATATATTACTAAAAAAGTTTTATTTAAATTACGTCGATTACATCAAAAGCTATTTTTCCCGACAGTTGAATCTTTTGGTAAATCAAAATTAAGTTCAAAGTCCACTAAAAATGATATTTGTATAACACTTCCCAAACACCCATTGAAAGTATATATTCAAAATATGTATTATAATTTAGGTAACAAAGTAAGAATTAAAGATAAAATATATATGTAGTATATGTTCCAAACTCGTAGCTGGATTGATTGTTATAGGCAGTAGTGCAATCAAACCATATAAAAATGGACCCATTTTTAATATCATAATTATTTTGTAGTTTGAAAGAATATAAATCTTTTATATAAAATATATTACAAAAAAATATTTCTTTCAATTTCGTCGATTACATCAAAAGCTATTTTTTCCTGACAGTTGAATCTTTTGCTAAATGGAGTTCAAAGTCTATATTTGTCTAACACTTTCAAAGAACACATTGGAGGTATGTTATATTATAAAAAATAGTGTTTTAGGTAACAAAATAACAATTAAGGATAAAAGATATATGTAGTATCTGATCATAACTCGTAGCTGTGTTTATTGTTAAAGACGACAAAGCAACCAGACCGTATAAAAATAAACTTCTTACATCGTAATTTTCTTAACTGTCGTTTGAATAAATATATCGCTTACATAAAACTTATTGCTAAAAAAACACTTAATTATGTTGGCTACATCAAAGAGCAATTTTCTCCAGACAGTGAAGTCTTTAAATGAATCAAAATTAAGTTTATAACTACTGTAAAGGTATTTTTAAAACAAATATTGAATTTATATACTTAAAAATACATTGTGTTTTAGGCAAAAAAAAGTAACAATTAAAGATTGAAAAATTGTAATAAGATGGTTTATCTACATTTCATACTTTGGCTATTAGCATGTAACCCAGGAACAAATCACATAATATCCATTTCAGTTACAATATTTGATCTAAATTTTACGTATTTACATTTCTATACATTCAGAAAATTTTAAAATATCTGCATTACTTACTTTTATTACGTCATACTCTGATCAATTATTCAACCAGTCTCTTTCGGGAAACCCAATAAAGTCTCAAAACAAGAAAAGCAATATGAACAGCATCTGCAGAAAAGACTGTTACCGTCAACTGGGGTAACTTTGGCCATTAATTAATTTGGCCAGGGTAAGTTTGGCTCAACATTGGTTGGTCCAAATGAGTAATCCATTGGGTAACTTTTTTTGGCCCAACATTGGTTGGTCCAAATGAATAATCCATTGGTTAACTTTTTTTGGCCCAACATTGGTTGGTCCAAATGAGTAAGTCATTGGTTAACTTTTCTCGTATGTTGGGCCAAAGTTACCCGCAGAGACCAAAGATACCTCAGATGACGGTACGTCTTTGGGTTATTGGCACCTGTCGAGATGGGCACCAGTCATAGGGGGCGCATTTGAGTGCCCACCAGACCAATACGGTAAAGGTGGTTCTGTAAATAATCCGCTATGTTGTTCCCATGGCTACAGTGGCTAGGGATTCATTGTCGGGCAATGTTTCATCTCTTTTTCAGGAGATAGTGAAGAGTAATCTGACAGTCGATTACTCGACAGTGATTTACATACTTTGATATACATTAGTGATTTTCTAGGTTATAATTTTTTACATATTTAAGACTTTTTGATAAAGGTTCCAAAATTAAAATAGGGTATAAATGAAACTATAAAAGACTTTGATTGGTGGTCATTGTGACAAATGTAATAGGAAATCTGTTAAAAAGTATCAGAGATGCATTTTGATATATTTAAGTATCAATTAATAGCTTTCTACAGTTTTTTTTTATTTCATTAAATATTATTTCACGTCATAAGAGTATAAAAGAAAGAAATGAGAAAAGTTTTGAAAGCACTTGTAAATTAGTCAGATTTTTTATTAGCCGGTTACACATCTGTACCCAAAATTGGAAGGCACACATTGTTCTAAAGATTAGCAATTTAAATCACTGTAAGACAAAGAAATGTTTCTAATCAGATTACCTAAAACAATAGCAGAATATTTTAAATATATTATAATGGAGTCTTTTTTTCACAAGTTCTGCCAAACAATTTTACTTAGCATAAAAACATCTTAGTCGATTCAACTTGTGATTTACTTCTTTTATGATGAGACTGTTTGTGCTGATAGATCAATAGATCGTCCTTGACTGCGTAATTCCAAGCCATGTTATATACATTTTTTATTTATGTGTGTAAATACGGATATGCAATTCTTGAGTTTCGTTGAGCGACAACCTACGATGTATGGCTGTTAGAGTATTTAGCCTCCATCGCATTGAACCATGTTCGAATCTTAGCCAAGGTATGTAAGTTCCTATGCTGATCAATCAAGGAAAATCCACTGTCATATCCCTGGTTTAAAAGAGAAACATTAAGATAAATAGCAATAAAAGACGCAATCGCTACAATGGATTACTTTATAATTAAGTTAAATTTTTTCTTATAAAATAAAACACCTGTATTTATTCAGAACGATATTAACTGAAAAAAAATATTACGTGAAGCAAAAACAGTTTGGTAGGTCAAATGAAACTTTTATCATTGGTATAACTAAATACACACTGATTAAGTTAAGTACACAATGATGTATTATTTTAGCTTTGGATTCATTCTAATTTTGATAAATTTTGAATAAATTATAAGAATTAATAAGCACATTTTACTTTCTATACATAAAAAGAATTGCTGTTTTAATAATTCTTTCTTTTAATTTTTATACCATTATTTTCCATGTCGTAAGGATTGCACTGCATGTTTTTTAAAGTGTAGTTAGTTATGCTACCTGTCTTACCAATGTGGTACTCTAATATTCCTTAACCATTTTGTGATGGGAAAACAACAAAATATCAGCTCAAGGATGTTTTGTTTGTTTTTTAACTTCCTGACATGTTTCTAAAGTTATCTATATTAAGAAAATTTACGACTCTTCCTAATTCCTTTTATTTAGCAAATAAAAATTCAAAATAAACTTACAAAGCACAGTACTTTCATATATGAAGTAATTATATATAATAACAGACGAGATATACTATATGAGATTGATACAATGTGATATCCCATATATTTAAGTCATTGCAAATAAATCTATGATGACCGGTATTAACCTTCCTACCCTGTTGAAAAAAGTTACGTTTTGCCTGTATGGGTCGATTTGACCTAGTTTGGTTTATATTTATTCTAGGTCATAACAAATATTTTTGTAGCTTCATTTTATATATTTTGTGTTTATTAATAGAAACAACACATTTTATATGTTTTATAATCCCCCCCCTTCAATTTTGCCGCCCCCTCCCCCGTCCGTTTCAACCTCTTGTTTGTATGAGCGTTGTTAAGGGTTTAAAAACTTGGGAAATAATAGAAATTTTACAAATATACTATGTTTCACTTACATTTTTCTTGATACCTTTTTTAAGACAAACACGATTTACAGTACACATTTACATGCTCTTGGTAAAGAAAACTTAAGCATGAAGCACATCTCGTTTGCGTTTTTCGATCTCTCTTTGGACCGCATTCTTTGCATCTTCCTCGTTTCAGTGTACTGCTCTTTTCTGGTTTTTCACCTGCTGCAATTGCCAATTTCTTCTTTATTGTAACGAGAATATTTTTTTTTCATCCTAATATTTCTGTAAGGTTCGGTCAGCTGATTATCAAATTCCTTAAGAAAAAGGCGCCTTTTGTGTAATTTGTTTTGATTGTAAGAATGATTTATGCATAAAAACAACAAATGCATTTATTGCAGCAAGGTAAATTATATTGTAGAATAAAGACACAGGTCATCTCCTAGTTCCCCTTTTGCATGTATACGTGGCAACTAATTTATCAGTAGTATCTACTCCACCTTTAGTTTCATTATAACATACAAATATTTCTGGTTTCTTTTCTTTCTAGTGTGAAACTTTGGCCTCATGGTGCATAGTTGAAAGGAGGATTGCCGATTTATTTCTTTTCGGCACATATGAAACAAGAGTCATATCCGGTTAAAAACCAAATAATTAGGAAAATGTTTCTATATCACGTGATTATTGAAATTCAGACGGAATAAATGGCTTGTTTTTTCTGAGAATTCCAACAGTGAAAAAATTATTTAGCAAGGATATAATCTGTGAAGAAATTATCAACTGTAGTATTTCGAGCGGTACCCTAAATCGAATTTGCTAGGCTCAATACAACATTTCTTCCTTGATTTTTGTCTCTCTCACCATCAGAAGGCATTCCAGTATAGGTTTCAGCAGTGCAAACATACGCTGTTTTAACATCAGACATCAACCACAATTTAATTCCGTATTTCCCTCTTGTCTTTGATGGTAAATATTGTCGAAATGGACATTTACCAAGGAAAGGCACAAGCTGTTCGTCAATTGTTACATTTTCGTAAGGAACGAGCATCTTTGGCAATTGTACAATAGACATGTCAAATATTGATCTTATTGCAGCTAGATTATCTACACGACGTCGATTTGCTCTACTTTCTTTGTCGTCAAATCTAAGAAACTGTCTAATAATTTCAAAACGTTGCAGAGACATAGTTGCACGAAAAATGTCCCGACCATCTTTTTCGCTCCATAACTCTTTCAGAGATTCTCCTGCCTATGGACTCCAGCTAAAATTAGCAAACCTGTTAAAAAATGAATGAAAATAACTCAAAAATTAAAAAAAAACTAAATGAGTTTCAAATCATGCAATTGTTTACATTTTACTTCAATTAATAAATAAATTTTTGTGAAAAAAGTTTCAGATTTTTTTACCTATATAAGTTTCAAGTTCCTCAGCAGAAATCAATGTGTAGGCTTTATTCTGTTCTGAACACTCTCTCTTCATTTTTAGGTTAATTTCTTCTAGAATTTATTTCATCATGTCATTTGTCAAGAAAAGCTTCATTGCTGACAATAGGGTTGGGTGAAAAAAATGAATTTTTGATTTTTGGAAACCTTTCAATGACTGTGTATGAGGCTTAGTAACAATTCTGTAAAATATTTCATTTTTACGACGTCATCTTGAGTCTGCGCATTTGACTTAAAGTTTTGAAATTTTTGAATTTTTATAGGTTTTTCAAATTTTTTTTTAAAGTATTGGAAATGAAAAAAATTGATGACGGGTGGTTATTAAATGGCAGAACAAGGCCTGAAATATACAAAGAATTTTTTAAAACCATTTTAGATTATGGTTTCAGTCTGCGCATTACGCCCAAAGTTCATCAAATTTCCCAAAATTTCCGATATTTTCAACATTTTTTTAACTCAATATTTCCTCTCAATATTCACTTTCTTCAAAACTTTTTCTTATTCCTTTTGTTAGTACCTCGCAATGAGCAACTCTTCGTTTGCTCATGTGGAACTACCCAGGACTCACCACGAGGAGGTGGTTGCATTTCGAGTCCCACCCGTGCCCCCCTTCCACCCAACCAATGAGAGCACACATTTACATTTCTTAGATAAGTCTTTAACAGTCAAATTGTTTCTTTGTGTCGTAGATTGGCCGGATATTTCTATCAAACATCCTCGTTTTTACTAGGCTTTCTCTTTTCTTGTGATCACAGACCAATTTTGAAGAGGCAGTGGCCTCTTTGACAGCTCTTTCGACCGCTTGAGTGTGTGATGGAAGCTTAAAAAGAGTGTATTCAGAAATCATATTTAAATTCTCAGCTTCCAGTAATCTTTGTAAATCATGTGTTGTCAAATGACGTGTAAGAGGTGGCTCTGTAACTTTCACATCATGCCAAGAAATCATATCGATGTATTCTGATGCTCTAAAATCTATTTTTGGGATGTGAAACATTCTCACATGTTTGCTGGTTTGTTTTCTAGATCGAGCGTTGATAATACGTCTTAAAGCCAGTTTCTTTATATGCTCTCTCTTATCAACCAACATGGATAACAGCATGTTTTCAGAGCAAAGTATGCATTGTTTTGAATGGATTCGAATATAATTTTCTGATTTTCCCCAGAGAGATAAGTTCAACTCTTTGTAGTCTCCCAGAAGTTCGTAGCTCCGTTAGTAACTTTTGGATTGCACATGATCCTGAACCAGCCAGGGGCTTACACTTTTACAATGAAAGTTGCGAGCTCTTTTAAAGTTTGAATTGGAGTAGTAGTTGCTGCATACAGTCTTAAGATTATGTTTGCTGGAGTAAACCATCTGGGTTGGGAAAGCTTTCCTGGACTTCTGTTTTCTAATTTTTGGGATATTTTCCCAGTCGAAACTGCCTTGCACATATCATAAAGATACTGTTGGTCAGTACTCAAATCATTTTTATTGCGACGATCGATCCGATCAATGACAAACTCTTTGGGCTCAAACTGAACTGATTTCAAAGTATGACATGTTGTTAAGCTTCGACCAACAGGCCCAACGAATCCTTTCGGTCCACCAGTAGGTCCATCTAGCTTTTCCAATAAATGCCGCAAAGGAAGTTCATTCGAATGCAATTGGCAAATGACCCACTGTAGAGGTCTACCAAGTTTTTCTTCCAGTTTCCTAATTACACCTTTGTATTTTCCTGTGTTTGTAGTGCATCCATCACAACCGATGCAAACAATTTTCAGTCGAAACTGCCTTGCACATATCATAAAGATACTGTTGGTCAGTACTCAAATCATTTTTATTGCCACGATCGATCTGATCAATGACAAACTCTTTGTGCTCAAACTGAACTGATTTCAAAGTATGACATGTTGTTAAGCTTCGACCAGCAGGCCCAACAAATCCTTTCGGTCCACCAGTAGGTCCATCTAGCTTTTCCAATAAATGCCGCAAAGGAAGTTCATTCGAATGCAATTGGCAAATGACCCACTGCAGAGGTCTACCAAGTTTTTCTTCCAGTTTCCTAAATACACCTTTGTATTTTCCTGTGTTTGTAGTGCATCCATCACAACCAATGCAAACAATTGTCGATACTGTAAGGTTGTTTTCAAAAAAGTACTCTAATATAGAATTTGCAATGTGAATGGCTTTCCGAGACAATGGAACTGTGTAACCAATGAATCACGATTTAGGCTCCTCTATTAGTGAAATGTGGTTTTCTTTAACAGTTGTTCTGGGCATTTTGCCATCTTCTGTCTTGTTTAAACGAAGGGTGTCATCAAGTCTTCCATCAAAACAAGTTCTTTTTGTCACCATAGAAGCTAGTGTCATGTACTTCACGACGTTTCTTACACAATATTTCTTCTTCTACCATCTTTCTTGCGTTTTTTTTGTGTATTTGCTAATGTCAATTTAATATCAACAAGTCCTATAGACATTTTTCGAACAGTTCTTTGATCAGTCAAGAATTCACGTTCGAGAATCGGAACCTTTTTATCACGATTACATTTACAAAGCTGATAATCTTTACATTTGCACGCACTGACATCAAACAATCCCTCACTTCGATTGTTAAAGTCTGCTAGTTTTTTTTCGAAACAGTCCTTGCCTTTGTCACGTTTGTGAGATTTGTTGAGTGATTGAAGTAAAACAACTTATTTTTTTTATTAAATCACTTATAGTTTTAGAGATAACACATGGAATCAAAGCTTTGTTCCATATGAAAATCACTTTGTCTCCAACAAACTTGGACACTTGTAAAAAACTAGGATTTTTGCCATTTTTTTTCTTTTTCAGATTCCCAAACATAATTGTAGTACTTTAAAACATCTAGACGGGTAGGAAGTACAGACTCACCCATTTGCTGTCCACTACCTATGATAGGTAGAGATAAATTCTTGCCACGAGTTCTGGTGGACGCCATAACCGAGTCTAAATTGTCACAGATAACTCTAATTCAAACATTGCATTAAAAAAATAAAACTTACATGAATCAAGGACTGAATATATTGCATCACCTGCCACTCTCACTGCCAAAGCACGACTATCGACTAATGAGGTCAGGAACGGGAGGGGGACGTCTCACGTGGCGACCTTGTCTGCACCGTCAAGGTCAACGCTAACTCACTCGCACGGGCCACGGAGCCCGTGAACCATCATAAACGTTGACACATGCCTTTTATTTATTTGCCTCGCATTGTGCATTGCACATTGCGAGGTAATAATAACAAAAGGAATAAGAAAAATTTTGATGACACTTTAAGTAAATATTGAGAGGAAATATTGAGTTATAAAAATGTTGAAAATATCGGAAATTTCGGGAAATTTGATGAACTTTGGGTGTAATGCGCAGACTGAAACCATAATATAAAATGGTTTAAAAAAATTCTTTGTATATTTTAGCCCTTGTTCTGCCATTTAATAGCCACCCGGCATCAAGTTTTTCATTTCCAATGCTTAAAAAAATTTTTTTAATCTAAAAATATTAAAAAATTTCAAAACTTTAAGTCAAATGCGCAGACTCAAGATGACGTCGTAAAAATGAAATATTTTACAGAATTGTTACTAAGCTTCATACACAGTCTCTGAGAGGTACCCTTTCCGAAAATCAAAAATTCATTTTTTTCACTCCACCCCAGTGTTCAGTTATCCGCTGAATTGCAAAACGTGTAGGACCAGGGGTTAATTTCATAATGTTATACTGTCTGTAAAGTCAAAACAGAAGTCAGATATTTTCAAATATAGTAAAATAAATAAGAATAAATAAAATAAAATAAATATCAAATAATAATAAATTGGAATTATGTGCTAGTACATACCGTTTTTCTATGTAGATGGAGGGAATTTACTCCCTTCGATTTTGTTACGACTAACGAAGGAAGATGGTGACCGCACAGCTTCTTCTTCTGTATCAGAAATATCCGTTTTCTTACTATCCTCTTTGACGAATAAATGATCAGATTCATCAGTTTCAGTCAAATAATTATCACTTCCTTCATCAAATTGATCACTGAGCTCTTGCAAAAGCTTTCTGATGTCTTCTTCACTAAGACCACGCTTACTAGTGTAATGACTTTGCGCCTCTTTTCACACCCGGAATTCCTGAGAGGGCCTAGCGGCAAGACGTCCATTATCAACCTACCGTATTCATCGGTGACAGTCGCTTTGTCACCGAGTTGTGGCAGACGCCGCGTCGCCATCGGACAATTAGGAAGCCGTCTTCTGTAAGAAATCCCCCTCCTTGCAGACAAAGCCTGTCCCGAGGATAATCGTTTAGCCTTTAGCGGAAGACGCGGAATGGTTTGAAGACGGTCTACAGAAAGGAAATCAAAGAGAGCCCGCTTCAACCACCCACAGATTTTTGTGAGGATATATAGTCACCACCTCGATGTAAAGGGGGGCAGTTGACTTTTTTTTACAGGTGTGAACAACCTTCATCGTCGGACGTGTGCCAGAGACGGAGAGCCTGCCGCATTCCTCTCGTGATATCCTGAACCCGCGAATTATCCTTAGATCATGTTTACTTTGTAATTATTGTATAGAGCCTATATTTATTTCAAGAATGCCAATAAAGCATTTTGTAAATATTAAAGGCTGTCAGTCTTGTTTTTAGGCGAAGTCCTTACACTAGGCTCCATATTGTAAATAAAATGGCAAAACAGGTCAAACAAGTAGAATGTGATAAGTGTTTATTAGTATCGTAGCGCCATCTATTAATTATTATCCGAAATACAGACCATCCAAAAATAATAAATTTCTTTTTATGCATTTCTGTGAATATTACTGAAATGAATCGATTAGACCCATTCAGGTAAAATGTCACTTTTTTGTTGTTGTTAAAATAAAACAATTCTCCAAGTCTGAAAAAGTTATAAACTAAACAAATTTATCTATTTGAGGAATACTCAAAAAATAAGGTGTCATAATTAAAATCCATGGCAGCTATCATGAATTAAATTATGAAAATGGGTCGATTTGACCCATTCAGGGTAGGAAGGTTAAGGGCTTAAATCAAAAACAGTAAATTTTAGATACTTGTTCAAATTGATAAAAAATAGAAAAATCTTTTAACTGGAATGAAAGTTGATTATGAAAAAAGAAATGTTATATTGTATACAAAATTTATAGACCTAAGCCTTTTATACCAGTAATTTTTTTTTTTTTATCAATGCTAACAAGTACCTAAAAATCCCTGTTTAAGACTTAAGCCCTTTCTACCGGGCATCATAGATATATGACTGACTGAAAAATAAAAAGAAATTCAGAAATATTTCCATCATTTAGGCTGTATTACCTAAAAACAATTAACAAAATAGCAGAAATACTAAAAATTTCAGAGTATAAATCCAGATATGATATCCACAACAATTTAAGACAATGTCTCTAAAATATCAAAGATGTTTTTCTTTCTGCAAAATCAGCAACTATGCAATCTTCCAATTAGTTTTAGAAAATTACTTCAGGATGATTAGAAACAGAAAAACAAGGGATGATTAATAGCAGGGTGATTGAAAACATAAACATAATAAGATGATTAACAGCAAGAAAGCTTAATCAGTTCATTAGTTTTATACATGAGTCATCGTGGGATCAAATGATGTTAAAAAAGTTGTTTAGCAAATATCTCATTTATATAACATTTAAATGTCATTTAAGGAAAAATAATTTCTTTTATTACATGATGTTAGGAGTGGTTAATGCCTTGCATTAACATTAACAAAAGAACAAATTTTGCCGCTCAATTTTTAACTCATTCTTAAACTAGAACTTAGAAAATGTATATGTGGCAACACAAATGCGTTTTTTTTTTAATTTAAAAACATAGATTTGTTGTCTTTGATTACATTTAAGCTTTGGATGAAACTATGTTTTTCTGATAACGTATCTCAATATCATTAACATGTAAAATTCTGAGTCCGATTCAAAGTCTAAAAGTTTATCATTTTAATAGTTTGCTTATTGCAACAATTTAGAAATAATAATACAATTGTTTAAAAAATAATTAAAGTTTAAAAAAATGATGATTGTTTTTCAATTTTTAATTAACTCTTTTAACTTAAGTATCTCTTAACTAATTTAAATGTTCACTAAAGGAAGTACTTACGTAGCAATCTTTTTATCTGTCATTTTTAATAAGCCGTTACTACTTTGGGCCTATTGCAATAAGCTTAGATGAAGCCAGACTGTTTGAGAAAAGTGTTGAGAATTTTCTAATGAGCCTAAAGTGTATGGGGTCTTGACAATAAGACTAAAAATAAGGCGAATTTTTCAATAAGGCGAATTTTTCAAAAATCTTTCCTAGTGCACCCCTACACCATCAGAAGAATCGCCATGAAACATTTCAGCCCTTTAGGTCCAGCAGTTTGGTCTGTGCATTTATGTCAGTGAATCAGTGAGTCAGCGAGTCAGTTACGGAACTGTTTTTATATATATATATATATATATATATATATATATATATATATATATATATATATATATATATATATATATATATATAGATAGATAGATAGATAGATAGATAGATAGATTTATTTATTTATAATTTTTTATGTATTTTGTTACTCTTCTGTTTAACTGTTTACTGCTACTGGGTTTGGCGCGCTGCCAAAATTATAACTCGCGACGCAGGACAATTTTTTTTCTCCGAAGGGCCGTTATTGAGGAACGTAATCCTATGTTAAAATATGAGGCTAATTTGAAAGTTGTGGATAATTTTCCAATTATTCTGAACATTGCGAAATGACGGCGCTCTTTGCAGTAAGCCGGGTTTGTCAAAACACCTACGACATATATATCGTTCTTCAAAATAGAAGGATAAATAAGAACAATTAGATTTAGTGGTTAAATATGGGAGCCAATAGTTTTACTCGTCCCTAAACCTAAATATGAATATTCTACAGCCCATCTACTTTCCTCATCGTGGATCCTCCCCATTCTTCAATCTATCGCGCCATTTGAGTGCTCCGGTAGTAGATGTTTCGGAAAACTAAATCACATGACATTAGGGTATTTGTCTTTCAATCACATCTGGTATAAGATTTTCTTATCTACAAAACTCCTTTCAGCTAAGTTAACATAACATTTTTGCTAGTGTTTTGACTTTAAAACTTTTGTCTCATAATTTTCGCTCTAAAAGCAGCTCTATACTTCTACATATATCACTTCTCAAAAATCGAATACAATATGGCTTCATTTACTTTTTTTTCCATTGCTTGCTTACGGACTTAATTATCGTTGTCGATATGGGCTTTTTCAGTTATTTGTTGTTGTGTGTGTGGCTAATGTCCCTGGGGGATGACGACATTACACTCCAGTCCGGTGTACATATGAATACAAGACATAGAAACAGACAAATGACACAATCACAGAAGAATTTTATTGACAGACGATGACACCGGCGATGGATGATGGGTTGCAGCTCCCTTTTCTAGACGGGGTTCAATTTGCAGGCGGAAGACTGACCGGTTCCCCAGAACACAGCCAAGTCTTATGCGGGAATCGAACCCTCACCCCCGGCGTGGCAGGCTTATGCCTTTAACCACTTAGCCACTGGGCGACATTTGTTGTTGTTTATTCCCTTACTTGCCTAACGCAAGATTTCTATGTTATTTTTAAATGCATTTTTAACAAATGGTTTAAATACAATACTTAATTTGCTCTGCCGTATAGTACTTGGTTATACTATGTTTAGACATTATTCTTTCCAGTCTTTTTGCCTAACTTCTATATTATTTCATACCTTATTGTATTTTTCCGGATAATTTGCTGTTGTTTTACTAATAGCAGTTTTTATCCTTCGGGGTGAACATCCGCCTCTCAGGCATCTAAGGTTTCTTTATTCAACGCTGGGAGCCGCACCCTTCGACATTGGGTACTTTGAGTCTACACATGCTTCAGTCAACTTCAGTCAACATCTTGTCTTCAGTGTGAAAGGGTGATTCGTGAGCCCTCTTTCTATGGTTCAGGTAAAAATTAGATTAATCAGAGCAAAAAATAAAAATCCCAAGCTAATTACTCGTTTGCCTAACTAAATGCCTCTCAAAAGCCGTAATATAACCTGTGATAATTGGTCCTGTTCAGTAGAAGATAATCAAGAATTTAGGAGAAATGTTTAGACGATTGTGGCTACCATAAAATGCAATAAACCACAAACACCCTCTGAATTTCTAGTTAGGAATACCTGGGAAAAAGAATTTGCATCTATATCTGACTTACAGGCAGATGTCCCCACTAAGCAGGAAAATAATCATGTTCCCACCAAAGGGTTAAAACTGCTTTAATTTTTTCACCGGCACTTCCCCTCCCCCCCACCCCATTCTCCAAAATGATATTAGAGATCTTTCTGCTGTTCCCAATACATAATATTTCTTTACATTCCCATACTACAGTGTGCGGCAGAATGGACTCCCACATATCAAAGGATAATAATAAAAAAAAATAAATAAATGGAACAATATACAGAAAAAACTTTATATTTCCGAAAATTACTTATAGTCTAGTATTTTTCCACTAGTTTTTTTAAAATAACATCACTCAGGTGACGTTCGTTTTCTGCGATGGAACCACTAAAGCCCTTCTTTAAAGTTTTCCACCACTCTTTTTGGTCTTGGGTAAATGGGGGCAACTGACTTACGAATAGCGAACTCACGGAAGGTTTGCCTTTTTTCAGGTGTTCTAACGTTCCCGTGACGACCACTGGGTTTTCTATACAATACAGATCCACTTGCTTTCACATTTAAAACCAATCGCAGGCTTGTTTTTAGACCAGCGACAGCATCAGTTGCATATAGCCCTAAGGGCGTCCAGCTTGCCCTCCCTGCCGTGGTTACAGGGTCATTCTTTTTGAAGAAAGCCTCGGTAACAAAAACCACGTTGTTCACGGGACCAACTCATGGTGACTACTCACAACTAGAGTATCCACCAGAACCTTTGCCAACGGCCACGTCGGCAGATCTGTACTGTCCAACCGTGGCCTAGGCCTATAAAAATGACATTTCAAAGAACATGGGAAAATAACATTCGTCTGCGTGTAAAGTAATTGCTACGTGTCTTCGGTGAATCATGGGCTAATGACGCGAAAGCGGGGCAGCCGAGGTGTCAAAACGATTCCCTTACCAGAGACCTTCAGACATGTGGGAGTGCATTCTTCCGCACCCTTTAATTAATATTCTATTGAATTCGGAATCATTGTTAATACCCTCAATTTCTGTAGAGTTACATTTTGCATCTCAAGTTTCGCGGACAAGCCATCATAAACTAATCTTGCTTAGCTAACAAATTAATTAAAAAAGTGATGATTTCGAATAAGTGAAAATGAAAAATATTTAAAAAGAAAAAATTGATATACAAAATTCAATCATATTTATCGTATGTTTGTGTTTTACTTTTACATCTCAGCAAATTTTCATTAATTACATTTAAAAAATCTAAAGTTATTTTAAGCGCGGTTTTGATCCCTTCTGAATTTCCCATCTCTGTTAATATGATACTTCTATCTGTCCTAACAATTTTTTAGTTAATTAATTAGTTTTTAATAAGAAGAATTTTACTCCCTGCCCTAAGCTACAATTAAATTTCGTTAAGGTTAAAAATCGCAGTGCATTATGGCCTATATTTCCACGTAATTATTTAATTAAAACATTGCTTTTAGGGATGCCATATTAAAAAGTAATTACGTTAATAATTTTGGTTATTAATGAAAGTGACAATGAATTAAATGTCAGCAAAACACTTATGTAAACAACGTACGAACTCGTGAATGGGTATTTTGTTTCCTCTCTGTCAAATTAATGAAATAATTAAGCACGCAATAGTGAATTAACGCACGAATAAATCTCAAAGTAAACAATCATATAAAAAGGCTGACAGTAAAATCTTCATTATAACTCTAAAAT
Source organism: Dolomedes plantarius (assembly GCA_907164885.2). Lineage (NCBI taxonomy): Eukaryota > Metazoa > Arthropoda > Arachnida > Araneae > Dolomedidae > Dolomedes > Dolomedes plantarius. The sequence continues at coordinate 47,879,019 of OU015497.1, read as the reverse complement.
AATTGATAGTCATATATATATATATATATATATATATATATATATATATAGCTTTGGTGTTAAGAGCTGCTTCGGTGTGTGTCTGCAATCACTGTTGAAAGTTGTTGTTATTGGTCATGCGAAGCATGGTAATTTGCTAATGTATATCTATCTATCTATCTATCTATCTATCTATCTATATATATATATATATATATATATATATATATATATATATATATATATATAATGAACGTACTAGGCGACAGTTCGGGCAGTATTAGGAAAATAGACAAACCGGTATTTGGCTTCGTACTCGAGCCTTGTGCTGCCTGAATCGAAGTCTGAATCGAATATTTCAATTGAACGGAATAAAATTTACTTTATTAATTTAAAACACATTATGGTAATCTAATAATTTAACATATTATACGAAATACAAAGGAATAGAAGACATTTGCATATTTCAAACAGAGAGAAGGGAAAATAGCGATGGCAACAATCAATGAACCAGGCTCTTAGTGCGCAGTTCGAACTCACACCAGCACATGAGGGAAAATTAGTTTATTTTTACTACGTTACACGATGTGGTGCTTTATGCCCAAGCAACAGCCAGGCTTGGGCATATGTATCATATATATATATATATATATATATATATATATATATATATATATATGTATGTATGTATGTATGTATGTATGTATGTAATGCTCGGAGCGTAAGCTATAATTAACTAGATTTAATTGGGTTAAAATTTGACAATTTAATGTTAAAAATAATTTACTATGAGAAATTTACTATTTATTAAAACCGGAGTACGCTTTCAATCTCTCGGTTTAAGAGTGGCCTTGAGCGTATCGCAGAGGATTGCGTCATATTCTCGAATGTTCAAAAGAGCATGAGAATAAATCATAGTCATGTGACGCTCAACGCTACGCAATTGAAAACAAAGGAACTTTAGGGATTATTTTTCGAAGATACAGGACGCGCCTGTCGTGAGCTGAGATGAGGTAAATAGCGACTTAACGGGTTGGTTTGAATTTAATAAATGTAAATAAAGTCTTGGTTGTAATTTAAGTACTATTTCTTTGCCACAGATCTACTTTGATGACTCCTGTTAGATTAATTAATTAGATTTTGGTTACGTGGTGTAAGCACCGTGACACACCGTGACACACACACACACACACACACTCATATATATATACACTGCTGGCCCCTGTAAATGCAACACCCTGAAGGAAACATGCAAATAACATGAAATTTACAACATGCATTAGCGGAGGTGAGATATGCAAATGATTAGAATTTCAGCGCAGACGCACATCACGCGCTACTTCAAAGCGCTATTTAAGGCTTGGAGATTTCGACGATTTCAAGTTCGGCAATTGTATTTTTCTTGTGGTTTTTTTAAAAAAAAGCGATCAATTATGCCTCGTCGAAAACAGCGATCATCTTTTGTTCCTGTATCCGAGTTCGACAGAGGAAGGATAGTGGCCTACCGAGATTGTGGATTATCTTTCAGGGAAAACGGTAGTCGTGTTGGACGAAACCAAACAACTGTAATGCGGATATGTGATCGTTGGATGCAGGAGGGTACGACGGACGGGCGTGTTCCATCGCATCCACCTCAGCGCACCACTTCACGTGATGACAGGCAATTTGTGCGCATGGCAGTGACGGATTGCTCAGTTACATCACGAACCATAGCACAGCACATGCAGTCTGTAACGCATCATCCAGTGTCTGCGCGTACCATTCGACGCCGTTTACAGCAGAGTGGTCTGTCCGCAAGACGTCCATTGCTTTGTCTACCCTTGACGCAGAACCACAGACGTCTCCGCCGCCAATGATGCGATGACAGAAGGATGTGGACGGCAGAATGGAATGAAATTGTCTTTACTGACGAGTCACGCTTCTGTCTGCAACACCACGATGGTCGCATTCGAGTCTGGAGACACCGTGAAGAGAGGATGCTGAACAGCTGCGTTATGCACCGCCACACTGGTTCTGCACCGGGTATTATGGTATGGGGCGGTATTGGATATCACTCTCGCACACCTCTATTACGCATTGCCAGTACTTTAAACAGCCAGCGCTACATCTCCGAGGTGTTGGAGCCAGTTGTCCTTCCTTACCTTCAGGGCTTGCCCACAGCGATATTTCAATAGGATAATGCGCGACCACATGTGGCACGCATTGTCCAACGGTTCTTCGTCAATCGCCAGATTGAATTGCTTACCTGGCCGCCTCGCTCTCCGGACCTTTCGCCGATAGAAAACATGTGGTCCATGGTTGATCTACGATTGACCCAGATTCCATCCCCAGCTGCCACAGCAGATCAACTTTGGCAACGTGCGGAAGCTGCTTGGTCTGCTGTACCCCAAGAACTCATCCAAAGTCTCTTTGAATCAATGCCGAGGCGTGTGGCAGCGGTGATCTGCAACAATGGCGGCTCCTCTGGCTACTGATTTTGGCAGGAACCACACTTCACAGAAGTCTATAAATTTAATAATTTGATACTTGGTCAACATGTTATCTACAAAATAAATTTTGTTGTGATATCTCTTGTCTTTCTTGGTGTTGCAATTTGGGTGGCCAGCAGTGTATACATCACAGTAATGGTATAAATAATAGAAAAGTTTATTCTTTTATTCTTTTCGGATAAACAATAATCATCTTTTTTGTAGCAACGAATTTCATCCACTCCTATCCAAATCACGAAGAAAATAATGGTTTAGTGAAAAATAGATATTATTATACCATAAGTTTTATCATAATAGCCAAACATTTAATAGTGAATATTTTGGGAAGTTTGTAAAGATCATTTCAATTTCCCGCAGGATAGGATGTTTATTAAGAAAGCCAGGTAAAGACATGAATTCCAGTATCAATATAATTTAGTTGCTAAATAAATATGTTCATGAACAATGTTTTACGTTTCAGAATATATGTTTGTAATATATAAGAAACTTAGTTATTTGTTTTTTATGCTTCATGTTCTCAATACTTTACGGTGAATTCCAAATAGAACCCTTAACTATAACTATTCATTTTCCATTCGATAGTACTTGAATTCTTAAACTAAATATATTTCATTACAATAACTTGTATACTTTTAAAAAATTTGTTAAAATATAAGCTTTTATCTACAGTAATCTGATGAGGATTTTTCAGTGACTGTTTTTTTTTTATCTTTTAAGGGTTGTTTAAATTATAAAGGACTTTTTTTTATTACTCGTTGAAGTTTGTAACCTAATATTATCCCCCAAAAAACAGTATGATTAATTAAATTGCACGTCCAAAAAAATTACAAGAGCTTTATAAAGATTTTATTGTTGAATACATTTTACCACAAATCTTATTTCCTTCTGTAATGCTGAATTATAAAAATGTCATTAATAACTATTTTATTCGAATTATTAAATATATTTAAACGTTTTTAGCATCATTACTTTGACAGAGTAAAGTAAAAGAAAATAGAAGAAAACTACCTTATCTTTTTTCTGTAATAAACACAATGGAATAGTATAACAATATAAATGGCTAAATAAATTAAAATGAAGAATGGTAACCACTTTGCTTAATTATACCGGGTACAAAAACAAATCCTCAATATATACTTCCTACAGGCTACATCCACTCAAAACTAAATTATTTAGGAAATATAGGTCAAACTAGACAAATGATTGCCTCCCTTAAATAACTCTTATTTATTGTCCATTAGTAGGAGGAATCAGTCTAGCGTGAGTTCATGATAACAGCCAATATTAATAGTCGATTTTGGAGACGTTAATAATCATAATGGTGTCAATTTTCCTATGGACTGGGATGATTATTTTGCTGAATTCTCCAAGGAAGATAGCGATTTTTGACAGTAAAATATTTTAAGATAAGTAATAATTCGATTGAAAAACATTTACAATTTATTTACCCTCATTGCATACGTTTTTATCTAAAATTGCATCGTATTTCTTAATGCATAAATGTCATTGCTTTATCTTGCATCTTTATTTTTCAAACGATTAAGGATGGCTGTTGAAGATTATTACTGTATTTGGGTGAACTCTATTAGATAAAAATGAATTTCATGCTATAATATAAACAAAAAATATTGGAATATGAAATCGTAAAATATTACTACATTTAATTAAATATTGCATACATCGCACCTCTGATAAATGAGTGTTACATCTCATAATAGCCATATTTTCATTAAGAGCTAAATATGTCAAAAATTGATTTTTTTTTATGAATGCCTATTTCAATTTTGGAAAAACTTATTGTTCGAGCCACTTCAGAAGGCAAAACTATATACTATTAAAGTTGTTTTGAATTTTTAAAGCATGATTTTGAATTTTAATGACAAGATATAACCCTCTTCTAGTAACCTCATTTTGTCAAAATGGACTGAAAAGCTTGAGGGAATACTGTCATACCTCTATGCTAATGCCCAATGTATCTAAACTTTTCACAATACAAAGGAAAAACCTTTATAACATGAAAAGCAGGTTAGAAAAAAATACAAATTTATTTTCCAGATAAAAACATTTATTTTCCCCCCAAAAAAGAATGAACATTTTTATTACAGGAAAATTTTAATACAACAACATTAGGCACTGACAAAAATTTTATTTTCATTCTTCGCATGAGCATGTTCTCTCTCCTAGTTGTGGACGAGGGTAATAAGCGCCATCTAGGAGATTGGGCTGGTACTAGGCTTATAACATTATTCGATAATGAGAAGCACTTCTTAAAGAGCATTGTGGTACAATTATCTCAAAATCAAAAATTTCGGATAAGTAACACTTTTCTGGCAGAGGTGAGACATATGTAAATATCAAAAATATTAATTTTCACCCGAACTATAATACTTATTAATTTAAAAGCTTATACTCTATGTAGAAAAGTAAAAGTAATTATTTATGCTGTATTCGTGATCTCTAAACATATATAAAATCTATGATCTGCGAGAAAAAGGTTTTTTAAATTATCTCGTACCAAGATTCAATAGAAAAGATAATTACATTTTTGCTTCACCAAGAATTCCTGTTATTTTTCCTGGTATTATCCGAGAGGTTTCATATTTTTAGGAGAAAATAAAACTTCTTTGAACCCCTTTGTAGGATAGCCTTTTCAAATGAATTATGTTTTTTCGATAAAACATTTACGGTGTCTAGATCCTCTTCTGAAGACGATTGATCATCAAATAAATGTGAAAATTTGCAATTTAATCAACACTATCATTTATAGACTTATTAACCACTTATACCTACGCTAGCATAGAATTCGAGTCCTTCCATATTATGTATAGAACTCGAAGATTGAGAAATTCAGGGTATTGCAGAAACAAATTCCTAACCCAAACTGAGAAAGTGACAGAGAAGTGTGGAAAAAATTGGTAAAGACGAAAAATGATAAATTTCACTCTTAAAATTTGGTTTTGGATGCTTTAAATTCGTCTAAATGCGAATTATGCTGAATACAGCAACCGGTGAAGTCGACAAGTATCATTAAATGGATTCGTTCAACAGTTTATGTTGTTAAGAAGTATGAGTTTGGGACGAAACCAAGATGAACGGCTTTCCTCGAGTTCAACTTCGCAGTTACTTTCATTACATGCTAAAAATATCCCCTTGTTGTTTCGGAATACGTACCAAATTAAAAATCAATGAGTATTTTCGTTATCTTAATTTTATAGTTTCGAAAACATTAATATTCACTATCAATCAAAATTTAAGCATTTAATATCAGTCGGCAAGCATTTTAAAAAAAATGTCCGCATGCTTTCAGTTCTAATATTTTTTATAGATTTGATGGTCTTAACAATATAGAATTTTCGTCGATTTCATTTATCTTGACGATTGTTCAAACGAAACATAATCTTAAAAATTATGGCCAAAATGGCAGTACTTCAGGAAATCAAACTACCATCAATAAATTTAGAGTTTCTTAATTTTTTTGTACTTACGGGTTGATGAAACTTTCAAGAATTATTTTAATCTTTTAAAAGAATTTAAGGATTTTGGTGACAGATGTGTATCCCGATCATTCTCGGTCGTAGAATTTTTATAATTGAAGTACGTTATTTCAATACACATTCGAAGTAAAATTCGATACACAAACGTCAGTATTAACTGCGTAGTCTCCAAAACTGATTTTTTACTTTTAGTACGGCAAGACTGGGGGTTACGCTGTGACTGCAAGGGTAACTTTGTGAAACATAGTATTTTTTTTCATATTTCGAATCTTGTGCCGCGCCTGTGATACCGGGTAGGCAAAGAACAGCGCCAACAGCTTGTCCGACATAAAGAGACACATAGTGGCCAGTGTCCGAAGCTTTTGCGAGCCATTTGTCTTCGCTGGCAAGTGTATTGTTCAAACCTGTTGTCAAGCTATTAACTCAAAATTCGGAAACATTATGTGCTGCAGGCTAACACCTTATACAACCAACTACCACAGGTCATTATTTTTTATTGTCAATATGTTGGTTAGATTGTGGAGCAATATAACTTTTCTGCAGTGCTAGGTCCTAGAGACATGATAACATAACCTACAATATCGAAAGGTTACGGGGTTACTTTGTGACACATTGACACTGTCACAAAATAACCGACAAAGTGGGCCCACTTCCTACATTCGCTCGATGTTGCATTTTCCCGTCCTCTATAATACCACTGGAGAGAAAGAAGTATTGACTATCTGGAAAAAAACTAACCGAAGGAGCAGAATGTGTCGAAAGACGTATTTCCTCATCTTCTCAAAGAACTGATGGCTGCCCTGGGCACCCGAGGACTCTTTGATGTCAAAGACATAGATAAAGCTATACAATATTTGTAATAGGTACTATATATAATTGTGTATCAATAATTTGATAAGCGTTTAACTGTCTAACTTTGTGTCAAGTAATTTTTCCTCTCGTATTTCAAGGCGAAAACACACATGTCACAAAGTAGCTCCACTCGGCGGGGCAACTTTGTGACACATTTAAACTTTAATTTCTCATCATTTCTTATTTAATTTCTCATCAATCATTCATTTAAACTTTAATTTCTCATCATGTTTAATTTAATTAAACATCCATGTTAGTGGAATACATTACTACGTAAGAAAAGGATGTACCAATGCTTTGCAATTGTTCATTTTGGGGCTGCTTTTAAAACTGATCGGTTGGCACTGGAAAAAATCTTAAAAACCCTCACACAGTAACCCCATCTTACGGTATATTAAATACACAACTTCATGTAGATATCCTGTAAGTAGTGTTTCATTCCTTGATTTTAGAATTTTGTTAAGCTTAGCCTGATGACAAGTTATATCGTGTTTTTCTCTACAACGATATTCTTTATGTCACATTCTAGTTCCTTAGTCACAGGAGATATGTCTTTCTGAATTCATCGCTTTACCTCATATCTTAGAGCTACAAGGGATTATCTGAATCCTATAACAACTATATTTTATAAACTCAAATAGTGGAAGGCAGAAAAAGATATAATGCTAAATTTTTTTCATACCATTCAATAGTTCTTAGAAAGCTGTAAAAACTATTTTTTCAATAAATTCTGTACTATATATATAACATTTGAAATATACTAGGCATTAAGAATACCTTATTGCTGGCTATTAAATAAATTCTTCTACGAAACCAATATATTTATATATATTTTTTGAAATATATAAAACAACTTCAGTGTCTTTGAGAGAATCTTTTCTGAACATATTCTCTCCATGGTCTGTGGCTTAAATGCGAATTTCTTACTGTTGCTTCCTCTTGGAAGTAAAAGATTATCTTAGAAAATCCTTCGTAATCTCCCCGTTGAAGGAAGCGATTTCGTAGATTACGATCGAAATCTTGATAAGATTGAACAGTATTTCTTTTATATTTAAACTTCCCTTTGGAATATACAGTTAAACGTTTTAGTTTAATGCATTTTTTCGAATTTGAAAATGGAGACACTTGTCAAATAATATACATCGTGTTTGCTTGGAGATTAAGATAATTGAATTCTTTAAAAAGATGTTATATCGGGCACTGTATTGTTATGTTTAGTAAATCATATGATGATTTCCATAAATTTATATAAATGAATTAATATTATTCTTCCGGATTTAACAGTATGTTTGCAGACTGTATATAGAGAAACAGTAAAGAGTATTTTACATTTTCTTCAACTCCATCTTAAAAAAATTCAGGTAGTCTCTTCTAACGAAACGACTGCGGGTTATTGACGTAGGATCACGTATCATTGCTTACCTATTTTTGTATGTATATATGTATGTACGTGTTATGCACACACATATATATATATATATATATATATATATATATATATATATATATATATATATATATATACATATGTATATATGAAGATTATGATATGCATTAAGATATGATTAGACAGAGGTAAGCATACATATGTATGCTTACCTCTTTTGTATGTATATATGTATGTATGTGTTATGTCTATAGATGTACGTATTGATATATATACATATATGTATGTCAAAATTTTAACACATTTTGGTACTTTTCTGTTTAAATGTTTACTGCTTTCCCATGTGATACAGACTGAGTTTGGCGCTCTGCCAAAATTATAACTCGCAAGGTACGGACGGACGGTTTTAGCGTCTGAAATTTTCCTTTCCGGAGGACCGTTATGGAGGAGCGTAACCCTGCGTTAAAAACAAATATGGCTAATCTATACTAAAAGCTATCTTCATATATGTTGTATGGATAAAGTTTAAATTCATTAATTAAAGTAGGACTTAAAAGTTAGTTAGCTATATATGAAATTCGTTGTTTTAATGTATAAAAACACTAATTTAGGGTTCAAAAATGGCGTATTTAGGGATAAACTAGGTTTCTACTTTTAATATCAATTTTGCACCATTTATTTCAAGAAACTTAGTTTATATTTTATGAACCCATATATTTTAGCATCCCATGTAAAATAGGAAGATAGAAACATTTGGTACAATTTGAAATATTGAATATATGTATTAGAATCTATTGCTATTTATAATGCTTACTTTTCCCTCAGAAATGATGTTAACCACGAGAAAAATAATCCGTTTTTTATGAAAGAAGTAAAGTACTTACATCTAAACTTAAAAAAAATAGTATAGTGATAAAAATTTGAAAAATACCCTAACAATAAATCGACCACATGGATGCAAGGGACGAATTAAATTTCTTTAGAGGAGTACAAATATTCCCCGCGGTTAGAAAGCTCTCTAGACTCCAACTCACCTTTACCCGCGACCTATATTACTACCCATTTGTTCAAACCCTGAATTATAGTGAGATAATTTCCGCTTTTGAGAAAAAAGTCATAAAAGGCATTCAGTGTTTGCTTCCCCCCTTCCTTTATTTTATATAGAGACAGCTCAGACTTCTATAGCAATGATCTTGGTACAACTCAAATCATTCCAATAGTTTAAAAATGAAGGATAATTCGTATTTTCCTATTTTTTGCACATTCACAGTAAAAATGTCCTATTGCAGAGGTGGGGAACCTTTTTTACCATTAGAGGCCACATGTAAATTAGGTAGTAATAAAGGAGGCCATAAGTTGATGTACCTATAGATGAGACTTTTATGAAATTATTATAGTTAGGTAGAGTTTTAACAATTTGGTGCATTGTATAGAAAAATAACAAAAAAAAAATTAAGTTCTTATTTATTTATTATTTGACTTAAAAAGTTACAATATAAAATATTTTTGTATTCACACAAGGATAAAAACTTGTTATAACATTAATCATTAATCATTATTTTTTTTTATAAAATTATTAGATTCATAGATACCACTGTAATTTTTTAGATTTCACTGTTGGTATTTTTATTTATATAAGCACACACACACACACACACACACATATATATATACATATATATATATATATATATATATATATATATATATATATATATATATATATATATATATATATATTTAAATCTTAATAAACAACTACATATTTAAATACCCCTTCAAATAAAAATAAAAATGTAGAAGTATTTTTAAATAATTTTAACATTATAAAGAAATACAATAGAAAAATAATAGTATTAAATTATAAATAACTGACATAGCAACAATTCCTAAAATAATTTTAAAACCCGATGGAAAATTTAAGCTAGTGAGATATTTGCAGTTGTTTCTTGATTGAAAGTAATTGAATATTTTGATCAAGTTTCGTAAATCGAAGCCTGCGTACATACATTCATGCCGTTCTTTATTTAATTCCATTGATTTGCAAATTGTTGTAATCTATAAAATTAAATATTAATTAATGCAAATGCTAGCTTTTATGAAGGCCGCACAAGAAGATCTTGCAGGCCGCGTGTTCCCTACCTCTGTCCTATTGTATCTAGAAAGATAACTAAAATATTGTTTGAGCACTGACCGTAAAACGAGATGATTGGATACATTCGGAGCATCTTTTTCAAAAACATACAGTACTGATTAAATACACATATTTTTATTTCAAAGGGGATATATAATCATGAAAACAAATATTATTTTAGCAAATATTTCATAACATTTTAAAATATAGGGGATTTTTTATGAATTCTTAGGGCAATTTAGGCCTTACGCCAGATGCCCTACACTCAATTCAACTAAATATATTTTAATTTCCTTTATACTATATACTACTGGAATAATTACCTGTGTTCTCAACTAAAAGTTTTACAATATTCCATAACATCACTGAAATATACCAAAAAAAGTTTTTAAAAATGCAGTTTTTTTTAAGTTACCCTTTTTAAGTACAGGTACCCGTAGAATGATTAAATTAACACATATCGCTTAGGTTTTAATTCAAATCATAGTTACAAATATGTAAAAGGCTTTTTGCAAAATTTCATTGAAATATATTGAAATTTTTTTAAATGGTTAGCTTTCTTGTTTAAAAAAGTAACTGTTATAGTTTTCCAGAAAATGCATTTAAACGTGCTACTTCCGGTCTTTTAACATGGCTTTCTGTTTATCAAATTCGCCATAAGTTCTCATCCAATGATCGTACGAATAAAAGTAACGCAGTTTTAGAATCCTAGAAGATTGGCCTTTGAAATAAATCAATAAAAATTATTTCGAAATTTTGCACCAAAACAGCCATTTTAACGTAGGTAAAAGTTCGAAGTAAACGAAATAAAGCTACTATGAGTACAGTCGGAAATGGAATAGTTACAGATTTTAACATTAGATGGCGGAACGATTCCGTTACCAGGACTACGCGCGTATACGGAAAGCGAGAACAATGTAGTTTAAAGAGTTTTTTTTTTCTTTTTGGAAGTCACTGTTCTTATTATTTCATATTCTGTTCTACATGTAGTCAACATGTTATTGTATTCATTCATCATTAAAAAATAATTAAAAATGCCAGTCTACATTCGAATTACTCATATGTGTAAAACTATTTAACCACTAGTTTTAAAATGTTATCTACAACCTTTGGAACAAAGGTAAGCCTAACTTTTCATTCTTTATATCCGATTCTTCAGGTATTCAATAAGCACAATTTGCTTAAATCTTGAAACAAGGTGAAGTTAATAATTAGGGCTCGTGCAATTAGAATCTGTCAGCGTTAGCGTTAAAGATTCCGCAGGCGCTGATTGGTTAAATGGGTCAATGATTGGAATATGACTGGTTAATTTTTTTTTCTCGGATGCTGACCTATTGTATGTGAACAATGTCTTAGTTATACTGCGTGCATTCCTTAATTTTTACTTTAGACCAGATATTCAACATGTAGTTCTGCCATTCATCATATTTGCTAGGACTGTTAGGTTTTAATCTATAATTGGCATGTTAGGTTACAGATGTCCGGACGCACAAGAATTAGTTATGTGCAAACCAACGATTACTCCTTCTTTGCTTTTTGTCACGCTGACTCACGAAAGTATCTGCAGAAACGAACTATTTTCGAATAGTGAGGGAAACTTGTATTTTTGTCACTATTACAAGCGCTTAATTAGATATTAAGGTAAATTTAGACTTGTTAATTTTATCATTTTTTCCAAACGCAACATTGCTAGTTTAACTTCCTCTTAGATATTTACCTTCCTTTGAAAAGGCCCCCGTGAACCAAGCTCCTAAATAAAACACGATTTATGAATGGTTCATTGTTATAATTATATATATTGTTATCACTACCTGGAAGGCCCAGGGTAGTCTAGTGGTACACGTTGGGCTTCGGATTCCGGGAGGGGTGGGGTACGAGGTATAAACCCTGACGAACGCAATTAAATACCGTCATGCCTAGGCTAGATATGGGCACGTTATGTCTATAGAACGGAATGTCCTTTTATGAAGTCAGGGATGATGGGAGAATTTACTAGAGCCCTACCCCAGACATCACCCATGGCGGGGGGGGGGGGGGAGGGTGATCGGTCGAAGTTGAAAACTGGCCAAGTCGGTCTCCGATCCTAATGGTGCCATTGTAAATCATAGCAACATTTCTTTGGCTAATGCCTTCTATGGACCTGATCTAGTGTTTTTCCGGATAGATTGCATGATAATAACATAAAAACATTACTTGAAAAATCAGGCTTGATAGATATTTTATAGGCAAAAAAATATTCCTTAAAAATACAGAATTATTCATGACATTCTGTGCATAATGTCTCACCCATTTTGCAATTAATTTGAATATAACATTTGCCTAGTAAAAATTCAGTACCCTTTAGATGATTATATGAGTTTCGAACGATTTTTTTCGCTAGACTCGAGGACATAAAATAGTTCGTTTCAAGTGTTCTTGTCACATTTACTAAAATTCCATTTTAAAAATTTAATATCTCAAGTGAATTGCTAAGTAAATATTATTATTCTCTTCTGATAAAATTTTAATTGAAATCACAAGATAAATACAATGTTTCATGAAGCTCTTAAACCAATTTTACTCTTTGTTTGCAATGTTATTTTTGCATCTATCAAAACAAATGAGAAAGACTAATTTTGTTTTCCGTAAAAGAAACTAGGAAAACTTAAATCGAGTATATTTTTATAATGTAATATCAATCATATATTTCGTTTAAGAGTTATTTTTTTTTAACTGATGAATAAGAAAATCAAGGTGGCTTTTTAGTTTAATTGTTCTTTTAAATTTTGAAGTCCGGTGTAAAAATGTTAAGTTATTTAAATTATGTAACAATCCTATTGATCTTTCAATTTTGAAATTATTTAAAAACGTATTTTAAAAAATATTGTTTTCCTAATCTCTTTGTTTTTCTAAATGACCTAACGTTATCGTAAAATATGCAAAACTTAATTAAAATAAATTAACAGGAGTGTTAACGATAATAGTACGAACAATGGAAAATAAACAGGGTAGACGTAGAAATTTGTATGAAATTTCTCGAATCTGTATAAGTACATTCATTTCTGTGAACACTGGGCAAAAATGTATTATACTGGAGTGTAAGGAATCTGCAGGAAACTGAGTAATAAGACATTACTCCTTTGGTATGCTGAGATGGTTTCTTTCTCCATGGACCTGGGCCAATTACTGTTGCCAATATATTATTTCTCTTATTTAAATCTAGGTGGTGCACTCCTTCACCACAGATACCCATGCTTGTTTAAGAAGAATGCCTGTGTGCAGTTCGAGGATGTCGAATCTGGATTGACTTAGCTTTATCGACTTGAGTTTAATTTCTTTTGTTATTTGCAATAAATGTTTTGGCTTTTATAAAGTGTTAGTCTTTTTAAGAATCGTCTCCTATTGTTGAAACCACCGATAGCTGATAACCTTTTTTTTTCAATTACAAAACAGTTTTAACACCGTTCAGATTTAAGAAAAAATCAAGTAGTCTCTTCTAACGAAACTACCGAGGGTTATTAGCGTAGGACTACTTATCGTTGCTTACCTCTTTTGTATGTATATATGTATGTATGTGTTATGTATATATATGTATCCATATATATATATATATATGTATCCATATATATATATATATATATATATATATATATATATATATATATATATATATATATATATATATATAAATTTTGACGCATTTTGGTTCTTTTCTGTCTAACTGTTTATTGCTTGCCCAAGCGATGCAGACTGGGTTTGGCAAACTGACAAATTTATAACTCGCGACGAAGTATGGTTTTAGAGTCTGAAATTTTGCTTCTCGGAGGACCGTTATGAAGGACCGTAATCGTACGTTAAAAGAATAAAGTGCATCTCTCAATCATACAAGATAGTATGTAGGATTGAAAGACCTGAAAAATAACGGATACATTTTTTCGGTGTGATCGCATATTAAACTCACGGAGTGGCCAATTTATTATGAACAGCTGACAATTTTATGCAAAGCAGCTATGACGTCATGCTATTGCTGCCAGACAGTGTGATTGGTCTAAAAAAGAATTGGTCGATCATTGCAAATAGAACTGAAGTGCACTGCGTGCGAAGGTATGGGTAAAAAACACGATTTAACTGACATTGAACGGGTTATGACTGTCAGTTCTAGAAACCGCGAAGCGAGTATTAGCGAAACTGCTTAGCTTGGGAAGTGTCTGAGAACAGCTCTTGTTCATCATTACAAAGATAGGGCTACCAAACAAAAAACATTTTACTCTCTGTTTTCACGCCCTTATTTCTCAACAAAAGGTGTATTGTCATCACCATATACTGGATGCTCAAAATGAAAGGAATGTTTCCAGACTTGTCCTTTCCAGTAGAAGAACAACAATACATTTCATTATAGTGCTTCTTAATTAGGGTCTAACTCAGATGGTATATCAAAGTACAGTTTGCCGCAAACTATATCCCATTAGATATAGACGCCGAAGGCCTATAGAAAGCCTTTGCTGTCTGCAGTTAACAAGATCAAGCTTCTACCGTTCACAAGATCACAAGGATTTGATAGTAAATGAAAGAAAGAGAGTAATTGGATCTGATGAATCCCGTTTTTAACTATATTTTACAGATGGCTCAGCGATTTTCTAAGTAGATAATCATAATAAATTGGTGACTCGGTGTACCTTATCAATATTATGTATCCGTGGGGGATATTTTATAATTACAAAATATTTGTCGCAAGTATGATACCTTGTTCTTTACCATTTTTCTTCCCTGGCAACTATTTCTAGAAGTGGTATAATCCCTAAAGTATTTTAATATGTTAATTATAACTCTCCATCACTAGGACTTTTCCATAGCTATAACATAGTTTCCCTTTCTTGAACTGTATTAAATCATCTGTACAACATATTTCATTGTTTCTTAAATATCTTTCTATGTTCTTTAAATAGCATCTATTCTTTCCCGAATTCAGAATAAGACAGTGAGTTGGATCGTATAAAGGTCTTAATGCTGTTTTCAATCCTTTTGTAGCTATAGGGGAAATTAGAGAGGATGCATCAGTTTTTCAGAGGAAGTATCAGCCTTGTTCAAACTACTCTCAGAAAGGTGACCAAGACTAATTTTTAAAGAAGTTACAGTGCAGAGTTAATGGTTTTTGCAATAGTAAAAAAAAGTTGAAAACAAACTTTAAGAAATAGCTCTGTAAGAACCCATTTTTGAGAGAATTTCCCATTTTGAAGTTATGTAATAACAAGAAGTTAAAAATTTGCTTTCTTGTTATTACATAAATTATCTTGAACATTTTGTTCCGAAATCAATAACTTTAAAGAAAATTAATCTAAAAATGGAGAACTAGGTATGTGCTTAGCTGGATTTGTACTTAGTAAGATTTATCTATTCGGTAACACTGGTAAATTACTCGGTATTCACTTACCACTCAGGAAGACACGTTCTCATGTATTTATGATATTTAAAGAGTTCTTTAAGGATTTTGATGCAAGAACTTCAAGAAACTTATAGCACTTTCATTTACGCGCATCAATAAATTTTTTAAGTAAGAATTGTTTTCTCTCTTTTTTTTTCACTTGTTATCTGTTGTTGTTGTTATTGTTGTTGTTGTTGCTATTTCTTACGCTCCTTGTCTGGAATGTAGTTCCAGAGCAGATCTAAATATGCTACGGGCTAAAGTGTGCGGCCCCAGTTTGAATAGAACCACAAGGGTCGGAGTCAGTCTTAGCTAGTTTCCATATCATTTTTGACCGAGCAGCTCAAGGGGCGACATCTCGGGGGGGGGGGGGGGCGTACACTTTCCCACCCTCTCTAACCTTCGTAGTGGGACACTAGCTCTCTACTTACGCATAATAACAGGGACTCAACTGAACGAACAGATTACTAGTTACAGATGATTCCCACTGAAATTTACTATTTAAAGCAAGTTACCTGTATTAAAGCTCCGTATTAATCCTTTTGGATTCGCTCACCCCAGTGTTAACCTAAGGAGAAAATGTGTTAATGATTGGCGAATTGGATTTAAACAAACACACACACACACACATATATATATATATATATATATATATATATATATATATATATATATATATATATATATATGTGTGTGTGTGTGTGTGTGTATAAGCTGTAAAGCCGCACTTCTCTACGGAGTACATTGAAATTAAATACAATGTTCAATGTGTGCAATTAATTCCAAAAAAATAAATATATATGTTACCGTGAAAGACCGAAATTGGAGAATGTCGACTTTCACCGGTGAATGTCAACAAACACCAAATACGTCGGTGGAAGATCGAATATTTCATTACATTCTTGTACATTCGGACCCTCACCGGTGTAAGTCGACAATCATAGATATGTTCTGGTGGAGGTCGAAAAGAGAAGAGCCGACAAAGAGGCGAATGGCTGTTTCCCGCCAAATCCTTTGTTCTGCTTGGAGTCAGTCAGCTTTGTCAGTCTTATGCAAGGTTCGATGGTGAGAGCAACGTTTTCTTAATTTTTTTTCCGATACCCTAATTTATACAGAATGGATACTGCAGTGAATCATGATCTTTTTCTTGAAAAGTTAAATGCATTAATTGCGGGTAAATGAGAAGACAATTTTTCTCAAGAAAAGTACTCTAAAATACTTTCTGAAGTGATTTCTGCTAAAACTAAGTGCAACACACCTTTGGATTACAGACGATTAAAACGTTTTGACGTTTTAAAAATTAATGATGAAGAGAAGTTAATTGTACCATTAAAACCAGGAGAAACGAATATACAGTATTATGTTACCAATGAGGAATTATTCAGTATACTATATGAAACTCACACCAGAATAGGCCACCGAGGAAGAACACGTATGCTTAAAGAGTTTCAAAATAAATACAAAAATATTACATATGAAGTTGTAATGTTGTATTTAAATTTATGCAAAGAGTGTCAAATGAAACACAGTGCACCTAAGAAAGGTATTGTTGTGAAACCAATGATCAGTTCTGAGTTAAACTCAAGATGTCAAGTTGATCTGATAGATCTGCAGTCAAACAGAGATGGCGAATATAAGTTCATAATGGTGTATCAAGATCATTTAACTAAGTTTGTCCAGCTACGACCTTCGAAAACTAAGAGGGTGGAAGAAGTAGCGTATTACGTTCTTCCAATATTTTTAACATTTGGTGCTCCAGCAATATTTCAATCAGATAATGGTAGAGAAATCAGTAATCAAGTCATATCCGAAATATGCGCTATGTGGAAAGATGTTAAGATAGTTCATGGAAAGCCTCGTCACAGTAAACACAAGGCTCAGTTGAAAGGACCAATCAGGATATACAGAATATGCTAACTGCATGGATGAACGATAACGATACAAATAAATGGTCAGAAGGTTTACCCTTTGTTCAATTTGCCAAGAACACTACATACCATGAAGGAATACGCCAAAGTCCTTATGAATCCATGTTTGGCATTAAAGCGAAAAGAGGCATAGCATCGTCTTTTTTGCCTAGTGAACAAATCGCAAATATCGATACTGATACAATTGTTTAAACAAGCTTGAAGAAATTGCCAATACTTTTGAAACCGATGAACAGCTTGAAGAAACTGGTAATACTTCTGAAAAAAATTTGAGCGGTGGTCATACCGAAAACCATATTCCAAAGAAAAATATTGAAGAGGACTTGCAATCTACCACGTCTTCACATCAAGTTCTGACTGAAAAACACGAGTTAATTTCTATAAAAAGAGCGGCCGCAAAAGAGAATCTTCTACTGCAAGCAACAAAAATGTTACGAACCTCACAAAAACAATTTCCTCCTGCTCAAATTGGTGATACTGTACGAATACAAGTCCCTGATGTCGACCGTGGTCGTACAGATAACCGAAATGTGTTAGCGGTAGTTGTTGGAATAGAAGACTCCGACTTCTATAAACTTGCAAATGAAAATGGTACCCTCAAGCAGCTTTACACACGTAATCAGTTCGTAATTTGTAAAGAAAAGTTACTTTCCATAGATGAGATTTATTTTCAAGAAATTTCGCTGAGAGAAGCAGCTGCAGCTAATTCGAGAAGCAGTGGGCAAGGCTATGCACGCTGTCATTGCAAAAGGAAGTTTTCCACAAATAAATGCAGTTGTAAAAGCAAGGGCCTCTTGTGCAATTCAAAGTGTCATAATAGTTTAATTTGTTGCAATAAATAAGATTTGAATCACATAATTTAGTAAGTTTTTTATTACTATTATTTTATTTTCTCATTTAGAACATACTATATAATTAAGTAAGTTTTTAACTTCTATTATTTTTCTTTCTCATTTTTAATGTACTGTATAATTAAGTAAGTTTTTATCTTCTATTATTTTCCTTTCTCATTTTGAATGTACTGTGTGTTTTAAGTTCTTAGTCATTCCTCTCAGAAAGAGAGGTGAAAAATTTATCGCTACTGAATTACTTAGAAGAAAATATAAATTTCGGACATGTTCACCATTCACCATTAGTGCATGGTGAATGTCGACATTCATTGGTGTAAGTCAGAAATAATGGTATTTAGAAAATATTTCGGACATACACCAAGCGACTATGGATTGTTGACATTCACCGGTGAAAGTCGACATTCTCCAGATTTCGGTGTTTCACCGTAACAAATATATTTGTAATAAATACGACGATCAATGTATACAATTGATGTAAAATATATATATATATATATATATATATATATAATAATAGTAAAATATATATATATATGTAAAATATATATATATATATTTATAAAAAAATCGTAAGGGTTATTTTTAAGGACAACATAATGTAGCAGATAATATTCAAATTAAATCTAATAGGACATACTAAAGAATATAGTACAGTTAATATACACTGCTTGACAATTGCTAAGGAACAACTGGCTTTTTCATACTAGCGTTCCCGAAAGCAGACCAATCACAGTAAAATGAAATGCAGAGGGTGTAATAGGGCAGGACCTGTTATCTGTATAAAAGGCAGTGCACGAAAACTCTTTATTCAGTCGAAAGTTAGGTGCTTGACGAAAATAGCGCTGTATGCTGTTGGAAGTTATTTCTGGGAAAATCAGTGGGGTATGGCAATAATTAAGTGCAAAATGTCTTCAAGACATCATTTGAGTGCGTACGATTGGGGGCGAGCAGTTGGACGGCTCGAAGTAAGACAAAGTGTCACTACTGTGACCAAAGTTATGGGATTGGCAAAAAGTGTCATATCACGATTAAAAAAGGCCGCTGAAGGCGGAAATGCTATGCGAAAGCATGCCGGTGGTCGTGGAAGGAACACCACACCTCAAGAGGATCGATATGAATCCCTAGTGGCGAAAAGAAACACACATCTCACTCATAGTCAGATAGCTGCAGACCTTGCAACCGCTACCTGTACATATGTATCATCCAGAACCATTTCTAGGCGATTAAATCAGGTTGGTTTGTATGCATGGAAGCCTGTTCAATGCATCCCACTTAAACCACGCCATCGTTGAGAAAGATTACGTTGGTGTAAGGAACATATTGGTTGGAGTCAGCAAGAGTGGTCCAGAGTGATGCTCTCTGACGAATCCCGTTTCACTGTAACAAACTATTCTGTCCCCTAGTTAGAGAGAGAGGGGAACACGTTATGCACCACAGAATGTTCAGGAACGTCATCGGTATGGCCAAGGAGTGATGGTTTGGACAGGCATTATGCACATTGGCAAAACACCGTTTCACATCTATGAGCGAGGTACCGTTACATCGCAGCGGTATTGCAGAGAGATTATTCTGGATCATGTTCGTCTTTTTAGAGGTGCCGTAGGTCCAGATTTTCTGTTTATGGTCGACAATGTGCGCATACACAGGACCGCTGGAGTATCGGACACACTAGAAAGTGAAAATATTGAACGTATGACATGGTCTGCTTACTCTCCTGATCTAAAACCTATAGAGTATGCCTGGAATGTTCTTGGCAGACGTGTTTCTCAAAGATTTTGCCCTCCCCGAACCATGCAAGAACTGAAAATCGTCTTAAGAGAGGAGTGGGAAAATATCCCCCAACGACACTTCAATACTTTAGTATAGTAGACAGCATGAAAAACAGATGCACTATGTGCATTAGTGTCCGAGGAGGTCACAAACCTTACTAAGGTACTCCTAACTGTTTCATTCTGGCAGGAAGACCCATTTTTCGTGGCTGTTTGGAAATAATCCAAATCTTTTTTGTTTTTCGTTTTCTTCTTTTTCCATGTGGTGAAATCTGTACCATTTTGCATAATAAATAATGCACAGTATCTCTACTAAATATGTAAGTTTCATTTCTTCAATCAATGTCTATTATGAAATATTCCGAAAAATGTGACTGTTCCTTAGCAATTGACAAGCAGTGTAGTATAGTTTGAGGAACATATCTTTTACTGTATTTTAATATTTTTTTGGATAATGTCCAATCATCTGCTGCATTAGCAAGAAAAAAATATGTTTTGGTCTATTTCGTTGTTATCACGTGACGATAAATTTATTTAAAGTACCAGGAAAAGAAATCACGTGATCAGCATTTAATAAATTAAATTCTAAAAATTAATCTTTAAAAATTCACCAAAATTCCGAAAATAGAGGTAAAGATTTGAAAAAGATTTCATTTTAAAGGAATTTTTATGATCTTTCTCGTGATATTAAATTTTATAACACTCAAATTATTATTTAAATGCAAACTTAACAAAAATCTTTAAAACAGCTTAAAAAATTAATTTTAAAAAATCTAAGAAGAATTTTTTCAAAATCTTTCTTAGTACTCCCCTACACCATAAGAAGAATCGCCACGCAAAATTTCAGCCGTTTAGGTCCAGCGGTTTGGTCTGTGCATTGTATGTCAGTCAGTCAATTAGTCAGTCAATCAGTGAGTTACGGAACTGTTATATATATATATATATATATATATATATATATATATATATATATATATATATATATATATATATATATATATATATATATATATATATATATATATGAAATTTTATATGTTAGGACTTTTTTCCATCTTTTGAAAAAAAATGGAAATAACATTTTAAAATTTAAATTATTCAGGGGCGGAGGGGGGGGGGATATTTCTGGCATAGTGTGTTTTAAATGTTCATAAATTTGGTGGACAGAATTTTTAAATAAATCCTTTTGCAAGGTGCAAAAAAGTTCCGGCTATCTCAAAATACCATTTTTATTGGATTATCAGTATTTAAGTAGATGTAAATAGTAAAAACAATTTCTCCATACGTTAACATAGAGGTGAGGGAATCCAATACGGTTAGCCCACTGAAGCCTTAAGTATGATATTTTTAACCCTCATCTATCAGGAATTTGAGAAACACATTATTAAGTTTTTCACAAATCCCTGATATGATTTTTCATAGTCAATTAAGTAAAAAAGTTATATACTTTAATAATCCTTAACATATGACGTGCTAATGTAGGTAAATTATTGATAGGGTAATACATATGTATAAATATACCTTCCGCATATGAGAAGTGACTTTACATGTCCGTTTTACTCCATTAAATTGTTATTTCTTCTAGACACTTATCACAGAGAGCTTCAGACACATCGTATAACATTATGGAAATAACGAAATGTTTTCGAAATATTTCTAAACTATTCAAATGTTATTGAATGAGTGATAATATAAATATCATATCGTGGAATATGAACTATTCAGACACATATATCGTATACCGTGAAGAAGAAAAAAATTCAAGATACAAATCTATATTTTAGATTGATATTCTTACTATCATAAGCCTATATATTACACATAATATGTAATATACAGGAATACAGTGTATATATATAAAAATATATTTCTTTACTGAATTATGTAACCAAAATTTCAATTCAGTCTTGGAGATAAAGTACATATATTTTATATTCTATGTATTCAATCACTATATTATATTTATTTCATTTACTAACAGAAATCATCTGGCTTAATTTTTAATATCAAATAAACATATGAAGTAAATCTTAGAAATATCATTTCCATCTATGTAATTAGTGTCATAAATATGAGACAAAATTTGTTATTTATATGCATATTATAATGAGTATATCATTATTAAAAGGAAATATAATGCTTTACATTCATGTTTATGGAAACCATTCCCTGATATTTTCTGAATTGAAAATAGAAAGATAAATAAAATCCCTTTTTAATATCCCACAAAAGGATATTTAATAATACACTTCGAACAAGAAAATATCCTATGTTTATTACCATTTAATTATTTCTCCAGAAAGAAAAAAAAAATTTCATATTTTTTTTTCACTTTTAGCATCGGTTGCCTTCTTGTGATGTGTACAAACACCCACTCCAAGCATTAATCATCATGGACAAAACAATTATTTAGTGTGTAACACGAAAGCAACAATAAAGCTAAACATGTTTAAGACGAACAATTACAAAGTGATATCTTTATTATGAAAAAGATTGTATGAAACGCTGCCCTCCTTCGAAAGAAAAGAGAAATGATTCACTGGTTTATCGTTCCTTATAATATATATAAAAGTATCTTTATCGCTGCAGTTCTTTGGCAGTAATGCTATATCGTTGTTCATTGTGTCTTTATTGGCCGACCTTAATGATCACTCCCTAATAACTGCCAGATGGCTGGGACCCAAGCTCGAAGTTAATCTCTTGCTTTATACGTAATTAATCTGTAAGACTAGAAAAGCAATAACCAGAAAAAATGGAGGTGTTTATTACATGTATCTGTATGTACCATATTAAATAAATAAATAAATAAATATATATATATATATATATATATATATATATGTGTGTGTGTGTGTGTGTGTGTGTGTGTGTGTGTGTGTGTGTGTAGTATGAGTAGAAAAAAAACCCATCCTCCTATTGAATAACATTTAACGCTGGCTCTAAATTATTCTTTTAATAAAGCATGACCCCTCTTCCAAATTACAACCTAAAAATAATGTAGTCATGTTTTCAAATTCTTTCTTTTTATTAAATATTAATGCATATCTAGCAACCGCATCATCTAGCAAATAATTAATCCCCGGAAGAACCACGACGTGGACACGTGAACTCCACGAGACAAAATTCGTCCAATTAAAAAATAATTAATTTCGGCCCCCTGGTGGCAAGATCAGGAAACAGTCATTTAATAATTGCCTGAAAAAACAGAAGACTTCTCTTGCTCCTCCTGAAAATGTCCTTGTATGTAGACTTTCGCTTTATCGCTCCCCGTCCTGGTGTTGCATGGACGTCGCAAGTCCAGTAGCCACTGCAGCTTGCTTACTGAAAAATAAAAGACGTTTATGGAATTTGTGTTTCTCTTCTAAATTTCCTAAGTGCTTTCCTGGAAGAACACTTCTGCTAACTATATCTCCAACAATTTGTATGCAGCTATTTCCCTATATATACGAGGGTCATTCTAAAAGTAAAGTTATTTTTATTCAAGATAATGAAAGAAAACTTATTTTAGAACACAATTTGATATCTTACCTATTTTTCTACGTAGTCGTCGTTCAAATTGAACCATTTGTCAAAGCAATGTACCAGCTTTCCTATGCCTTCTGCATGCTCACTTGCCGCCAAGTTTTTGAACCGGTCACTAACTTCCTCTTTCAGTTCGTCATCATTTCCATAGTGGTTTCCGCCCAAAAAAATCATCAATTTGGTAAAAAAGTAAGTAATCACTGGGGGCCAAGCCCGGGCTATAAGGCGGATGTTCAAAAACTTCCAGTTAAATTGGTGAAGCAATTCCTTCGTCAACGCAGCAGCATGAAGCACAATGCCACTGGACAACAATCCACGCCGATTGTTTTGAATGGCACGACGTAGTCGGTGAAGGGTCTGGCAATAGTCTGCGGCATTTAAAAATAATGCACCATTTTCGAACTGAAGCTTCATTCATAACATTTCCATAAACTTCAGTTATCTGTCTGTAAATTTCAATAAGGCGAACGTGTTTTTGCATTCAGGAAGCATATTACGCTACGAACCTCACACTTGGCCAATCCTTAATTTTATCACACATTTTAAAATCGCAAAAATGAACAGTAAATGACCTCAGCTTCTCACTGTTAGCGTCAATCTTTCAGGAATGATTTGGTAAGTAAATTTCACGGTAGCGTGGGTGGTGGGAGAATTACGCGGCTCGTCAAATCATAACGTTCTTTACTTTTAGAATGGCCCTCGTATATATATAACAATTATTTATTGATTACACATGCAGTGTTATTTTATCGTAAACTTGTAGAAAATGTGATATTCATAACAGATCTTGAGACGCCCGACAATTCGTCAAAACAAACCGGAGAAAAATTCTCGTATCCGGAAGAATAAAGCATATATATATTTCTGAATTCGCCCTTTATAGGAGTGAAAATTCCATTTAAGAAATTATTTTTTTAGACGAAGAAATAGTTACTGCAATTGCAAGGGATTCTGTAGCAATTCTTCAAAGGACAACATACAGAATTTAGGAAATAATCTAAATTGCTTGAAAAGGTCGTACTCATTAACATGTTTACGCAACTTATCCTCCAATCTCATTCCTATCTGTATTTCCAAATCTAAGGGTCTAGTGCTGAAAAGTGATCGTAGCTATTTCTAGAAAGTACTGATTTGTTTCAAAATCTTGGCCAATCAAGATTTGTAGTTCTACGGTTTGGGGGAGTAGCCCACATAGTATACGGATTAGAGTTCTGAGCTGCTTCTTAACGCAGTGGGCTTGAGTTCAAATCCCGAATAAGGCTTGGTCGTTACTTTGTTGCCCCCTCATAGGGAGCAATACTGGCCTACCTTAATGGTTCTCCTATAATAAAGTAGCCAACTGGAGTTCGTAGTGAAAAGCAAAAGGCGAATATCTCACAAGTGCCTCCGCATTAGGAATTTATTTGGGGAGGGGCAGGAGGTTGCAATGTGTTAGGATTGCTATACGTTGTTTTCTTATTTATTAATAAAGAAAATTTGTTGTTGTTGATGCTTATACCACTTGGCCGACAGAAACATCTGATAAAGTCCCGAAGGCGATGGGCGATGAAGGTACGGCTCCTGTTTTGACTGGCTCCACAGTCCGACTTGGCCAAAGGACCAGTCCCATAATTTTGAACCGAGTCAACTGACGAGATCAGAACACTTGTCCCCGCACCTCCAGAGGTAATTTTGAGAACTTGGAGGACATTGCAACCACGACAGATTCCACGTGCACTAGCCGCCATTAGTGTACACGGCAGTGGATTTGTCAGCGACGAGCATCGAACCAGGGACGTTCAGATCACTAGCCCACTGCTCTTGTCAACTGGGCCACTGCACCCTTACTATACCTTGTTTTATTATTTATTAATAAGGATAATTTGCTTATCTTAAGCGATTGTCCACAGATGTTGCATGGACATTATAAATTATCATTATATTTTTTAGATTAGTATATTTGCACCAAATGATTCTGTTTGATGGATATAACTTCAGGTTTATTCTGAAAAATTGAAACAGAAATAGGTTATATAATTAAAATTCGTGATTTCCGTTGGCATGACAACAGAACTACCTAGTAAAAACTAGCAAATTATAATTTAAAGAATAATGAATTAATTTAAGTTTTAAAATTTTTTAGGTTTTTTCAAAAACAAAAACAAAAACAACTTAAAAAACTATTATATTTTTTATAATAAAATTATCGCAAGGCCTAACCTTGCGGTTTTACGGTCAAGACCTGATACCTGATCTTGCGACAGTGACCCTGCCCGTTCACAACAGATCCCGCAGGGTCGCTGTGCCCGGAGATCAGTGTCGCACCCAGGATTTTTTCTTCGGGGGGGGGGGGGCAGATGAACGGATAAAAATATTTATAGTGCAAATTCAATATTCATAATGCAATTTCTATTTCTTTTGTCGGGGCAGGGCCCTTTAACCCCCCTGGGTGCGACACTGACGAAGATAATAAAATTTGAATTTTATTACTAATTTTGATTTTCCAGCTCCATTCCTGAGTTGCTCTCTTCTTCTTTTCTTTCTTTGTTTTTTTCCCTCTCTCTCTTATATATATATATATATATATATATATATATATATATATATATACATTTTTCATTGTTAAAATGCTGTTTCTATAGCTTTACCAATTTACATAATTCTTTCATTTACATTGCCTTTTCCATACAGTGATATATTCACTTGCCTTCCAGTGGTTGCATTCTAGCTTCTACTTCTTCATCAGCACTACAGCCTGTCACAGACGAATGATGTCTCCATGAGCCTCCTCCATCTGGCTCTATCTGGAGCAATAGATTGCCATCGGTTGACTCCCAGATCCCTAAGATTTCTCTTAAGGGGATGGTGGACTTTCAAATTACCAAAAATCGAGCAAAAATTGGAATTTTTTTGGGGGGTGTATTAATATTTTAAAAACATGTAAATATTGGAATGAAATGCATTTAAAATGTGTAGTGAAAAGAAAAATGAAAAATTGGTGGCTTTAGAGTAGTAAGTATTAAAGGTAGACAAAAAATTATCTTTTAAATGACTTTTTCTCAAAATGAGAAATTTCCAGATTTGCAAGTCTTTAAAATGCTCCTAGCGTCATAATTTTTGACGAAATTTTATGAAATTTATAATAAAGATTCCTGTAATACATCAAAATAAAGTTATGTATCCATTTTAGGATTCGAGGTCATTTAGGTTATAAAAGTTTCACTTTAGTGTAGAAAAGTACAAAAATTTCGCGAAAATTCAGAGTACAAGCATAAAAATATTTTCTAAAAATTAACTATTCAACGAAAGTACAAAAAAATACATAACTTTGTTCAGAAAGTATTTATAAGCAATATAAATGCAAAATTAAGGGGAAATGTTTAAAATTGAGTCGTAAGGAGCATTTTAAAAAAGGGTAATTTAATTTAAATTTTTTAATTATAAAATATTATTTTTTTAATTTTTATAAAATTTTATAAGGTGTTTAATATTGTTATACTTTAATGAATATATATACAAAATTTCATATCTCTGTGGTAAAAATTTCAAAAATTGTTTTGAAAGGTTCACTATCCCCTTAACAGAATCTACCCACTTGGTGTGGGGCCTTCTTCTTTTTCGCGTGCCCTCAACTAAATTGGTGACCTTTTCAAAAGGTCACCAATTTAGTTGAGTTTGAGTCATTGTATCTAAAAAGGTGTCCTAGCCATCCTATGCGGCTAGCCTTTATAACTTTTATAATTACTGGTTTTTGAAATCTACTGAAAATCTCATAATTATATCATATTCTATAGACATCATTCTGCTTAACTGCTCCCAAGATTGTCCTGAATATTTTTCTCTCAAAAATCAGCAGCTTATCTTTTTCAGATTTATTTAATGGCCAGCACTCGCTGCCATACAGAGCAACTGGTCTAATCAAAGTTTTGTAAAGGTTAATTTTTGTTTTAACATTAATAAATTTGGACTTGAATTGATTTCTCAACCCATATAAACATCTGTTTGCCATAAGTAACATGTTATTTATTTCAGGTTTTATTTCATTAGTATTAGTGATAACAGTTCCAAGATATACATTACAGCTTACTTATATATAAAATTTACATTCACATGGTAATCAATCAAATTATTTTCACACACATGGCTAATTAATTATATACATATATACAAGACTATTATGTATATTACATTTATCACATATGCAATACGTTTAACACATATACAATACATATCATTTTTATACACTACACTTGACATTAATATTTCTTTTCCTCATATGCAATATTTATATTTCCATGTTTAAAATTTTGCAAGTACACACATAGTGCAATTCATACATATAAGTAACTGAGATACAAACCTACATTCATTTATAGCTTTCATACATGTGATACAAATTATTTACAATTTTACAACATTATTCTAAATATTATCAATATTATATCCATGCAATAAATACTCATACAGTAAATATACAATAAATATTCACTCTATTAATACCTTTCTGCCAACATACATTTTCCGCTTTATTAATTTTCCCTTTATTATATTTTTTGCGTCTACTGGATTCGAACTCATCAACTTCAATGCATATTATATATGCCATAATACAAGTTCCATCAATTTAAACAATACGACTTACTAACCAGCGTATAGCATGATAAATACAACTGATAAGTGCTAATTCTTTTAACATATTAAAATAACAACTATCTATTAGTTTTACAAATACTGCAATCAGCAATGCTTACAAAACAGAACAACTTACAGCTATAATTTTTCACTCAAGCTGGACGTATTCTAACCGTCAAACCAATGCACCGTAAATTAGCTTACAACACTTACAAAACCATATTAAACAAAATATTTCAATAAACAGTACTATTTCATAATTAATTACCTTCATATAATATATACATATCAATAATGTTTACGTACAAATCCAACATAAAAAACGAAATAACACGATTGAATTAAGCTTAAAATAACAACAAAAATTAATAATACAATACACAGCAAGAAAAAAAATATCGATCGAAAACAGAAGTTACCTCCCATAGTCCGTTCTGAGGCGAATACGTTTTATCTCAATACTATAACAAGGACACTTTTTGGTTGTAGGATAATGATTCATATCAAATTTTGATTCACTTCGCGATTTATACTGCTTACAATTTAGACAATTAATTTCTGGTTTACATTCTTCTACCCCATGTTCTTTATCATCGCAATTCTGACACGTTTGAATCCCCCTACAATTTTTGCCTATATAGCCCATTTTCCAGCAAGAATATCAAATTCTGGGCCTGAGACATAATCATTAATTCCATATATTGACCATCCCAATTTCACTTTATCCATTTTCATGATTCTTTTAAAATTTTTCCCTTTTAAACTAAAGATCCAATTTGTGCCATGTTTGGTCTTGAAACTTGTTATAATCTTTAAATCTGAATCAAGTAATTCATTATTTTGCTCTTTCAATTTAGTCAGATTTTTCATAAATGTGTTACCTCAAGAAATTCTTTTAATTATTCTGTTCTCAAGAGGTCAAATTTTAACTAAATGTTATGAAATCAAGTGTTCGTAAGCAATATTTTATTGCACACATAAAACACTAAATATTTTATCTTTATGTTTGATAAAATAAATTATTAAAAAATCTACAAATATGTGATTCATAAAATGCTTACTACGCATGGCTTTTCAGTGAATTACATTACAATAAGTTAATTAAATATCCTTATTAGCATTAATTCAAGAAAAGGAGGGTGAATTAATAAAGGAACTGCCAAATATACATACTGAATCATTGCCCTAAATGTGTAACGTACACATTGAATTTTATAATTTTAAAAGAATAAAATTTTTGTGGTCTGTTTTAAAATATATGTAGCATTTTTAGATATCTTTTCATAAAGTCATTCTGAAATATGCTCCTAAACAACCCTTCAATACCTTACCACGGTATATTTATTATTTAATACCACATCAATGCAGTTTTTACATCTTTTTCTGTGACTTTTATCACTCTAGTATTACTTTGCATCAGTTTTATCCGAAGAAAATTGCTACAATGTCACTAATTTTTCATTACTTCTGCAAATGGAATTTTCATTACTTCTGGAATTAAAACATAGGAACATTCATTTAAAAAGATTTTATCATACAGAACACCTATATAAATATTCGATTTTTAAGGCGATTTTTTAAAGAAGTATACTTTGGTTGAAATTTACCTTCTATGATAAAAATGTAAAAAAATTGAAAACTATGTTAGTTATTCTATCTTTCAGTAGGCAAACACTTTTCCATATGTCTATATTATAATCTGCAGTTAGACTAACTTGAATTTAATAATACTGTAGAGAATGTCATATTTAAAAACTTACTCATGAATTTGCTATCTTTTTTCCGTGTCTTGAAGGCTCAAAATTTGAAAATAAATAATTGTTTATGGGCTTTCAACTGACAACAGCAAAGGCATGTACAACTTCGCCTGGAAGAATGCTACGGTGTTTTCTGAGCTACTCATCACAGCGAAGTAAAAGGTCTATGTTTTTCCTACATTTCTATCGGATTACACAAGACGCGAATAACTAACCAGTCCACGTTTAAAGAGAGCTCAGTCTAAATTCAAACTTGGGCCATACTGAAGAATGGCGCCTGCACCCAACATTCGTTGATTGTATGCTAAAAACTTATATTTTCAGGAAATTGCAGTAGATTTTCTGTGGAGCAGAGTAAGTTTTTGTGACGTGTCATGTTACCGTTTCTGCTTCTTTATGTCCATCTGATTACTAATAAAGTAATACCAGACAGCAACAAACTTTCATTTCCCAGAACAGCTAAACCGGTTTGGACCTAAACAAGACTGTAAAGTCCGATTTCCCAACCTTTCGCAAACAAAACGTGTTCACCTTTTATAACCCTGCAACACTTGCTATAGTCTTTCTTAAGATATATATATATATATATATATATATATATATATATATATATATACACTTTACAAATTACACTTTACACTAGTTTACAAATTCCTATAAATATATAAATATTAGATGATATGTGTAATACCAGTATTAAACCATGAGTTTCAAACTAAAATATCTATTTTACTTAAAAATATAAACGTAACAGTCGGGATCGAGAAGAATTCAAATAAAATTTTTACATGATCATCCCCTTCAAATTTTTTATCAAGTACAGCTACTTTTAAAAATTATAAAAACCTCATTCTTAGCACAAAGTATCTATGTTATTACTATAGAGGAAATTCAATGTTTCTACGAACTTACGAAGTATTTCAGATCTCAAAACCTTAGATCATAAATCTGCATACGCGAAACACTACAGAAATCATTTGTCTTCAGTTTTGTATCCCAATCACAGACGACTCTCTCCCGTACAAATATTAATTAAGCGCTGATAGTGAAACTTCCCCAAACGATAAGGTAGAACGAAAACAGGATAGAGACCCGTTGCTCGTATTTTCCAAAAGTCGATAAGTTACTAAATATCCAAATAATTACTGCATTCTCAAGTTTTCAGCGAAGGTGGAATATTGATTAAGTTAATTTCGGGCTTTAAAAGTTCAAAAGGATGATGACTCACAAAAACTGATCAATACTGCGAGACGTATTACCGAGTAAAAATATTGAAATTATGTTACTCGATATTTCAATTATTTCCTCCGTGTTCTCTGCAGAATCATTAATTTCGCTCCGCGTTCAAGATTTTTTTTGTTGTTGCTTGTTATCGTGAAATTATAATTTCAAAAGGAATACTATCTAGCTTAACGTTATTTTGATTCAGAATATAGACGTTAGCAGTGAAAAATAAATTAGAATTAAATAATGATATTTGAGGTATCATTTCAATGAAATGGCGAAAAGAAAAGTTTAAAATTAGTAAGAAGAGAAAATATAAGTTGTTATTGGGAGGAAATTTTCTTCGGTTGAGAGATTTTTTTTTCTTTTTTTTCTTTTGCTTTTCAGGTAAAAATTATTTCTTCCTTTTGAGAAATATTAATAAAATTAAAACGTGTAACCTTAATTGAATTAATGACACTCAAAACATTTAATTGCTCTTGGTAGTATATATATATATATATATATATATATATATATATATATATATATATATATATATATATATATATATATATATATATATATATATATATATATATATATATATATATATATATATATTGTTATTGAAATAAATACTAAATCTTTTCAAATAATCAATTTCAAATAATTTTCCTCCAATGCGGTAGACGGTGTTCTTGGACATTATCCTTACCGTCATATGTCACCACGGTTTTACTGGCCACTTTTCTAGGAGCACCTTATATGTGAACCAGTCTTACCCCCTTTTGGGCCAGTCCAGTAATTTTTGAACCAAATCAAGTGGACATTTGACTCCGCACCTCCAGATGAATTTTTGAGAACTTGGAGGACATTGCAGCCACAACATATTTTACGTGCCCCAGCCACCATATGTGTACACGTCTGTGGATTTTTCAGCGACCGCATCGAAACCGCAACCCTCAGATCACTGGCTCAGTGCCTTCGCCAACCGGACCACTACGCCCTGCAATCAATCAATATATATATATATATATATATATATATATATATATATATATATATATATATATATATATATATATAAAAGTTCGTTATATGGAAAATTCGTTCAATAGAGTTTCACCTTTTTAAATACTTTAACCTACTTTAAATACTTTAATTTGCCTTCAATTTTACTATTTTAACTACTTCAATTTTACTACTTCAATTTTTCAATTTTAATACTTTAATTTGCCTTTAATGACTCTTCAAATTGCCTTCGGAAATTGAAGAGTCTTTCTCAGTTATGAAGATCCAGATATCAGAACATTTTTATCTCGCATTGTGTGTATCCACTTCACAACTGCCTGATAGACACATGTTTTTAAACTTTTCGAACAAGAAATTGATGAATCATAATCTTGTATCTTATCAGAACATTTTTATCTCGCATTGTTTGTATCCACTTCACAACTGCCTGATAGACACATGTTTTTAAACTTTTTGAACAAGAAATTGATGAATCATAATCTTGTATCTTATCAGAACATTTTTATCTCGCATTGTGTGTATCCACTTCACAACTGCCTGATAGAAACATGTTTTTAAACTTTTCGAACAAGAAATTGATGAATCATAATCTTGTATCTTATCACGATATTTTATTTATGGTTGATAAGTTGTTTGGAGGAATACCAAATTTTAAAGCTATATAATGTATCTTAACGCCTTTATTCACCTACTGAAAAAATTAAATTTTTTTCTTTGATGCTCAATCACTTTCGCTTTGACATTTTCTAGCTACAAGAACCGAAATAACCAGAACAACTATGATCAACAATCTAGAAAACGGGAGACTAGTTTAAGGACATGGTAAAACCCTTTCAAGGTCATTGATTTCCATAA
Source organism: Dolomedes plantarius (assembly GCA_907164885.2). Taxonomy (NCBI): domain Eukaryota; kingdom Metazoa; phylum Arthropoda; class Arachnida; order Araneae; family Dolomedidae; genus Dolomedes; species Dolomedes plantarius. The sequence goes on along the minus strand of OU015497.1, from coordinate 47,845,752 downwards.
AATATGTAAAAAGAAGGAATAAATTTGAAACATCTATATATATAAAACGCGTAGGTATGCAGCACAAAAATCGGCGATATTTCTACACTCCGAATGGCAACGGCTGCAACTACCAGATGTAAACATTAGCGTCTATGTAGCGGTTCGACGATAGCACGTAATTTGGTGCAATTTAATTGCTGTATTTTACACGTGAATAATTTTAATTTATTCACGAGATAATTTATTTGTTTGTACCATCGGTTTTTCTAAATGTATGTAAGACGACAAACTTTTGACAAAATATGTTTAGACCTATCAAATCCAGTGTTTAGTCACGGACCGATTCTGTCACTGTAGTATCTCCTATTTCTGAAATTCTCAACTGTGTATTTCAAGAAGTTTTGCATTAGAATATCTTAATAGTAAGTAAGAAGAGTTAATTGTCTACACCTTTTTTTTTGTAGTAATTGCTGAATTTTTATTCCGTTTTATAAGTGAAGAAATTATCCCAACAATTTTTTATTTGGTAGATATCTGAATTGTGAACAATAATACATATAGAGAGTGATGTAATCCACACTCTATTTTAGTACTTGCTGAATTTTTTACTCCTTTTTTAGTGAAAACATTTGTCTCTAACAATTTCTTATTTGATGCAATGATAAAGTGTAGATATCTTAATTTCGAAAAATATTACATATAGAGAGGAATGTAATTTTTAAAATCTGTGTTGTTGGGTTTCTCAGTTTTATCTGTAACTCTGTTCTGAAGTAACGGAAATTCATATTTTTTTAATCCCGATGTTTTAGAATCAGCCTTATAGAGAATTTTGCAATGATTATAAATTTTTTGGCCGAGATCGCACTGCCCCTTAACAACGTATATTTATGATGACAGGTAATAGTAACATTCCTTACATACGTTTCTTTCAGTTGAGTTGTTCAGCAAATGAAAATATAAAACTAAAAGCGACCATGCCGGTCGCGCAGCGGCTAGTTCAGAAATATTTTGAGAAATAAGGAGAAAAAATATTGGATCACAACAAAAAGTTCGTTAAATAGAGAATGCACTTCATTATTTGGAGTTATATTACGAAGAAATTTGCAAAATGTTCTTGGTTCTAAGGAAAAGTTCTCTAAATAGAGGTTCGTTAAATGGAGGTTCGACTGTATATATATCTGATGAAGAAATGCTGTCAAAAACCGTATTCATACTTTTCTTTACATGTTGGATGTCCCTGGCTTCATGTAGCTTTAGAGCTATTACTGGTTTTCTCTTACATCTTATTCTTATATATATATATATATATATATATATATATATATATACATATACAGTGGAATCTCGATCTATCGTTTTTCAAGGTACCGATTGAAATGAACGATAAATGCGGAAAAACGATATAGTATGCGGAAACATAACAAAGCAATATGATCGTAGGGACTGGATAAAATGAACGGTATATATGGAAAAACGATGGATCCAAAAACGATCGATCGAGATCCCACTGTATATGTATATATATATATTGTTATTGAAATAAATACTAAATCTTTTCAAATAATCATTCACAATCAGAGAATAAATACTGGACTTTTGACTATTTTTAAATTCGAAAAATTTTGGACAGACGTATAAATATGGTATATTTACTCTATTATATCAAACTCAAAAAATTATTGCATGTATAGTAAAATATATGTACACTTAAGTTTAGATTCGGAGAGTAAATGGAAAAACAATTTCTGTTATTAGCATTTTACAAAATTTCTAAGGACAAAAAATTAACACGTGGGAGTTAAAATATTTAGCCTCTTAACTGAGTCAAGGCATAATTAAGACATAAAAAACATTGTATCATTCGACATAAAGTAATATAAATTTGAAAATTTATACAACAAGAAAAAAGAAAATGGGGATTAAAATGAGTAACACGGAATATCTTGCTTATCTCAGTGAATCTAAATATTCCATTTAGTTCGTACAAAATAGAAAAGAATTTTGTAGAATTCACTTTCCTCACGAAATATTACGATTGAAAAATAATTCTTGAATCAAATTATCATGCATAATAAATAGAAATATATTTATTTATAATTAATCTAAAAATAAAACACTAACAAATTAAAGGTAAAAAATAATAGTGTAAGGAAAATACTGATAACAAGTAATAAAATGTAGAAAAAGAATAATTGAAAGATACAAAAAATATTTGAATATATGTTCTCATTAAAATTTACAATCTTCATATTTATTATAATCTTACAGGATGAATTTTATGAACTAAATTTTCTAAATAATAGAAAACATGGCGGTAGGATAAAAAGAACATTTATTTTTGGTTATTTTCTACAATTATTCAAAAATATTTTTATTTGCATAAAATTTATTACATTAAAACACTTTAGCATATTATTTAAACGTATTTTTAATCACATAGATTTAGCCACATTAAACTCTTTAGCATAAATGGAAATAGTTTTTTGGTACTTAAAATTATACTAAGCAACTATATATTCTTTTAATTATATTAGAATTTCAAGCAGTTTTTCACACACACACACACATATATATATATAAATATATATTTATATATATATATATATAAAGCAGCGATTTCCAACCTTTATGCTACTACGCATTCCTAAAAAATTTTTTCCGCTCCTCCCTATCGTTAAATAGATATAATAATATCGACACGTTTAAATTAATAACTTTATTACAAAAAAATGAAAACTAAAATTACCATAATAATAACAAGATTTTGCTATAAAAATATGAACATTCATAATTATTTTATTATGAATTATTAATTCATAATTATTTTATTAAATTACTAATTTAACTATATCTAACGCATCAAAATTTAATGCGAGGGTAGTTGTTGTTTATTGGCACAAAGTTTATCAAATCTTGGGGGCAATGTGGAGAGTGCCTCTCATAACAATTTTTCGACTATTAACTTGGTTCGATATTTAGTTTTCATTGCAGCCAGTGCCGAAAAGCCCGTTTTACATAAATAAGACGTTAGAAACGGTAGAAACACTTGGATTGCTTTGCAGTACAAAGATTCATATTCTCGACTAAGATTCATTCAAAACTGAATTATGATTTCATTTTGAAACCTTTGTTTAAGTGAGTTATCGCATGATAATTTTTCTTTTTCGATGGTTGTCAATTCAAATTCACCTACTTATAGATATTATTGTCTATTCATTTATTTATAGATATCATTAACTATCCATTTATTTATAGATATTATAGTATGAACATTGATATTTTATTAAAAAGTTTAGGCGCATCCCCTGACAATAGCCCGCGCCTCCCATGTTGGAAACCGCGGATGTATATATATATATATATATATATATATATATATATATATATATATATATATATTTATACATACACTGACAAGCCACTTTATAATGACCACCTGACAATTTTATGCAAATGAGCTATTGCGTCACTTTGTTGCCGCTAGAGGGCGAGATAGCTATAAAACAGGAATGCAGGACAAGTGAACGATGAGTTGCGCTGCTTTGCTTGAGAAGATAGGAGCAAAAAAACGTGATTTAAATGAGTTTGAACGCGGGGTGATTGTAGGCGCTTGAAGCCTCGGAACCACCATTAGAAAAATGGCTGCACTTGTGAGGTGTTCGAGCGCAGCTGTTATTAATGTTTACAGAGTGGATAACCAAACAGAAAACCGTGTCTCAACGTCAGGATTGTGGTCGTCAGAGGCTCCTGAATGCTCGATCTGATAGGAGACTTGCTAGAGTTGTCCAGGCAAACAGAAGAGCAACACTACGTCAAATAGCGGGGAATCGTAATCAAAGAGCGACTGCGAGCATCTCTGTGCGGCGAACTATTCGCCGCACATTACACTGTATAGACTATGGAAGCCGACGACTTGTTCGAAAGCCTCTACCGTCTGCCTTGAAGAAGAGCAGACGTCCCCAGTTCTCAAAGGATCAAAAGGATTGGACAGTAGATGACTGGAAAAGGGTCATGTGGTCCGATAAATCGCAAGTTAATCTACACCATGCAGATGGCAGGGTGCGAATATGGAGAAAACAGCACAAAAAGCATGGACCCCAACTGCATTGCAACAGCACTTCAAGGTGGTCGAGGCAATATTATGGTTTGGGAGATGTTTTCTTAGCGTTCTATGGAACCTTTGATTCCTGTGAAACAACGTCTAAATGCACAAGGTTATTTAAGTGTTATCGCAGATTAAGTGCATCCTGTTATTTTAATGGTGTACCCTGCCGGGGATGGATACTTCCAGCAGGAAAGTGCTCTTTGTCATAAAGCTGACATTGTCCTCATATGGATCGAAGAGCATGACGGAGAATATCTTGCTTCGTTGGCCTGCACAATCACCAGATGTCAATTCATTTGAGAATTTGTGGGATGAGATTGAATGGGGCATCAGGCAGCTGCATACAGTACCACCAAACTTTAAGGAATTTGAAAGGGCAGTTCCGCGGATATGGTCTCAAATTCCTCATACAACCTACCAACATCTCATAGAATCCATGCCAAGAAGAATCCATTCAGTATGTAGGACAAAAGGTGGTCAAACACTGGGTTGAAGGTGTGGTCATACTAATTTGACCACTCAGTATATATATATATATATATATATATATATATATAGAGAGAGAGAGAGAGAGAGAGGCTATTCACACATTTTTTAGACGATGTATATTGTATTCAAAAAACTAAATTGCATAAAATTCTTGTGTTTTAAATGTTCTATTTGACATCCCTTATTCTGAACTATCTTTCGACACCGCAATTTCCAGGATAATAATGCCTTTTGAAGTGTCAGAAGAGGTATTCTATCCCATTCCTCCTGAACAGCTTTCCAGAGTCCTGTAAGGGTTTTGGGACGACGTTTGTTTAATGCAGATTTTAAAAGTCCGAAAGCACAAAAATCCATAGGTGATACATCGGGAGATTTAGTAGGGATATCAGTGAAGGGTATGGCCTTGATAGCAGTTTTTTGTTCCATTTCTTTTAGGAAATATACAGTGGATTTTCATGTGTCACTGCTAGCTTTGTCCTGATGGAGTCTCACAGATTGATGGCACTGTGGGTAAAGCGATGGTATTTCATTCAGATACATTGGCTATAAAATATGTTCCTGATAGTATTTTGAGTTAATCTTGACATTTTTTACCACTCTCTTTATTTTTAACTTGCCATTATAAGAAAAACCAGCAACAATCATGAATCTCTTAGAAAAACTTTCTTTAGATTCTTTGAACCACGTTACCATGTTTTTCTACCCTTTTATGATAATAAATGGCTCTTTTTTCATTGCAATCATTTAAATACACCCATGATTCATCTATTGTGACAATTGTTTTCCGTTTTTGTTTGGATAAGTGTTTCTCATATAAAATTCTGCAGCGTGTCCTGCATTCAGAGATATGATTTGGAAGAAGACGATGCACATTGCGTTTTTTCGGTTTCTTAAGATTTAAATCAACGTTTATCATTTTGTTTACAGTAGAAACCGAGCATTTTAATGATTTTGCAACTGTCCTTTGACTAGGGGGATTTTCTTTTAATATTAAACAACGTACCTTTGCAATAGTCGAAGATGTCCGTTTTTTCCTTGGATACTTGTTTGGAATTTTTATCCCACTTGAGGCTCCAATTTGACGTTTTTTTTCCTTTCTAGTTGACAATATTACCAATCGACGCTTTAGATTTCACAAAACCATGACTCTCACATCGTTTTTGGATAACGGAGTATGCATATTTCTCTTCGGAAAGAGCATAAATGTAGCCTTCGAACCACTGCTTTGTTAAAAACGCCATTTTGAATAAAAACAAAACTTTCAAGCCGCAGACGATAATTTTGACTTTTAAAAACATAGTACAATTGCAATTATTTCTTTTGCAGCAAACGATTTTTTACTACCGCTTACCAAAATCGTCTAAAAAATGTGCGAACAGCCTTTATATATATATATATATATATATATATATATATATATATATATATATGACGAGCTTAAGTCTCGTACTCCCTCTTAATTTGTTACCCTCTTAATACTTACTCTAATAATATGCAGTCAGAAGAATCGTTGGCCTGTGGAATTAACGACAATTAGTTACATCTAAATCCTTTATTTAAATTCTTATTAATTTCCCCGATTCAATCTGTGCCATTTTCAATCTCTCATCTCACCTGACGCGGACAACCTGTCAGTTCGATATCCGAAAGTCGCTCTGATAAATCCTCTGTTAATATTCAAGCGGAAAAACTATGCACATGCTCTGTGATGACCATAGAATGTTCCGAGACGAGCTCATATTATATAATAGTTCACTCCTCGAACGCCAAATGCCTGCTTCTAAAAATACACTCGCGCCTGACCGCAGACACGTCAAGGCCACATCTCAAAAACGGATTCTCTTTCCCAATTCACGCAAAGCATTTCAATTAACTCTGTGAAAATGATGGCGCCCGGTGCCAAATATTAAAATATCCTGAAGCCCCATTTAAAGTTTCCACGATCGCCCCCCCCCCATATTTTAGCCTTACGTTTTTCCTTGACACACACAAACACACACACACACACACACACATACACACACACATATATATATATATATATATATATATATATATATATATATATATATATATATATATATATATATATATATATATATATATATATATATATATATATATATATATTTATATATATATATATATGTATATATGTATATATGTATATACATATATATATATATATATATATATATATATATATATATATATATATATATATATATATATATATATATATATATGTATATATATATATACATATATATATATATATATATATATATATATATATATATGTATATATGTATATATGTATATATATATATATATATATATATATATATATATATATATATATATATATATATATATATATATATGTATATATATATATATATATATGTGTGTGTGTGTGTATACATATATATATATATATATATATATATATATATATATATATATATATATATATATATATATATATATATATATTCAAGGTACAGGGTGAAGTTTATCACCACATCGGCAGTCTGCAGCCTCTACCGAGGGAATAGCCTAAATTTTTGCAAATTTACTTTGTCGGAGACACTACGCAACAAGCAGAGCATCGCTGTATAAACAAGCCACAAACCAGACGAGACATAGTACTACAGTTGCATGGTATGCTGCAGGATCACAACTGTTACATCCAGAGCTTTAAGTCGGCTATGGATAAGATTACCCTGGAATTCAAATTGGTGATCGTAGCGGACAGAACCCCACACGGTGAACATTAGAGGCGGTTCAACGCCCCCGCAACAGAAGAAGTCGCTTTGATCATGGTGGGTGAACAACATGGGACAAGACACAAAGTTTTAGATGAAAGAAGTGGCACCATCAAAAAAATTCCCGAGACGCACAGGCCTTACGACGTGCTACAGTATCCACTCATCTTTTGGTAGGGGGAGGATGGATTTCATTTTGAACTGCGACTAAAAGATCCAACTACAGGAATGCCCCAAACTAAGAAAATTTCAGCTGTGCAATTCTATGCTTATAGGATGATGATACGCTCTTCAAATTTGAACACATTACTGAGAAGCAAAGACCTGTTCCACCAATTTATCGTTGATATGTATGCCAAGATTGAATCGAAAAGACTATTGTACATACGAATAAATCAGAGGACTCTCAGAGTTGAACAGTATGCTCATTTGAGGGATGCGGTCATGAATGATGGAAATATCTCCAACATAGGCCGGCTGATCATCTTGCTTTCCAGCTTTACAGGGGGTCCAAGGTACATGCACGAGCGTACTCAGGATGCCATGACTTACGTGAGAAACTACGGTAGACCAAAACTCTTCATCACTTTCACCTGCAATCCAAACTGGACAGAGATACAGGAAGAGCTGTCTGTTGGACAAAAACCACAGGATCGTCATGATTTGTTAGCAAGAGTATTTCATCAGAAACAAAAAGCGCTTATGAGTCTCATCACAAAGGCAAAGATTTTTGGAGAAGTTCAGTGTCATCTGTACACGATAGAGTGGCAGAAGCGAGGACTTCCTCATGCTCACATTCTGATTTGGCTCAAGGACTCAGTACACATTCACCGCGTGGATGACTTTATCAGTGCAGAAATCCCTAATGAACAAGAAGACCCGGGACTTTTTTCAATTTTAACTAAGCAGATGGTGCACGGCCCCTACGGATCCATAAATCCAACCTCTCCATGCATGAAAGATTGAATTTGCACTAAACGATACTCGCGCCAATTTTTGAAAGAGACGCAAATAGGACGAAACGGATATCCACTTTATCGGCGCAGATCATCACAAGACGGGGGATATAAGGCTGACATCGTTTATAAAGGATCGCAAGTGTCTATAGACAATACCTGGATTGTCCCGTATTGCCCTCTACTAACAAAAATTTTCAATGCCCATATCAACGTAGAGTATTGCAATTCTGTTAAGTCTATAAAGTATGTCTGTAAGTATATTAACAAAGGATCTGACATGGTTATTTTTCATGTGAACAGTGGAGAGAATGACTGTAATTATGCGTCGTTAATTTGGATAAAAGTTATCTGAAATATTGTAGAAGAAATATTTAAAGGCTGCAGCATTACATTTTGGAGAAGTGTACCGGCATAGAAGACTTTTAATTAAAGAATAACACGGTGTCTTTTATGTTTGGGCAAGAGAGAAGGTGGACGAAAGCGGTTTGTCTGTGGTTTCCGATTCCAGACAAGATAGCGGGGTTGGAGCCACAAGGGACATTAAACTACAAAGCCTATTGTGAAGAAATTTATGAGTCAATGAGAGGGTATCTACAGCAGGACACGTGGAGTGGACTTTGGGTGGTCTTGAGTGACGAAATTAAAGGGCGCACACATTTGGAGAGAGATATCCAATCGAAGATTTTGAGTTTTCGATAGACGAATAAAAAAACATTGCAGAACGTGGAATGGCTAGAGGTTTTATGAGAAGGCAGGATTAAATTTAGACAAAGAGAATTAAAGGAAATATATACATGGTTCAGAGGAAAAAAAAGATGATGAAGTTTTAGCCGGGGAAGCTGTAGAGTCCCCGTACCCCTGTATTGTCGGTGATAGCATTTCTAGATTGGAATTTTTTGGGGGGATAACTGTTGGAGCCCGCATTTGAAAGTTACCTCAAGACGTCATCGAGAGCTCGTCGTGTGGACCCCGCATCTAAAGTTATTGAGACACGTTTAGAGAGTTCGTTGAGTGGAACCCGCACCCTAGTTTGAGAAAAGAGTGGATAAAGTTATATAAGAGACGACTTAGACATCCTACGACATAACGAGACGGTTCCCTCATCATAAAGCCAGACTTGACCGCCCCATGCCAAGCAAAGTTTGTGATCTCCCGACCCATCGTAGTTAATGGAAGATTAGCCATCATAAAAGATCAGCAAACTGAGTGAGTGTTGTTTTTGCATTATTTTGATTTGTTCATTTCCCACGGTTCTGGGTTAGTTGTGATGTGTTAGAGGAATAGGATAAGTTTTGGATTATTTCGGTTAGGGTCAGATTAGTGATTTATGGTTTCAAGACTTTACCTTCCCTAATCCTATAAAGGTGGTGAATAAATTGATAAATATTTTAATTAAATAATTGTGTAAGCTTAAAATTTTAAATATTGATAAAGCTGATAATTGAAAATTGAATATTTTGCAAAGAAGGTTTATGATTATAAATGTTCGTAAGCATAATTTATAAAGATTAGGGGGGTTTTTTGTAAATAAATTATGATCTATTTGAAACGTAAATGAGTTTGTTTAAATTTATGTCTATTTGATCTGTTCGTTATTGTCAATTGATGAGCTTTGGGTTGGATTCAACAAAATAACTTAAACACAATGCAACCAAATAATTTTAATTATAAATTAATACGTACTAACCCAAATAAACTACGATTCACGCCCAAAAATCTAAATTCCAAACAGGCAATACGACAATGTCTTAAATGAAATCGTCCAGTTTCAAATGGGAAGATATATCAGCAGCAATGAAGTAGTATGGCGAATACTGAACTTTCCTATTCATGACAACCACCCATTAGTTATTCATCTGAGCGTCCACCTTGAGAATGGACAGAGAGTCTACTTCACACCAGAAAACGCTGCTGAACATGCCCAAACACCTCAGGAAACGACACTCACGTCTTTCTTCAGACTTTGCAACCAAGATGAGTTTGCACGCACCCTGTTGTACAACCAAGTTCCCAAATACTACACTTGGAACAATGGAAACAAGACATGGAACCGTCGAAAACAAGGACAGGTTGTACCTGAGCAAACATGAATAAGGTCCAGCGATGCACTGGGCCGGGTGTACACCATCCATCCGAACAATTCAGAGTGCTTTCACCTGCGCATCCTGCTGCATGATGTACCAGGCCCAAAATCATTTGAAGATTTGAAAACATTTCAGGGACGACTCTGTGAAACTTACAAAAAGGCCTGCCAGCTTAGAGGCCTTTTGGAGAACGATGACCACTGGAACAATGCACTCGAAGAAGCGGCTGCATCTCGATCACCAAAGGTTTTACTGAATCTGTTTGCTGTAATGCTACATACATGCTCCATGTCATCTCCTGAACAGTTATGGATGAATCATAAGGAGAACCTGTCCGAAGACATGCTGCACCAAGCACGCCTGCAGCAGCAGAATATGGATCTGGACTACAGTGACGACATCTTCAACAGAGCGCTAATCGACATTGAGGACAAGATTATATTGATGGGTGGATCGGACCTAAAAAGCTTAGGACTTCCGCAACCCAATCGAAACCCCGATTCAGTCCTGCCGAGTGAACAACGTATGGATCGAAATTATGATACGAATGTACTTGCAACATACATAGAGGAAAATGAGCCGAAAATGGTCCCAGATCAAAATGAAGCCTTTGACAAGATCACAACAGCAGTTTTCAATGGTCGCGGTGGCATATTCTTTTTGGATACTCCGGGAGACAGGGAAGACTTTTCTAATAAACATTCTATTGACTAAAGTGCGACACAGAAAACGAGATTGCCCTGGCTGTTTCTTCTTCTGGCATTGCTGCAACACTATTGACAGGAGGGAGAACAGCTCACTCGGCTTTCAATTTACCCTTAATTCTTGCAAACACAGAGACTCCTACATGTAACATTTAAAAAAATTCAGGAAAGGCAAGGGTTCTGAAGCATTGCAAGTTAATTCTCTGGGATGAATGCACCATGTCCCACATTCGAAGCACTTGATGTCACATTGAAGGACATCAGAGGTAACAATTGCAGAATGGGAGGCGTAATTATGGTGTTGGCTGGCGACTTTCGACAGATACTTCCGGTTATTCCACGTGGAACCAGGGCGGATGAAATTCAGGCCTGCTTAAAATCGTCGTACGTGTGAAATGACATCGAAAGACGTGGTCTTTCAACAAACCTGCGAGTTCATGTCAATGGTGAACCCTCAGCCCAGCAATTTGCAGATACCCTTCTACAACTTGGAAATGGAGCCATTACTGCTGATAATACAGAATTATAGCCATGGGAACGATTGGAATGATTGTGACAACTCAACAACAGCTGAAAGAGGCGGTGTGTCCAAATGTGGCCCAGCACTTTACTGATCACACATGGCTGTGCGAAAGAGCAATCCTTGCCCCAAGAAACGAAGATGTCAACGTCATCAATAAGCAGCTTTTACAAGAATTGCCTGGTAAAGCTCAAGTTTACAAATCGATTGACACTACCTGTGATACAGAAGAGGCGGTTCACTACACGGCAGAATTTAAATACGTTGGAGCCATCTGGAGTACCCTCTCACATATAAGAGCTGAAGATTGGTGCACCAATTATGCTGCTGAGAAATCTGCATCCACCTTCACTCTGCAATGGAACAGGACTTGCTGCAAAGAATCTGATGCCGAATGTGATTGAAGCCACCATTATGACAGGACACTCTGCAGGCGAAGTCGTATTTATTCCCAGGATACCAATCATCCCTTCCGATATACCATTTCAATTTAAAAGACTTCAGTTCCCTGTCCGTTTAAGTTTCTCATGAGCATTAACAAGGCACAAGAGCAATCGCTAAAAGTAGTTAGACTCGATCTTCTCAAACCCTGTTTCTCTTATGGTCAACTTTATGTGGGTTGTTCTAGAGTTGGAAAAGCCGAAAATCTCTACATCCTAGCTCCAAATGGAAGAACAAAAAATATAGTATATCCTGAGGCTCTCTAAACTGATATTTCAAGAAAGAAAAGTGAAAGTGAATTTTATCAACGTTATACAGACTTTAATATAGCATTCAAGCCAACAACATGAATGGACAGTCGCCCAGTGGCTAAGTGGTTAAGGGCATCAGCCTGCCACGCCGGGGGTGCGGGTTCGATTCCCGCATAAGACTTGGCTGTATTCTGGGGAACCGGTCAGTCTTCCGCCTGCAAATGGAGCCCCGTCTAGAAAGGGGAGCTGCAACCCATCCTCCATCGCCGGTGTCATCGTTTGTCAATAAAATTCTTCTGTGATTGTGTCATTTGTCTGTTTCTATGTCTTGTATTCATATGTACACCGGACTGGGGTGTAATGTCGTCATCCCCCAGGGACATTAGCCACACACACATGAATGGACAAGCCACAGATCAAGAAGCGTAAATTTAATTAATATCAGCGTTTTGTAAGACACAAATAAGAGGAACATTTGTTTTTTCTCGCTTTCGACTTTTGTTAGTGTATTTAGGCCTTTAGTGTATAATAATAAAGTTTAATTTCCATTTGTATAATTAAATTTTTTTCCCACTGTCAATACTTTTTTTTCTGTTCAAATTAATGGAGATTATGTTTTTTTGCAGGGACTAATTTTTGGTTGACATGAAAAATGATTCAGATATTATAAAAATTGATTGCTTTTTACATTATTTTCAACTCATAAATGGTTTAAATGTAGATATATAAAAGCTTTGAACTTTTGTTAGTGTATTTAGGCCTGTAGTGTATAATAATGTTTAATTTCTATTTGTATAATTAAATTTTTTTCCACTGTCTGAATATTTTTTTTCTGTTCAAATTAATGGAGATAATGCTAAAGTTTTTTTACAGGGTCTATTTTTTTTCATTTGAAAAATTATTGATATTATAAAAAATTATTGTTTTTTACATTATTTACAACTCATAAATGATTATGGATATATGACATAAATGATTAAATGATTAAGGATTAAGGAAACATATCCCTACTGGGGAATCCTCGCCTTGCAAATATCGCGAAAGGAGGATAAGGCGCCTTTGCTGTACGCCGTGGTGTGGAAAACAGCAACACTGTCTTAAAATGCCAGTTATTGGCCGCGTTTGCAGTTTTGTCATCCTTGGCTATACTGTGTTTCCTTTTCTTTAATTTTGCCCTTTTCACTTTAATATCAGTTTTAAGGCAAACTTTTTCAGTCATTTATTTTGTTTTTGTATTTCTATAATTTCAAAACATGCTTTTATTACTTTATTTTTTTTTGTTGAATTATTTACATTTTACTTAAATTCAATTCAAGCAATACTTTGTTTGGTTTTTTATTATACTGTGTTTAATTTATAAACTTATTTTGGTTAACAAAATTGAAATTTTCACTTTTCAGCTTTTGGTGGTAAAAGGCTAAATCTACCTAAATTCTGAGATGTGTATAACATTTCACATGCTTTTTTTCTATGTTATTTATACTGTGTTTAGTTTTTAAATTGATTTTTGTTAACAAACATTCAACAATTTGACATTTTATTACCAGCTTTTATGACATGAAGAAATCAGGTAGAGGAGGCTTCTGCAAAACGTGGCTGCTGACGGTTGTTTTGTGACAACTGACTGAAGTGGCGTCATAAAACGACAGTGAGTGGCAGCGTTTGCAGTTTTGTCATCTTTGGCTATACTGTGTTTCCTTTTCTTTAATTTTGCACTTTTCATTTTAATCTCAGTTTTAAGGCACACTTTTTCAGTCATTTATTTTGTATTTGTATTTCTATAATTTCAAAACACGCTTTTCATTTCATTTTCTGTAATTTTGCACTCTTGATTTTAATCTCAGTTTTATTTCAGGGTCTTTCATTTATAGTTCTGATTTAAGTTGTGTTTAGTTTTTGTTTATACTGTGTTTCCTTTTCTGTAATTTTGCCCTTCTGATTTCAATCTCAGTTTTCAGGTAAACTTCAGGTAAAAATAGTAAAATATAGTAAAAGAAATGTTCCTCAAACTGTGCTGTATTAACTGTACTATATTCTTTTGTATGTTCTATTAGATTTAATTTCAATATTTTCTTCTACATTATTTTGTCTATTAAAATATCTGTTACGATTTTTTATAAATATATAATTTTTTTAGTTTTTTTGGCCATTAATTGCATACGTTGACAGTTGTATGTATGCAATTTTAATGTACTCCGTAGCGAAGCACGGGTATTCAGCTAGTATATATATATATATATATATATATATATATATATATATATATATATATATATATATATATATATATATATATATATATATATATATATGCTAGTGTATATATATATATATATATGTGTGTGTGTGTGTGTGTGTGTGTGTGTAAGAAACGATATTTACAAATATGTGTATGACATTATTCACGTATGTATATTTTACAAAAATATGGCATATTCAAATTCTGTGACGTTAATACCTTGTGCCATTTAAAATTTATCACATTGTAAGTTACACAAGTTTCCGAAAAAAATCCATTTATCAATAAAGACTGAATAAGAAAAGTAAAAGAAAAAATGTAAAAGTTATAATTTATAAGCTTCACTTTCCCTAAACCTCCTTTTTTTCGTTATCGTGTCTTGTTAGACTTCGGATGAATTCCTAAGTCAGCAACGTAATTGAGTTACTGCAGTTTTCTTTAGTAATAAGCTCCGAATCTTTCACTTGCCGGTTCTCAGGGTGATATTTCAAGAATCAACTTCTTTAACAAGTTCTTTCACAATATTTTCCTATTTCTCAAATACTGCTCAGTTACGCTTAGATTATTATTTTATTTGTATATTTCAGTGATAATGGTGAAACAGATTCATTCGCTTTAAAGTTAGATATCATTGCATTTCATATTTCGAGTAATTTAATTTATATATATGATTTGGTAATTAATTTGTAGTTGCATATCAGCCTTCTTTTACTGAATTTTATAATATACTAGCTGAATACCCTTACTTCGCTACGGAGTGCATTCAAATTAAATACAATGGTCAACGTATGCAATTAATACCAAATATAAATATATATATATATATATATATATATATATATATATATATATAATAAATACAACGATAAATGTATGTAAAAAAATATATATTTATAAAAAAATTATATCGAATGTTATTATAGACAAAATAATGTAAAAGAATATAGTGCAGTTAATGTAGTACAGTTTGAGGGACATACCATTTACTGTATTATAATATTTTTTTGGATAATGTCCAATCGTCTGCCGCATTTGCAAGAAGAAAAAACAATGTCTATATCGTTGTTATGCATGTGACGATAAATTTATTTAAAGTACCAGAAAAAGAAATCACGTGATCAGCATTTAATAAATTAAATACTAAAATTTAATCTCTAAAAGTTCACTAAAAATCAGAAAAGGGAGGTAACGATTCGAAAAAGATTTCATTTTAAAGTAATTTTTATGATATTTCTCGTGATATAAAGTTTATAACCCTCAGATTATTATTTTAAATGCAAACTTTAAAAAAGTTACAAAAACAGCTTAAAAATTTAATTTAAAAAATGTAAGAAGAATTTTTCAAAAATCTTTCTTAGTGCACCCCTAAACTATAAGAAGAACCGCTATGCAAAATTTCAGCCCTTTAGGTCCATCGGTTTGGTATGTGCGTTATATGTTAGTCAGTCAGTTATCCAGTTACGGAACTGTTTCATATACAGTGGTACCTCGACTTACAAGTTTAATTCGTTCCATGACGGAGCTCGTAACTCGAAATACTCGTATCTCGAATCAATTTTCCCATTGAAATGATTGGAAAGGCCATTAATTCGTTCCGGGCTCCCCAAAACACCGCAAATTTTTTTACATGTTTTTAAATAAGAAAAATGTGCTTATAAATGATGAGCATTGTATAAAAACGCAATACAATAGAATGTACTGCAATAAATTTGTTTTATTAAGTGTAATGTACAACATTTAAGTTGGAGATCAGACTTGAAGATGCTGATGGATGAGGAGGAGAAAGGCTGAACTGGAAAATTAAATCTTATTCGTTGATATTTGACCTTTTCACCCCGCTTTCCTGACTTTCGCTTTTACCAGCTACTCTCTTAGAATGAACGAGTGAGACACGGAAGCTGGGCGATTGTTGCATCTTTCACTGTGGCTGTAATGTCCAGATTCTTCTTTCTGAGAATCCGACGAACATTTTTTTCAGAATCCTTAGAAGGGGGAGAGCTTGCGATCCTAGGACCAAGGTCAGCCCATCCCTTAGACCCCCATGGGGAGATCCAGTGTAGGGAAGGGAATTGAAGCTATCTCTCTGTGAGATAGGTTGGGCGCTGTTCGGTTTCAGAGGGCGACTCAAGTTTGGGCAGAGCAAGCGGCCCCGGGTAATAATTGTTCAGTGTTTAAGACTCGATAGTAGTCTCAGAATAATATGGATACAATTGTATAATAATTGTACATAAAGGTTGTAGATATTATATGCTTCTTTTGTTCTCATTTGATGAGCACGTAACATGGCATTCGCTGCTCGACGTAGCGGTGGGATATCTGAAGCTTGCTCGTAACCCAAATTTTAGCTCGTAACTCGAAGCAAAAAATCTACCGAGAGAATGCTCGTATCTCGAAAAACTCGTAAGTCGAGACACTCGTAAGTCGAGGTACCACTGTATATAGAATATTAACCATTTCACGTATTCTATATAAATGAGAGTTTTTCGACTATCAAAATAAATTTCTAAGAGGTAAAACTTCCTTATACTGAATTGTATATTTGCATATATCTATTTTTTTTAACGTGGCAGGCGCTTTGTCGTGAAGTCATTTTCCTAACCAGTATAAGAGGTGGCAACGTTGCATGAAATGTAAAATTACTGTAAAAATTTAGGTTTAGTACACATATTTTATGTTCTCGATTTCATAAAAAAATACAACAAAATCGGATTAAATGGGAAAAAAAAATCCTTGAATGCGAATTTCACACATTTTCAACATTACAAGAAAGATTTTTACATTGCAAAATACAGGGTAGATAATCATGCTCTTTTAATTGGTTTAAATCCTCAAAGGTCAAATCAGGAGTATGTCGTACCTCTCTAAAACAACTGAAATATTTTTGAGCTTTTCAGGAATTAAAATTCTACATTTCAGCTGCATATTTATTTTAACTTACAGTATTATTTATTAATTAAATTTTCTTCATTTAATACTCTACAAAAATATTTTTGAAGTTCGTTTATTATGTTTCTGTCAGCAGATTATTCGGAAATCTCTACATTGCCACAATTAATATATTTAAATAAAGAATTTTTTTTTTGAATTTGGTAAGTGTTTTATAAATTTCTAATTTGCATTTTACGTACTTACCTCAAAATTGTTATTTACAGTTTAAATTCACTTTTCAGTGATATGTTTTAAAATATACTGATGAACTTCTATTTTCTTTCTAAAAGTGTACATGTAATCAAACTTTATTAGCTTAAACAAACACCATTTTAAGCTAGTAATTCATATTGATTTATTCTGCGTGTCTTACTGTAGTATTTTCAGGTCAGAATTTATTAAATACTAGATTTATTACCCGGCTTTGCTAGGGATTCAGTTTCTGTTATTATTTTTTTTTCAATGATTAGCCTCATGTTATGATGTTCTAAAGTTATAACAACTCTTAAACAAATTAATTTCATTTTTTCAGTAATAAAAAAATATTTATTAACTAATTTTCTGTTATTTTAATGCTTGCAAGTACACAACACTTTTTGTTGATAAGTAAAAAATGGAATATAAAACTAAAACTAAACTTAAAACTAAATCGTCTGCTACGTTTTAATGTCATTTTCAGACTTTCTTAATTAGAATATACACGTATTTCAATATTATAATTCCTCCTCAAAACTGTTGTGATGATAATTAATAGTTTTGGAAGTGATTAAAGTTAATATTAATATCGGGTATTCAGATAAATAAATTAGTAAAATAAGTAAATTTTAGTAACGATTGTGCTTTGTTTTAATCAATTTATTAAGCCTCTGCTAAATATATGTAAGGGTTATACTTGTGGTGATCAGATATTAATTGATTTGATTAATGTCATCGCATTTGGAGAAGGTGCGCAAGTTTCTCTAAATGTTTTGACATTGAGAAGAATTAAGTTTGAAATAGATCATCACAGGTTATACCTTATTGTTAATATTGATAAATTAATAAGCCTTATTTTGAAATAATTGTGAGGTGACTGGTACGCTGGTATATTGTTTTTTTATTATTGTTTTTTTTCGGTAGCTGGTATATATTCAACATAGTTAATTATTAATTTTAGAGTGTTTTATTTTTGTTTTTTCAATTAATAGTAAATTTTGTATTATGAACCTAAACCCTTGTGTAAGCTGGGCTGGTAGGCAATGTAACGAGATCTCCTCCATTTTCACAGTATTTTCACAGCACATACCCAGGACTACACCGGATAAAGGGATTAACAGAAGTATCCATTTCAAGAAACAACCCCTTTTTTGCAGCTGGCCAAGAGATAAGCGAAACCACCGTTTTGATGAGGGGTAGGCGCATGGATACGCCTGAGATCGCCAAACGCCGAGTTAGTTCCAGAGTTTAAAATAAAAGAAAATAAATCCTGAATTGATGCAAGATCAAAGTTTGAAAATAAAATACTATACTACCTATCAAATTATAATTCAAGCCCCTTAAATTCTGTTGGTCCGAATTTCCCTGTTAAAATCAAGGAGCGAAGACGCACTCATTTTCACCCACGAGTAGCCATACAAAGGGGTGAGAAGGTCGTCCAATGGAGATTGGGGGACAGAGAGAGGGAGGCCGGCCAAGAGGCGGGGAGCGGACCCGCAACCCACGATGGAGAGAGGTCTTGATTTTTTTTTGGCGGCCGGCACGCTATAGAAATGGCGCTGGCCTGGGGTGCCCCTCATGATTTTTTAAAATAATAGTTTTTTTTTGTGCTGCAGCATTTTAATTGGGTAATATAGTTTTAATTTCCTTTTTTTTTGGTTTACTGAATTTTTCTATAGTTTTACTTTTGTTTTTTTTTCTCATCACTTTTTCATTTAGAAGTTTTTTTTTTATTCGCCAGCCACTTCACTTATTTGTATTGTTTTTATTGATAATTATTTGTATTATGGAGAGTAGAACTCATTTAAACGAAATTGTATTTATTCAATTGAATTTGGTTGTCAGAATAATGTTAAGAAGATCTGGAGTTAATAAGTTTGTTTGTTATAATGTCAGGGAAATTCTTAAATAAATTGTTATGTTAGTTTGTAAAGTGGTGTCATGTCGGTCCTTGCCTTTTTAGTAAATTTTCTGATTTTCAGCTTTAGGTTTTATTTTTATTTCAGCAGATATGAAGCTTTTTCCTTTAGGTGGGATAATTTTATTTCTAGGTGTTCTCCAAGGTTAAGTAAATTTATTAGATTTAATTTCATTTTTCTTTTGGCTCATTAATCACCACAGTGATGCAGACAGTAATGAACCTAGGGTAATTTATAATTATTATATGTTTATGGGTTATTGCTAAACACAACGCAACTTTACCATCCATCTTAAAATGTCTAACCACTATCGGCCAAATGGCAATTATTGTTGTATTTAAATTTAACTGAAACCCCACTTTAATTAGTAGGATTTATTCCTACCTTAATTTCATTAATTATTAATTAATATATATATATTAAGTTTTAAAACACCCCATACACAAGCATCTTCGTTACCACAAAACTAAATCGTCTGCTATGTTTAAATGTCACTTCAGTTATATAAATGATCGCGTTAATTCTAAATGCACGTGTTTCTAGCTAAGTGAACGTGTCCTTCAGTATACTTGAGTTTGAACAGGTAGCTTGGAATAGTTTTAATGCATGAAATGGACTCAGAACTCATTCATTGAAAATAAATGACTTTCTATCTTTGTATTTTCATTTTTAAAAAGAAATATTCCAGCGTAGCCACGTATATGAAAATAATATATCAAATTCGTTCTTGCATGCTCCAATATATAAATGAATCATGTTTTTAATTCATGTCTATTTATTTTTACACAAATGTTACTATTTAATTGGCAACAATGAAATGTTACCATGGTTTTGAACAAAAATATCCGTTTTTACCACGCAAACTTGTTCTAACATAATTAGGGAATGGAACGCCGTAGCGGGATGAAAATAGTCACGTTCATCCTGATTTTCCAAGCACATTCAACCGTGTAAATTCCATCAAAGTAGGGCTCATGGTTCTTGAGTTTTTGTGACTCACACACACATACAGACACGATACATTTCCCGTTTCTGATTTATATATAAGTGTGGTGCTCCATGGTCACATTTTCAGCTTACAATTTAGAAAGATTAATTACTAATTAAATATTCAATGAATCACGTTAACTTATGCATTGAATCACTTCGTAATAGCAAACGTCATAGCAAATTCTGATTGGCTGCGTAAGCAGTTATAAGCCATAGCCAGACCGATGGGAGTCAGAGGTTCTTAAGTTTTTAGTTTTTCGGCTTGTTTGCTTTAGCCATTTGTCAGTTTGACTCACGTGTTTAAGTTGAGGCTGAAAAGGTTGCTCCCTCTTTTACGATGTATCGCAAATTCTTTGAGACTTCTCGAGATGTTTAAAGTTGATCTTATCAAAGCAGGTTCGCGCCATAATTTAAGTTGTGTATGTCGGCGTAATCTGCCAATACTATTACTTTGTCAATAAAGTTGTTAAGTTTTGTTAATGAGTATGAAGAGATTAAGTTACCTTCTAAGATATTGGTGGAATACACAAACCACCATATATTGGTGACCTATTGGACAGTTCTATTAGAAGAAACCGAACACTTGTTTTCAACACTCCTATTTTTGACGCAAATCACGAAACGCTTGACGCTTCATCTATTACGAAGTCAAGTTTTGATGCAGTGCAAGTTTTGATGCAAGTTTTGATCCAGGTTTCATTAGCGTAAATTTTTTAGTGGTTTCGTCAACACAGGTGCAGATAGGGTATAATTTTTTACCTTAACTCTTGACCTCTTGAAGTTGTAATCTGTGTTTATACTTGATTGATTTCAAAGAAAATTTTCATGTAATGTTTATACATAAGAATGCTCATTTGTGTGATAGTGTTTTTGGTGTTTTTATAACTTAAAGTACGCTTTTAATATATGCACAAATATCCTAAAAGTATAAACTGCATTTTTTCGTGTTGAATACATATTATTTAAAAAAGAAAAGAAAATGCCTAATACCAATTTGAATGAGGATGCCGATATATGTAGGGTAGCATTTAAAGCCCCGGTTTTTGGGAGGGTGATCCTACGTTATGGTTCCGACAGGTGGAAGCTCAATTTAAAAATGCGGGTATAACAGAAGATTCCATAAAATTTCATTCAGTCATAGCAGCTCTGGATACAAAAATACTTAAATGTGTACGTGATATAGTACTTAATACCCCTTCAGAAAATGCATACTACACATTTAAAAATAACATTTTATCCTATTATGCGGAATCTGAGAGTTTGAAACTTAAAAAGTTGTTTAGAGGATTATGCTTAGGGGTTCAAAGACCTTCACAGCTACTTTGTGAAATGGATAGTTTAAACGGGGGAAAACTTAATAATACCGCATTGCGAGAACTCTGGTTGCATAGATTACCCATTAACATCCGACAAATTTTGGGTGCTTCTGTGGACGATATGCAGGATAACTCAAAGCTTGCTCGGGTAGCTGATAAAGTTTATGAAACCTCGGGAGAGTTTTCAGCTCCCGTTGATTCCCAAACCCCTCAAACACAGTTGGAAAAGTTGGAATCACGAATAGCTAAATTTGAGACACAAAGTAAAAGTACACAATACAACGGTCGTTCTAGGTATTTTAAGAAACGTGATCGCTGTAAGACGAGGAATGAAGCTAGATCTCAACCACATTTGTCTACTTCAACAGAAAGGTGTTGGTACCACCGGAAGTTCGGAAGGGTAACTAAAAAATGTGTATCGCCATGTAATTTTCCGGAAAACGCCTAGGTGCATCTGAAGTACCGGCGCCAGATGAGCGTAGTTTCGGAAGCCGGTTGTTTATTTACGAGAAAAATACAGGAGCTAAGTTTTTAGTGGACACGGGGACAGCATTAAGCTGTTTTCCCCAAAAGCTAACAAGAAATAGAGTGGTGCAGGATTTAAAATTGTATGCTGCAAACAACTCTGTTATCAAAACATTTGGTACAGTCAATTTGAAGTTAGATTTTAGACTTCGTTGAGTGTTCAGTTGGAATTTGGTTGTGGCAGACATTACCACGCCAATTATAGGAGCCGACTTCCTTAACCATTATGGTATCCTGGTGGATGTACAAAATAAGAAAGTTACAGATAACGTTACAGCGTTAGCAGTATCGGGATATCCAGGGAATGACCCTAGTTTAAAACTCACTCCACTGGAGGGAAAAACTGAATATGAAAGAATTATAGCCCGATTTCCGAAATTTTCATTTCAAATGTGCATTGCAATAATAACTTGCAAAACTTTCCGGTAACGCACTGTATTGAAACCACAGGTCCACCCATTTTTTCGAGACCTCGTAGGTTGAACCCCGAAAAGCTTCAAACATTGAAGTTGGAAATTAAAGCTCTAATGGAACAGGGCGTTATTCGGCCCTCTAAAAGCCCATGGGCCAGCCCTATTCATTTTGTGAAGAAAATGGGCGGAAATTGGAGATTACGCGGAGATTATAGGGCACTCAACAAAGTCACAACCCCCGACCGCTACCCCCTCCCACACATCCATGATGTAGTTATGGGATTACGGGGGAAACAGTTTTTTTCGAAAGTCGACTTGGTTTGAGCATACTATCAGATTCCAGTTGAGGTTACAGACATTCCTAAGACCGCTGTGACGACCATTTTAGGTTTGTTCGAATTCCGGAAAATGCCATTCGGTTTGAGAAACAGTGGAAACACATTCTAGCGTTATCTAGACAGTATACTTAGAGACCTTGACTTTTGTTTGTTATGTCTTGACGATATCTTTGTCTTTTCTGATAATGAGATACAGCACAAAAAACACTTAGAAATACTTTTTTCAACTCTAAGTCAACATGGCCTGATTTTAAATCTCCAGAAATGCATATTCGGAGTTGACAAAATGCCATTTTTGGGCTTTCAAATTTCAAAGCAGGGAATTGAACCGCTACCTGAAAAGGTCCAAACATTACAGCAATACCCTCGCCCAAACAATATCAGTCAACTTCGGACTTTTCTAGCAATTTTAAATTTTTACCATCGTTTTTTGCCTAATATTGCGGAGAAACAGGCATTGCTTTTTGATCTCATAATTAACAGAAAGAAAAAGGATATGACTCCAATACCGTGGACAGAACCATTAATAAATGCAATCGAAACTTGTAGGAAGGCTATTTTGAAGGTAAATGCACTGAAATTCCCAGCTCACGCCTATTGTTAACAGTCGATGCGTCGAACCGAGCATTCGGGGCCGTTATTTCTCAACTTACCAAGGACGGTGAGGAGCCATTTGGGTTATTTTCACGAAAATTAACCCCCACTCAAACTAAATACAGTGCATTTGATAGAGAACTGTTGGCGGTGTATTCTGCAGTAAAACATTTTAGGCACATGCTTGAAGGAAGAACAGTCACGATCTTCACTGATCACAAACCCGTAACCTTCGCACTTCACAAAAAATTAACAAGTGCTAGCCCTCGACAGGTTAGACATTTAGAACTTGTTAGCCAATACACTGCAGATTTCCAATATTTGCCAGGAAAACAAAATATAGTAGCCGACGCGCTATCCAGAATATACACTTTGAATTTAAATAGTTCAACTGATTTTAATTTATTTGCCGAGGATCAAGCAACGGATCCCGATTTACAACAAATTTTGCGTTCAAAGGAGGTAAGAGGTCTTGAGATAAAGTTAATTGCTTTGCCTGCCTGTGAAAGAAAATTGTGTTGTGATGTGTCTCACGACCTAGTTAGACTATTTGTACCTAGAGTATGGAGACGGAGGATTTTTGAAGCCAACCACAAACTTTCACATCCTGGTGTAAAAGGAACTTGGCGACTCATCCAACAATGGTTCGTATGGACGGGCATGAGGAAAGATTGTGCAGAGTGGTGTATACAATGCAACCAGTGCCAGCGAGTCAAGGTGACCAGACACAACAAGGCTCGTCTGGGAACTTTCGTCGCAACAAATAGGTTTTCTCATGTCCACATTGATATAGTTAGGCTCCTACCTCCATCCAAAGGCAACCGGTATCTGCTGACTTGTGTGGATCGCCAGACGCGATGGCCTGAAGCTGTGCCACTTCCGGACCAACGGGCAAAAACCATAGCGGATGCTTTCTTATCTACTTGGATAGCTCGTTATGGTATTCCCGAGGTGATAACGACAGACCGCGGACCGAACTTTGAGTCTCAACTTTTTAATAGGCTGTCAACGTACTTGGGGATCCGGCGCAGCAGGACTACGGCATATCACCCACAGAGCAATTGATTGGTGGAACGATTCCATCGAGTGCTTTAATCATCTCTGATGGCAGTAGATCCGGTACATTGGGTTGATGTTCTACCACTGGTGTTTCTGGCTATCAGATCAACCGTAAGGGAGGATCTGCAGGCTGCCCCAGAACAATTAGTGTTCGGTGGTCTGTTAAGACTTCCAGGTGAGTTTTTTCAGAGTAACCCGGTGAAGGACGAGCCAGCTGAGATGCTGCAGAGACTGAATTCTCATATGACTAACTTGACACCAAATACGACAGGAAGACATGCCAAGCCACCAGTCTTTGTCTTCAAGGATCTCAAGGACTGTGCATATGTGTTCCTGCGGACAGACCATGTGAAGCCTCCGTTGGCGCCACCATATGAAGGACCATATGCTGTCATGTCAAGGAAACCAAAGACACTGACTATTTGTATCAAGGGTAAACCTCAATCTGTAAGCATTGATCGTGTAAAGCCTCCTTATGTATTAACTAAAGCACATGGAGACAAGTTTTTAGTTTTTCAGCTTATTTGCTTTAGCCATTTGTCAGTTTGACTGGCGTGTTTAAGTTGAGGCTGAGAAGGTTGCTCCCTCTTTTACGATGTATCGCAAATTCTTCGAGACCTCTCGAGATGTTTAAAGTTGATCTTATGGAAGCAGGTTCGTGCCATAATTTAAGTTGTGTATGTCGGCGTAATCTGACAATACTATTACTATGTCAATAAAGTTGTTATGTTTTGTTAATGAGTTTGGAGTAATTAACTTACCTTCTACGATATTGGTGGTATACACAAACCACCATATAAGATTACTACATTCCGATTATTAAATTTCTGATATATTTTTTTAATATATTCTGATATATTTTATTGTATCATATTTTTGATACTTTTCTTTTATTTAATTTTACTTCAACACTCTGTAGCTAATTTTGTAGGAAAATATATTTACAAAGAAAATAGCGCAGCATAAAAATCTCTTATTAAGAAAATGAAATATTTAAAGTGAAAAAAGATTTATTACAACTGCATACAGACAGAATACGACCTAAGTAAGAAGAGAAATGTCGTGAACTGGTCTGATATGTTTATTTTAATTTTGTTTGTGGGGTTTTCTGTAATGGACAAATCGTGTAATTGCTGGAAAGAATTGAGTTTTCTTTCAGGACTTGTAATACACTTTTATTGATTCACCATTTCAAGTCCGCCGCAAAAGTGGGTTTCTAGTTTATTGTTTCCTCCCATGTTCTCATCTTGATTTTCTTACATTCTCGAATCTATTGTGTTTGTGAAACCCTATTTTGTTATTCAATATTGCAAGCTTATACAAATCTAATAATATTTTCATTTATCATCATAATGCTTTGTGTAGGAATTTCTACAGTAAAAAAAAAAAAAAAAAATTCGATAGAAAATAATGTTTTGTAGTACGTAATATTTATCTCGCAGAACTTTATTCCTGTTCTAGAAAAGAATTTTCCTGAATATGATATTTATTATTAGAGGAATATATTTTTGGACGATATTGCCTTATTTTATCGATTTGTTTTGCAAAATTTTAATATATTTTGCGCTATATCACTGCGTAAATTATCTTTCATATTTTATCATTTGCTATTGGTTGACACACATACAAGAATACAAATTTTACAAAGGAGATTTAAAATAAGTATATATAACAATAAGATATTTGAGTACACGTAACTGGATAGCACAGAAATATGCTCAAAGATCTGATATAACACATTATAAAGTTTATCATTATTCCATTCCCTTGACTTGTAATATATTACATTTATTATTAGCTGTAAATCCAACGAAAACATATTTCCCTTCCTTTTTAAGAATTAATTATTCAGATTAAAAGTTATGATGATGTAAAATTACACAAAAAATAAGTGTATCCCTTAATGACTCGTTCATTTTGAAATTAACGCATTGATACATATACTGTTTCTTTGATAGCCTTCAAGGCCCGAACTCCATTCTTCAAAGCTATAAATAAAGCTACCATTAGACTTTGTGACTGCAGGGGTAACAATGTGACACATGGTAATTTTTTTCGTATTTCGGATCCTGCGCCGCGCCCGTGATACTGGGAAAGCAAAGAAAAGCACCAACAGCTTTTCCAGCATAAAGAGACACCTAGTGGCCAGTGTCCGAAGCTTCTGCACGCCATTTGTCTTCGCTGGCCAGTGTGTTGTTCAAACCTGTTGTCAAGCTATTGACTCAAACTTCGGAAACTTTGTGTGCTGAAGGCTAACACCTTATACAACCAACTACCACAGGTAATTATTCTTTATTGTCAATATGTTGGTTAGATTGTGGAACAATATAAGCTCGTGTAGTGATATTTCCGATAGATACGAGAACGCAACATAAATTTCAAAATATGACGGAGTTACTTTGGGACACATTGACATTGTCACAATATAACCCACAAAGTCGGCCCATCTCCTCCAGACACTCGATTTTGCATTTTTCCGTCCTCTAAAATACCACTGGAGAGAAAGAAGTATTGACTATGTGGAAAAAAAAATAGGTTGTTTTTTTCCGGTTTTGCTCCTTTGGTTATCCGAAGGAGCAGAATGTGTCGAAAGACGAATTTCCTCATCTTTTCAAAGAACTGATGGCTGCCCTGGGAACCCGATGTCTGTTTGATGTCAATGATATAGATAAAGCAATCTGATGTTTGTAATTGGTATATATAATTGCTTATCAGGCTTTTGATATGTGTTTTATTGTCTAACTTTGTGTCAAGTAATTTTTCCTCTTGGATTTCAAGGCGAAAACACAGATTTCACGAAGTAGCCCCACTGGCGGGGAAACTTCGTGACACATTTTAACTTTAATTTCTCAATGGTAATTAAAGATCCGGGTTAGCGCAATACATTACTACATAAGGATAGGATGTACCAATGTGTTGAAATTATTCGTTTTGGACTGCTTTTAAAACTGATCGGCCGGCACAGGAAAAAACTGAAAATCCGTCACAAAATAACTCAATCTTACGGTATGTAAAAAGCTATGCATAAAGCTATAACCGCATTCTACAAAACTCGAAAGTTCATTTAATAATATTGGGCGTAGAAACCTATGCTGAAATCAACGATCTATTTAGTCACAAATGTGATCGAGCAAGCTGAAATCAATCTTCTGACAAGGCCACTCCAGTTCTACATATTAGTGGAATGAAACTACAGCTACATGACCAGAAATCTACAGACAACTTACAGCGTTATTATCATGGAATGTTAATTAGCATTCATTGAATTATGTCCGCATTAATGGATGTGTAGAAGTGATTCAAATGTTATATCTAGGGTGGCAGGGAAAAGACTATGGGTCTGTTCACATACAATCCGTCACCGTTACTCGTATTGAAATATATTTAACCAAATACGCACCTGTAAACGATTAGCCACGAAATTGTTAAGGCCTGTTATTGGTTTAAAATATGTTATTGCGAGTAACGCTGACTCTGATGAATTCTATGGGAACAGACTCTTTAACCCTTTAAGGGGGGGGGGCTGTTTGCACAGTGCAAACACCTAAATCTAGTCTTTTTCACTTGCATTCAATGTATTCCAGTAAAATGAGCAAAAAAGTGGTTAGTACTGCCATCTGTTATCAGTTTAAAGAAGTAAAAAAATGCAACCTTTAATTGGAAAAGCTTTCGAGATTCTTTAGGTTCAAAAAAAGCGGGAAAAAATATGCACCGTGCAAACGGTGGAGGTTGTTAACCCTGAAAGGGTTAAGTCACAAAAAGGTCAAAAGAGTGAAGTTCAATGCCAGAACAAACTACACCAGCTCTATTGACTGGAAAAAATGCATAAACTAATTTTGTTTCTTAACAAAATTTTAAACTTGCTTAAGTACTTGAAAATTGTGAAAATTTCAATACGAGTAACGCTAACAATGACGGATTCTATGTGAATACACCCTTCGTCTTTTCCCTGTCAACGTAAAAACTAAAATAGTTTTTTCCTAACCTTTTAAAAAATGAATCTTCTTTACTGACACCTTATATATAATTATCTCTACTGTTCTTTCTTCCGAATATGAAGTAAGTAGAAAGATAATCATAATAAATCCCTACATAACATTTAGACTCCTTTCTACACCAAAAATGACAGTTCACTCAATAAAATCCAGTAAATAGCTCTTATATGGTATTTTTCAATCTTTAATTCCTCTAGCCGCCACCCAGAAGGAACATAGAGATCCAGCATTTGATAAAAATTTCGGCACTGGCAAAGGGTGCCTGAGTATCAGTTTTATAGCATTTAACGCTTGGCTTTAAAAACGGTCATTATTTTCCTGTAGCCGTTTGCTTTGCCGTCGTAGATCCTTTCCTGATCTCACAATGAACATTTATTGTATTGCGATACAACCTGAAAACTTGGTGATATTGCCTTTAAAGAAACGTTCTATTTTTTTTTTTTCACTTTTTCTCCCCAGTCGGTATGTCAGTAAATTTGGTAAACTAGTTCACATCGTTTGTAGTCCCTGTCTGCACATTTCCAATTATCAGTAATATTTCCTACTGTTGAAATGAAGTTTGGACTATATAAATTAATAGTGATAATCATTTTATTTGATAGAAGTAGAAAATTAAAACAATAAATGAGAAAATG
This sequence comes from Dolomedes plantarius, assembly GCA_907164885.2. NCBI lineage: Eukaryota > Metazoa > Arthropoda > Arachnida > Araneae > Dolomedidae > Dolomedes > Dolomedes plantarius. The sequence continues at coordinate 47,816,303 of OU015497.1, read as the reverse complement.
TTGATAGTAAAACACGCCTATTACATCCAGAGCTGCATTTCACAATATTGTGAAACTACGAGTTTGCAGAAGTGTCATTACAACATATCAATACCATGAGTATTTTATAATTATGTACTTCATGCCTTCGCTATTTCGTGTCTGTGTGCCGGTATGAAGTAAATATCCAGGTTATATCGCACTGAATACATTTTAAAGGCAATTGTAAAGAGTATCGCTGAAATAGGAACTTTAAATGAAATCTATTGTATTTATTTCATATGAATATATTTTAAAAAAATTATTAATTGTAAATGAAAAGAGATTTGCCTGAATGTTTCGAAAATTTCTATAAGGGTTAATAGATCATAATTAGTGAAAGGTAACTATTTATGTATATTCCAACAAAAGAAAATGATTTTGGAAAACTTTATCATCATCATATTCGATATTCGATCATGGTTAATGTTCAATATACTTTTATCATTTCCAATAGTAAAAGACACCCATGAACTTTCCCTAATTGTTCAAAAATTTCAATGCTAATATGAATTAATTACATGACAAATTATATTTCATAATCCTCTGTTTTAGGTATTTATTTAGTGGTTTCTAGCTTTAAAGGTTTACAGTGATGAAAATTTTGTTGTATAGATTCTTGAAATGATAGGTACTTTCACCTCAAGAAAAGCGTGTGAAGTAATATATAACAACGAGTACACAGAGATACGGGGTTTTGGCCAAAATTTATTGATAGTGAGAATATGCAGTATGTGGGCAAAAATAGACGACACCTAGAAAAATAATTTCAAGATAAAAAGAACATTTTATACATCATGTTTTTAAATTTTCTGTAGAATCATATAAACTTGACAATTCGATGTATTAAAAAATACTTATTTAAAATTTTTTTGATGAATTATCCCATCAACTTAAAAGAAAATTAAGTTAATTGAAAGTTTACTTGCTTTTAACTTTTCGTTCCCATCCCGGTCGATAGATGGCTGCACCAGTGTACAAAAGAAAATTAACTGAAAATGAATTCAATTCTGATTAAAGATGGATAAAAGTATTAAAATAATGCATTGTCATCGTGTTCTGAGCTATTATAAAAGTTTCAGCTAGTCTAGCTAGTCGGGTAGTTAGTCAAAAATCGATTGCAAGATTTGTACTGGACAAACACACACACAAACAAGAAAGCGAGTTAATAAAAACATGGTAAATTATGCAAAACCCACTTAACTAACAAAAGAGTCTCTAAACTGAGGTAGTCCGAAACTGTAGTGATAAATAGTTATGATAGTTCTGAGGATAATAAATTTGTATTAGTGTTCTATAATGTTAAAATTTGCATTTTATCTTCTCAGTTATTAATAGAAGACAATAACATAAGATAAAAGCAAACATAAACATTAAATTTTCAATTTAATAAAGAAACAGAATAATAAATGTCCAAAAGAAATGAGTTTGTAATTGTAAACGCAAGGGGACTGAACGTAGACTTAAAGGTTTCACAGATAAAATGTTTTGATATACTTTCTTTTACGACAGTTGATAAACAAAAGTAATCAAAACATGGAGACGACAAACAATTAAGATAAAGCATAGAAAACTTGGAACTCTTTTCCAAGAAAACACCAAATTAGAAACTGAGAGGTCGTTATATAAATTCAAGGAAAAATAAATATTAGAATTTTACATTATTATCAATATTTTAAAGCTAGGGATAAACAATGTTTGAAATATTATTGCCATTTCTAAAAGTGAACATGTAATTAAAAATGTTATTATGAACAGTAATTATTTGTATTGATTAATGCTACGAAGAAATTTTGCTTCTGAGAAACTACCAAGAATGCCGTAGAGACATATACTATATCAAATATAAACTTAGCTACCTTTCATGTGTTCAGTTTATTTCAAACATTATCTGTCTCAAAAAGTAAATTATGAACACACCATTAACGAATATTTTATTTTATTCCATACAATTGCTGTCATCATTTTATACGCATCATCTAAGATTCAACAAAATGCATTTTTATTTCACTCAAATGATTTCAAAATTGGTAAAACAAATGATTTGTAAAACGGCGACATATTAACCTTCCCCCCTTTATATTTTTAAGTATCACTCCACTGTAATGGCTTCGATTTTGTCAATAAAATGAAAAACAACTCTCCCGTCAACCATGATTACTTTCCCTTTTATCTGAAATGACATTTTGCAGACGCCCTACTTTTATTACCAAAGTTTTCCAGTGCTTTTTCGGAGACAGACAACATGAATTTTAATCGATGAATTTTTAATATTAAAGAGTATGTCCTTTGAGATTGTACCAGATATAAGATCTGATTGCTGATAAACAGAATGAAGAATCTTATGATTTTTCAATAAGTACCACTTTAAATGCTCTTTTACAAGAAATTGTTTGTGCATTATTTTTAAAGGCGTACTCGCTATTTATTTATTTAGAATGATACTTATGATATGATGAGCAATTATTTCTATTCTTTTTTTTTAAATGGCTGTTTTCTTCAGTGTCCAATTATCCACATCCTTAACTCCACCATTCAACATTTCAAACTTATTTTTGAAATCGAATAAAATGAGAATAATAAAAGAATCATAATTTTGTGGTTTGTACCTCTGTGATTTTTACGAAATCTTCATGGTACTTGTTCACCCACCACATGCATGCTCATTGAAATCCCTTATCTTGATACTTTCACTTTTCCCCCAGTGGAATTCTGCAATTATCACATTATTATTGTATGACCCTGAATGGGGCCTTTTTTTTTCTTAAGCTAACTTAACATCTAGTTTACAGTGGGCCAAAACCTCCCTTACCTGATAATTATTATTCCCTATTACTTAATACTTAAATTCTCTATTAATTTTACCTTAATTACTTGATACTTATGTTAATTTATCATTAACTTATTTTATCTTTTTCCTTAAACTCTTGAAGGCCTTAATATTTTAACTCACCCTTAAAGATCTTTATCCTCATACTTATTCTATCATTAAGACTATTAAATTTTACTGAGCACATTTACATTGACTACAAAATATCTTGCTGACAGGAGTTAAAACCAGCAGGTCCAGGAACTCTACTTCTAAAATTCAACAGCTGCTTGCGCTCATTGAAATCACCGCCTGGGTAAGAAGTGTTTTATTCTGTCCTCGAATGTACCTCAAATTACAAACTTGTTCAAAAATCTAGAATTGTTACTTACTAAAAGGGACTTTCCAGTTTCTTTTGGAATGTCAGAAACTTTGAATTAAACGAAATTGAAACTTACATTGTGTGATCCATACTTTTGCTTGAATTTCCCTTCAAAAATTACAAAACATGCGATGAAAGGAAAATCGGAATAAAAACCTAATATATAGACAAAAAAAAAGAGGTAATATCCATCGTGTATTTAAATCTACCATACACGCACACGCAAAAAAGAGAAATTTTGAGAATTTTTTATAATTTTTATATACTAAGTAAACTTGAGGCATATTTAAATGCAATTTCAGTCCTTTGGAGAAAACAAAATTGAAACGTTCATTGCGTGATCCAAAGTTTTGTTTGAATTGTCCTCCAAAAAGTACAGAACATGTGATGAAAGGAAAATTGACAAGAAACACAATATATAGACAAAAAAGGTGTTTGTATTCATTGTGTGGCTCTTAGTTCTTGTTTCCCCTTATTCATGCTCCTTGAAATCACGGCCTTGGTAACAAGTGTTTTATTGTGCCTTTTTATGTACCTCAATTTACAAACTTTTTCAAAGATTTAAAATTGTTACTTAACTCATGTGACTTTTCAGTTTCTATTAGGTTATCAGAAACTTTGAATTAAACGAAATTGAAACATTCATTGCGTGATCCATAGTTTTGTTCTATTTTCCCTCTAAACATTGCAAAACATGTTATGAAAGAAAAATGGGAATAAAAACACAATATATAGACGAAAAAAGCGATAGTACCAGTTGTGTGAGCCGTTAATTTAAATTTGCCAAACATGTAGAATGAAAAAAGAGAAATTTTGATAATTTTTATAATTTTTATATACTGTATAAACTTGTACGCATATTTAAATAAAGTTTCAGTCCTCTGATAAAAAAAAATTCCACAGCATTTAACGGGAATAATAGAAGTGGAAGCGCTTCGAATTAAAAAAAACATTCAGCCAAGTGGTCACTCTTTCATAATCTGAGTTCCTCCAGACGTTGAGTGTATCGCTCTAATGCCGACTCCCCACCAACGGCGACAAAGACAAAAAACGTGTCTCTTCGTTCTTGCGCATGCGTATAACAAACCATTTTGTCTCTTCCACTTTGTGTCCGTCTCTTGCCTCTGCGCTTTCAAGTCTTGGAAACAGTCCAAATTTTGTCTCTGCCGTCATGCTCGATAGCCAATCAGAGTGGAAAGATTGTGGTGATCGATCGTTGACCGACCGCTTTTCGTGAACACCTTGCTCAATTCCATTTCTGTTGATGTTTTCAACCCAATGCAGACTTCTTTCAGCATCAGTAAGAATTTCTAAAAGCGATAATATTCGCTGTAGAAGGAGCTTTATCAAACGCGGACGCGACCTGTCAGCCATCTCTCAGAAGCAGAGGGGGGGGGGGAATGTTTTGCTTCCGAAAAAAGAAGCGCATTCACATGCGCAAATAAAAGTCTCTTTTTCCTCGTTCCCCTAGTGGTGGAGGTTTTTGTGACAGCCACCGAGACAAACAACAAAAATGTTTTTGTCTTTTGTTGCCGTTGCTGTTGATGTGGAGCCACCATAAGTGTAGCTGCAACAAAAACTATACTTTTGACGGAGGATCGGCATTTAATTTCTATGATACTAATTCAAAAGTTCCTTGTATATTACTACGGATTATTAAAAAGTATTTGTATACTTGTCAAGACTGAACGTATATAATAAACAGCAGTAATGTTGTATTCTTGCTTCTATAGTCTTCAAATAAACATAAGTATATTTTGTTTTCCTGGTTGAAAATGTCTATATCTGTAATATCCGTTTTATTTACTATACAAACGTTTTTTATACAAAGTATTAGAATACTTCAACTATGAATAATCGAAACATGTTATAGTTTAGATACTTTTAATTTTAATAATATTCATTTTTTGCACCAGTCACATTAAAATCTTCATTTCTAAGCTTTAATCCGTAGTATAAAATCTTACATTTTAATCCTTATAGAGCGAAACTAAAAAAATTACAAACTATCTTTCTCTTATCACTGACATATTTTTTAGTTTTCTCATTATACACTATCTACCAAAAGGTATTTAAGCGCCTGTGATTGAAAAGGAAAAGAAAATTTATTCATATACAATAGTTGGTAGAGCCTCCATGAGAGGCAATTGCAGCCTCAACCCTCCAGGGCATGCTTTCCACAAGCCCTTGTATGACGGCTACAGATATTTTCTTCCACTCGGCTTGGAGAAAACATGTAAGTTCCTTCGTTGATTTTGAACGGTTGTTGCACCCCTTAATTTGGCGATCCAACTCGTCCCAGAGTTTCTCGATTGGGTTCAGGTCTGGGTTCTGGGCAGGCCAGTCCATTCGGTTAACCCCAGTGTCACCATACCAATCCATGTTGGACGTCGCAGCATGACAGCTGGCGTTGTCGACTTGGAAGTAACATGGATCCAACGCGTACAACTGCCACAACGTAGGCAGCACACTGTCATCCAAAATAGGCATAGGCGTTGAGCTTACCATGAATTGGGACCAAGGGTCCCAGACCATACCAGGAAACCTCCCCCCTCCAAGACCATAATTCCACCTCCGCGGAACTTTACTGCGGGCACAGTGCATTCTGGCAGGAGACGTTCTCCAGGCGATATTTAACGGCGGAGGGCGTGATGTATATCGGGACCGCAGGTAACGTCATTTGCATGGGTGTCCAAATACTTATTGGTAGATAGTGTATCTCCTACTTACAATCTGCTGAAATGTAATGACCGTTCTGTTATAATTATTTGCTTTCTATGACGAAATCTTTTAGTTCAATAATAATTAATTAGATTTACGCAGTGCATAACAAAATTCGTATATTCATTTCTCTTAACATTTTAAAGTAAAATAAAAATTTGAATTTAAGCTATTACATAACTCTTTAATAGAACTAATTTGATCTAGAGTAATTCCCTGTAGCTATTATTTTCAAGAAAATTTATCTCCTAAAAGCCGTTGCTATCAATTACAATTCAATGTAAAAGTCATGTTCATTTATTGGAGCCTCGACACAAAATGCATTTGTAATTTAGCGCCTCAAAATTTTGTAACTGAGCAAGATTTGCATCATGAAGCATTTCAGGCCTTGGGTTATATATTCTAATTTTAAAAAAAAAGTGTCAGGCGTTCGATATTTCATACAGTTAAATGTGTCTAACGTATTTCGACCAATTTATCTTCAAATTTTTAAATTAAAATAAATCTTCAATCTCCTTGTTATCAAGGAGATAAAAGAATAAAACATCCTAAAACTCTAAACCTAAAAATATCTGTAAGTCCTATCTATTCAGAATTTTTCACCCTTATGTTTAGAATCTGTAAGACTCCATTGTCTGTTTTGCATCCAAACTGTTAGAGGAGGGTTTTGCCTTTTTTGACACATCATTTGATTGAACTATTCTTCCTGGGCTTAGAGGTCACGCTCTATGAAAGACAATTTGTTGGGTTTTCTTTGAACTTATGCCAATTTCTTTGTGCTGTGAAAAGGAGATTAAAGTATTCTTAAAAATAGGGAAATGCTCTCAGACGTAAACAGATTTGTTCAAAGAGACACGAAAGGAGCCAACCCAATACTGAGACAAACTATGGTTTTTGGGGTTTTATTTTGGAGGGATATCAATTTTACTTCCATTGTTATCTACGGGAAAAAATGTATCTTGTATTTGCCGCAATAATTTTTAATTTGTCGTCATTTTGGATAAAAAATAATTTTTCTAAGAAGATGAACCATTGCTAAAATCGAAAAAAACCGAATCACTCCCACTGCGTTTTAATAGTTTTAAAGCTCATATCATTTAGAAAGCATCTAAATATCATTAACTTAATAGTTAAAACTAGATGTTAGGCTATGCTTTTATCGTATTTAGACAAACTTTACATAAAAATAAAATATAACTGATTTAAGAAAAGAATGCTGTTTAAGTATTTTAAACTGTTTCCTGTATTTTTGTATTTTAAACTATTTCTTGTATTTTTATACATCTGAAACTTATATAAAGTTTAAAATGTATGAAACATTTTTATTTTGTAATATACAAATTGAAAATAATTATTCGTAAATTTTAACCGAAAGTATTTTCTAGTTCTCCAAAATATAATTAATATTTCTGTTTTCTCAAAGCATTAAATTAAATATATAACAAATAATTTTAAGCTTCTAATCAAGCTATATTCTATAAATTATTTATTATCTCTTTTCAGCTAAATATTATTCCATATCTTTTATCAATAAGAGTTTCTCAACTTAATTAATGTTTAATTTTGTTGTAATTTTAATTGTAAAATTCGACTTATTGCATACTCTGGATGTTATAATTAAATTAATTTTAGCTATTATTTAGTATTTCATACTTCTTTTAATCCTCCACTGAATAACGTTGCCATTTGGCTAAAGAGAAACATTTCTTCCCCATCCTTGTAAGAGTAACCATAATATGCCTGTATTAAAAAAATCATGCAAATGATTTGAATGTAATTTTCATTACTTTCAATTAAATATTTTCATAATGTTTTATAAATCAAAAGACATTTAAAATAAAGCAGAAAAACTGTTTTAAAAAGTTTGAAGGGATTCATTTGCTACACTGGTATTCGAAGTATTAGTTATTATAGTCCATGATTCAAGAACACAACGAATACAAATAAGCTACCACTATCAGCTTGTATTGGTTAAAAATAGTGCCTCCTTTTCCTTTTATTCAATTTATTCTTGTTTTCTTTCTTTCGTTTTATTTGTTTATATTTTATTTTTGAAGAATTGTTCGGTTTCAAGATGTGCATTTTTATGTTTCAGAAACACTCGTTTGCATTCACTCCTTTGCCTAATGAAATTTTCAACGTTGATGATTTAGATATGTTGCCATTCACTTAATTTGATTATGTAGTCCTATGTTTGGTTTTTAGTTATGTATTGAACAATAATTCTTCTCAGAAAATTTTTATTTACCCTTTTTATAAGAACAAACAATGGCTTTACAATGGCAGTGTATATATATATATATATATATATATATATATATATATATATATATATATATGAATTTGTAGTTGTAATACTCTCGTATTTGGAAATTTAGTTGAAGCAGCAGTCATTATCTTCATTTAAGTTATGCACTCACACATGGACATATATATATATATATACAGTCGAACCTCCATATATCGAAGTAGCAAAATGCACGAAAAAAATTCGATATATAGAAATTTCGATATATAGAATTGAGCTTAGTCTTATCATAATTCTCCTAAAAAAATAAATTAAAGCTAATTTTCGTATACGAAACTCCAATTCTAATTTATATGCGAATCCCATTAAATGACATCATTGCTAATAATTTCGAAAGCTAATAACTAAAAAATGAATTAATATGAAAGATTTATTGATTACTACATATCTAAAAAAAAACAATAATGCAGACAGTGGTTACAATGATCACAGTTACATTCTTTAAAAAAAACTACAAATATCTTGCTGAACAGTTAGTTTTGCGGAACAGTCCACAAAAAACTTCATCAGGGACATTATCCGCGAATTGAAGTCCACGACGTATTGTTTCAAATACCAAAAATTGGGAGATTTTATTCTAAAGTGGAATAAAATCTTCCAATTTGTCTCGAAAAAAATTTCGATATATAGAGATTTTTTCGATATATAGAAACAATTTTTCTATGTAATGAACATGGAGATTTGCTAAGAGTTCGATATATGGAGGTTCGACTATATATATATATATATATATATATATATATATATATATATATATACACCGGGTGGCCATAATTAAACTGACAGTGCTCACAGTGTTCTGTAGCGCGATCTATTTGCGAGAATGACGGCACATTTTGTAGGAAGATTAAACAAGACGGGGGACGAAGGATTCCGCGAAAAAGTAAATTAGTTCCAAAAGTCACCGCTAGGGGAATATTTGGCGCTGTGTAATAGAAAATAGAGTGTTAACAAATGCAAATGAATACGGAAATTACCTTTTATTTTGCATTCAAATGAGGTTCAATGTGGCTGCCGTTGTTGTGGACCACATATTGCATTCTGTGCACACTATGCACAACAGCAGAAAGTAACATGTCTGCAGGAATCTCCCGTACATATGTTATATAGTCCGTGATATGTTATCCTTCAACGTAGCCAGGTCCTGGACAACTCCTTGATAGACCTTGGAATTAAGGTAATCCCATAGCCAGAAGACGCATGGGGTAAGATCAGGCGACCGAGGTAGCCATGCAGTTGGAAAGTAGCGGCTAATGACTCTTTCTGTTGTGAATTTCTGTCGTAGCAGCTGTTGCACCCGTACAGCAACGTGTGGAGGGGCTCCATCTTGCATGAAAATGATTTCCCCCAGGCATTGTCTTTGCTGAAGTGCCGGAATGACAAAGCTGTTCAACATGTGGCGATATTTCTCTCCGGTAACAGAACAGGTTTCCGGTCCTGTCGGGGTAATGTTCTCATAGAAGAATGGACCTACGATAAATTCCGCTGTGAACCCACACCAAACAGTTACCTTTGGTGAATGTAAGGGAATTTCTGTGACTGCATGTGGTGATTTGTCATCCCAAATTCGGCAGTTCTGGGTATTCACAGTTCCATGCAGGTAAAAGTGGGCCTCGTCTCCCCATAAGATTTTCCACGGCCAAGCATCATCCACCTCCATTCTGGCAAGAAAGGTGAGAGCAAAAGTCAATCGCTTATCATGGTCGGGGTACGGTAACTCCTGTACAAGGCTGATCTTGTACGGATAGAAGTTGATAATCTTTCGTAAGATTTTCCATACCATACTGTAAGGCATATCCATATTCCGAGCTAATCCACGAGCGCTAGAGGTGGCAGCAATATTGTCTGGTCCTCTGTCGACAATTGCCGTGGCAACTGCTTCGATTGTATCCTGTGGTACAGGTTTTCGTCCTCTGCCTGACTGAACCTTCAGAGAACCTGTTTTCTCAAACGTCGCAACCATTGCTTTTAGCCCATTAACTGACACAGGACCGTTACCTTTACGCATTTTTTGTGCGTTCTAAAATCACGAAGAGCGGTTGACGCGTTGCACTGGTTGAGGTAAAAGAATTTGACCAGTAACGCACGCTCGACTAAAGAAGGAGACATTGCACATAAACTTTCAATCCGATTGATTCGAAACGTAACACATTGCCTTTTAAAACCCAAGCAGCTGGCACTGTGCCAATGGATGTAACGTGAAATTTGAATAAAGAACTTCTTCTTCTGCTCAGCGTACGTGATATTGCAGATCACGAGACTTTATCTGTGTTTATGTAGATTTTAAACTTTTTTAAAAGTGTTGCCATATTGCACTTGAACTAAATAAGAAAATGTGCATAATAAAAGGTAATTTTATTCCGTATTAATTTGCATTTGTTAACACTCTATTTTCTATTACACAGCGCCAAATATTCCCCTAGCGTTGACTTTTGGAACTAATTTATCTTTTCGCGGAATTCTTCGTCCCCCGTTTTGTTTAATCTTCCTACAAAATGTGGCGTCATTTTCGCAAATAGATCGCGCTACAGAACACTGTGAGCACTGTCAGTTTAATTATGGCCACCCGGTATATATGTGTGTGTGTGTATGTGTGTGTGTTGCCCGTTATATTAAATGATGTTTCAGTCAATGGCGGTCTGGTGGTATATTGGAATACAGTCTAAACTCAGGAAGTACACATTAGTCCAATTTAATCATGTTTATTTCTTCATCTACTAGCAACCACTGATCCAAAGTGAGAAATTATATATATATATATATATATATATATATATATATATATATATATATATATATATGTGTGTGTGTGTGTGTGTGTGTGTGTGTGTTGCCCGTTACAAAACCCGCGGACCCGGCTAGCGCGCGTCTGCTATCATCGAATTAATCCCCTCTGTCTGCTGCTTGCCTATTGTCTCAAAACTCCCAATACAACTGCGCATGCTCTCGTTACGTCGGCGCCGAAAATAAGGCTGGGGCGGGACCAAATTTGATACTATATTTAGATTCTCTCAATGGTTCTTCTTCCAACCTCGTGAATTAAGTTCACTTCTGAAAACGGGAATTCCCCGGTTTCACCCATAGCGTCCCGAAATACAACAAATAGTGACATTTAATGTTAGAAATTAGATTATTCTGAAGCCCTCCTGTAAATTATCTCACTTATTCCCCTTTATCTAATTAATGCTTTACACACACACACACGTATATATATATATATGAATGATACCGTGAAATACCGAAATTGGGGTATGTCGACATTCTCCGGTGAATGTCAACACATACTAAATACGTCGGTGAAAGACAGAATATTTGGGTATATTCTTATACATTCGGTCCATCACCGGAGTATGTCGACAAGCACAGATAAGATCTAGTGGATGTCGAAACGAGAAACCGCTAAAAAGTACTTTAAAGACTATCAAGAAGTCTTTAAAAGTTCTCGAGAAAAATACTGTAGAATACTTTCTGAAGTGATTTCTGCTAAAACTAAGGGCAGTACACCTTTGGATTACAGAGAATTAAAACGTTTTCGCATTTTCAAATTGCGATTTTAATGATGAAGAGTAGTTAATAGTACCATTAAAACCAGGGGAAAGAAATATACAGTATTAAGTTAACAATGATGAATTTTTTCAATATACTATCTAAAACTTAGCTGTTGTTACAATAAATAAGATTGTATAATGTCAATTACATAATTAAGTAAGTTTAATATTGATATTATTTTCTTTTCTTATTTAGAATGTACTGTTCGTTTTAAGTTCAACAGTTTATTTATATGTGTTTTTACTTAACATTTCTCCTATTTTGACATATATCATAATATCTTATAATAATAAAGTATGATTTAAAAACGTAACAAAAATATTTTTATTCAACATTCACTATTAGTGCATGGTGAATGTCGACATTTGCCTATGAAAGTGAGATATTTCTCAATTTCATTGTTGAGGACATTTAGCATATATTTCGGACATACACGAAGCGACTATGTGAATGTTGATATTCATCGGAGAATGTCATCATTCTACAGATTTCGGTCTTTCACGGTAACATATATATATATATATATATATATATATATATATATATATATATATATATATAACAAGAATGGAGTTGTACCACTGTTCAAATAAGGTCTTCATATGATGTTAAAGTATAGAAGATTTCTTTGCATCTAGGCATTTTTTAAGTTAAATTACTGTCTTAGTATTGTATTAGATATCGCGTCATTCAAATTTTAAACGGGTCTGAAAAATAATTCATCTTATACTGATACTGGTGTTATGTAAAGTTTTAATTACTGAAATAACGGTGATGGAGGCTTAAAATTTAACTCTAGAAATATTACCGAGATTCATCTATGAAGTTATCGAGATACCTTCAGTTGTTTACTTTCTACATTTTCTAAATTTCTCGACTTTTTATACGGTCATCTGCAGAGGGAATGCTATCGCTAACTTTTACTTCAAACCACTGTGATGGCTCCAAGGCGAAGATGCTTCACCGCCGTGCCCCGGGCGATCACCTGTAAATTGTCCCAGGCTTCTATTGGCCGAGAATACTTCCAAAGCTCCAAGAAGTGACTCGAGACGAAAAGTTCGTGTTACGAGATTCGCTTTATTTTTTGAGATGAAATAATCACACAAAATGAAATTGTACATAAGAAAACAGCCACTGCCTCGCAGTGTCGAGAGACGCTCCTCCTAGCGTTATAACAAAATTCGAAATACAAACTGCCTGGAAGTTTCACAAGGTCCACAGCCTAAAAACAAAATACACACGCTTCGGAGGTGCCCTGCACTCGTAAATTGACTTGGCCCGCTGGCGAGATCACTGACTCTCTCTCTCGGTTGTGATACAGTCACTTGCTGCACTGTGACCTGCCGTTTCTCCTCACTCCAAGAAAAAGCGAAATGATTCAAAATCCTTTTCAAAGACTAGCTTGCCCCGCTCATTCTGTTCCTTGTGACGTCCTCCAATCGGGTGATAAGGTTTTTCCCCCTCCAGGCGACCTCCTAAGGTGCTGCCAATCATGTCTCGCTGGGCGTGACTGTCCTGGAATCGTCATCCCGACAAACCTTTGATCTTCCCGGCTCCTTTCATCTTCGACAATTGGACATGGCATTGTTCCAGTCCCCGCTTTCCTTCCGAGGAAGCCGCACTGTCCCCTGTGACGCTGCAAATAAATCGTGTCTAAAAAGGGAGATAAAAAGATTAGTGCAAAAAGGGATCCTTGGCTTTTTAACAGTTCCAACAGCCCCTGACGGTCGAGCGTTCTTGCCACTCAGGACAAAACCCTTTCTTAACAAGAGTTTCTCTAAAAGCACATGTTGCACCGATAGATACTTCCATTGGCCGGTAGAGTAACATTGTCCGAGGTGCTTCTCACACGCTATCACACCACACATACGTTAGCTTACAGCTTTCCCGTCTCACGTTTACTAACATGTATTAAGAGTTAAAGCAAATACTGGATGATATCCAACAACGATATGGTTTGGAGCTGATGGCGTCTGTTTTATGACTTTTTTTCATACATTTCTGCCAAGTGAAATACTTCCTTTTATGTCTTCCTCACACAAGCACACATAAGAAACAAGAACAAAATTCGATTCATACGCATTCTTGCGAGTGCATGCTAATGATAGTCAATGTGTATGATTGCTAATTAATAAATACTACATGGAATGGCGAATATAGATTGGAATAGATTTCAAATCAATCTCATTTCCTTATTACATCTTTATATGTTGTATTTCGCATAAATATGTTTTACATGCTTTCAATTCCAGTTTCTATATTTTCTTGGTTGTCATCATATCTCTCTGATTGTGCTCTAACTCAATCCATCGTTATTTTGACAGCGCTTTGGGAATTTCGCTCTTATACAGCGTCATACAACAGTAAACTAATTACAGGGACAAACATTCCATATGGAAGCTATAATGAGTTTCCAACTAGGACAAATGCGTACTATGCTAGTATGATGTTAATAGTACCTGTATGTGAATAAATGATTAAATATGCCATTTTAAATGAAATTTTAATGTAATAAGGCAATCATAATATTAAAGTTTGGCAAAATTATACTAGTAAAGATGCTACTATTTTATTGTGTTATGTTTATATCTCGTTGTAATAAATATAGTAGCATGTTTTAAATGGTGAAAAAATTAGATAGAAAATATCGGGAAAGAGAACTGATATGATGAATTGAACTGAATGTATTGGGTTATTTGTCAATGAAACAATTAAAGGAGTTTGGTCACAGATTAAAACTATCCTTTCACAATTTTATCCCGACAAATCACATTAATAACATACGTAGATCTTTTACAAATCATTTACAAATCATATATTGAGGGTTCAGTGTAAAAGTGAAGCGTGTCCACTTTTTGACTTTTCCGTACACACACTGCCATGATACTGTAAAAACATTATAATTTTAATGCAGTAGTTAACCAAGTTCGTCCTCTAAACTTTAACCGTCAGATGGCAACAGGTCTATGTACCACAGAATAACAACGGATGTCCTTTCTGAGCTATAGTGCCACGTCCATTTCTGAGTTTTGAACAAGGACTTCATTTCTTATTTATTTCTGGAGGTTCGGGGTCAAGTGTACCGGTCTCGTCACTTGACTCGGTTCGAAATCACGGGACCGGCTTGTAGGGGTAGTGGTGGTAACCTATACGGTGCCTCCAGTAATATCTCGGTCTACATACAGACGAATGTCTTGCGACAAGTGCCTCCGCGTTCGAAAAAAAAAGACTTGCTTCAGTAGCTGTATTCTCTGATTTGACTTACTTCATTGTCCTAACCTTACCTCACAGTCAGGTATGGAGAAGCAATTTATGTCATTATAGAAGTTGTCAGACTATTTTAAACACAACAGTTTCTTACGTTGGTGAGTACGGAACTCAAATATTGAGATCATGTCATAAGAATGGCAGAGGTTCAACTAGAACAAGAGTATTTCCCTATTTTATAAAGATGAGAATATGAGAGTCTACAATAAAAATTTTCCTATAATATTGAGAATAAGTTAGGCTATAATGCAGAAAAGTCTCAGTAAAAAAGAGGTTTTTGGAGTAAGTGACAGCAGGGGGAAGGTAACTTCAAGCATAATTGATTATTCTGATGTCGTTGCCTACATCAAATCTTTCCCTTGCTACAATAGTTACTACTCACGAAATGGTGATGCTAACAAAAAGTATCTGCATCCCAACCTTATCATAAAAAATGTATGATCTCTATGTTGCGAAGTGTTCTGATGACAACAAACAGCCATTGAAACAGAATTACTATTATCAAGCGTTTTCGAAAAAAATTAATTTACATTTTAAGGTTCCTTCAAAAGACACTTGCATGTTGTGTGATGAGCTTATGCGTGCAATAATAAGTAACCATGACTCTGAAAAAACACTTTAATTGGAAAAGGAACTGTACCGAGTTAGTTCAGCAGAGTAATCCAAGTGCTTAAAAAAGATATTAACTCAACTTGAAATGAGACTTATGTTTCCACATTTAATATTCAAAAGATTTTGCCTTTTCCACAACATTCAATCTCCATTGCCTACTACGAAAGAAATAAGTTCTTATGCAATTGTGGTCTACTACTGCTTCAATGTTGAAGAAAATCCCCATGAAGAAAATTCAAGAAATATATATCCAAGAATTCAAGAAATATTAACCAAGATTTCAAGCGTCAGGCTTTTATTCCGTTCAAGAGTACAAGACAACTAACTATACACATGCTTCGCGCAAACCGCAAAGCAATCAAGTGGCGCTACTAGTACGCCAAAAACAAATATATACAATTTAAATTTGCAACAAATGATTCCACTAGCTAGATGTATGTTTGAGATGTGACTATATGAGGTAGGGGTTTTGAGGAACTTTATGGTTGTGCTTGGGAGAATTGAGAAAATGCAAAAATGTACAAAGTCATAATTTTATGGTCAAAATCTGTGCCCTGGGAAAAATAGAAATGGTACATTGGTTATTGTTTTGATGAAGCTATCTGCTTACATAAGTTTTCTTAAATGATAAGAATTTCCTAATGCCTAAAGTTTCAGAGGGAAAGTGAACCAAGTCCAGCTTCCACTTAAATTCTGTGTGGTGGCCTAATAATACACTGCTGGCCAATGTAAATGCAACACCCTGAAGGAAACATGCAAATAACATGAAATTTACAACATGCATTAGCGGAGGTGAGATATGCAAATGATTAGAATTTCAGCACAGACGCACATCACGCGCGCCTGTGGCGTCACTTCAAAGCGCTATTTAAGGTTTGGAGATTTCGACGATTTCAAGTTCGGCAATTGTGTTTTTCTTGTGGTTTTTTCAAAAAAACGATCAATTATGCCTCGTCGAAAACAGCGATCATCTTTTGATCAAGTATCCGAGTTCGACAGAGGAAGGATAGTGGCCTACCGAGATTGTGGATTATCTTTCAGGGAAATCGGTAGTCGTGTTGGACGAAACCAAACAACTGTAATGCGGATATGTGATCGTTGAATGCAGGAGGGTACGACGGACCGGCGTGTTCGATCGCATCCACTTCAGCCCACCACTTCACGTGATGACAGGAAAATTGTCCGCATGGCAGTGACGGATCGCTCAGTCACATCACGAACCATAGCACAGCACATGCAGTCTGTAACGCATCATCCAGTGTCTGCGCGTACCATTCGACGCTTGTTTACAGCAGAGTGGTCTGTCCGCAAGACGTCCATTGCTTTGTCTACCCTTGACGCAGAACCACAGACATCTCCGCCGCCAATGGTGCGATGACAGAAGGATGTGGACGGCAGAATGGAATGAAATTGTCTTTACTGACAAGTCACGCTTCTGTCTGCAACACCACGATGGTCGCATTCGAGTCTGGAGAAACCGTGAAGAGAGGATGCTGAACAGCTGCGTTATGCACCGCCACACTGGTCCTGCACCGGGTATTATGGCGGTATTGGTATAAACATTATGGTATTATGGTGGTATTGGATATCACTCTCGCACACCTCTAGTACGCATTGCCGGTACTATAAACAGCCAGCGCTACATCTCCGAGGTGTTGGAGCCAGTTGTCCTTCCTTACCTTCAGGGCTTGCCCACAGCCATATTTCAACAGGATAATGCGCGACCACACGTGGCATGCATTGTCCAACGGTTCTTCGTCAATCGCCAGATTGAATTGCTTCCCTGTCCGCCTCGCTCTCCGGATCTTTCACCGATAGAAAACATGTGGTCCATGGTTGCTCTACGATTGACCCAGATTCCATCCCCAGCTGCCACAGCAGATCAACTTTGGCAACGTGTGGAAGCTGCTTGCTCTGCTGTAACCCAAGAACTCATCCAAAGTCTCTTTGAATCAATGCCGAGGCGTGTGGCAGCGGTGATCTCCAACAATGGTGGCTACTCTGGCTACTGATTTTGGCAGGAACCACACTTCACAGAAGTCTATAAATTTAATCATTCGATACTTGGTCAACATGTTATATACAAAATAAATTTTGTTGTGATATCTCTTGTCTTTCTTGGTGTTGCAATTTGGGTGGCCAGCAGTGTAGCTGTATTTTGTATGACACTTTGATCTACTTTCAGTCATCGTCTGAATTTCGAGTTGTTGATAGGGCGCTGCATAGCCGCCATTTGTATTTTAGAGTTACGCGTGACTGTTCAGGTGACTTTTTAATATAAGTTTTTTTTCATAAGAAACGTTTATTGTTTTATTAATAAACATTATGGTTGAAACTTTGTGTCTTTTGCGTATAACGGAAATACCTGCGACACCTTGCAAATGCCCTTATGAAAGAAAACGTTGACCGAAAAGCACCTACCTCTGCAAAGCGAGCTAAAAATTAAAGTGTTGAAAAGAAAAGCAGAACTAGGCGTTGAAGAAGTGAAGAAGCGACATCAGGGGGAAAAAAGATGCAAGCCCTGCTAAAAGGACAAAAGCACTTGGATCACGAGGTTCATCTGCAAGATTTGCAAGAAATTTATATGTTTGGACCACTCTAAACACATTTGTCCATACCATAGGCGTAGCGTCGAGGGAGAGCACGAGGGGGCACGTGCCCCCCCCCCCCCAACTTAACTTGAAATAAATTTAAACGTTAATTGAAGTTCTGTTAAAATTGGAAAATCGTAGAAAACTTTTAGTAAAGTTGGGTTTTTCCTGCTTTTTCAAACTGTGAAATTGAAGATTCTGATTATGTCTTTAGCCTTCACATACTTTTTAACAATGATATGATCCATAGCAAAAATTCGATGATATATTTTTTTCTGTCTTTATTTATATTGTTTATTTTTCTAATTGTATAACTTTTGATTACTACTAAAAACATCAATTCTACTGTTATTAAATTTAAAAAAAATCATAACATTTCATATTTTAAGGACCGTGCAGCAGTCAATGCTCTGAGGAGGGTCCTAACTGAGTTCAGTTTTTGCCCCCCCCCCCCAAAAAAAAACAAAACAAAAAGTTAGAAGCACGCTAAGCCTATGGCTCAGACTGCAACGCTGCGACTCAATCACTATAAAGTTTAATTTTTTCCTTTTTATACCTAATTTTAAATTCGTTTTTTCTTTTATATTATGTTTATACCTTTATATTACAAATGTAAATAGTTCAGTAGAGTTATCAGCAGTTACATTTATTTTATTTTCACGTCATTTCAACAGTTCTTTAGTCATTTTATATTGCTTTTATGTTTTATATTTACGTTGTTTCTGTTTCTTTAAATAAAGGAATAATCTTGTAATTTACATAAAATTTGTTTAAATAAAGAGTACTTATTTACTCTTGACTAATTACAACATAATTTCTCTAATTAAACTCTTAAAAATTTATATTTTGCTACAGCGTATCTGGGAAACACACGCGACCTTTCGCGTTGGTATAGAGAGCGTGCCTTCTGGAAGGTTAAATAAAGCATGACACTACGTTACTGAAGTAGAAAAAAACAAACAAAAGTCAATGGTTAATTAATTATAATCGTTCATCTTTAAGATCAGTTTTCTCAGAACTGACTATCTTGGACTTGGTTTGGAATTCAAACTAGTGTATAAGACTTGTAAAGTGTGGAAAACAAAATGATCAAAAACTAATATGTGTTAATGAATAAGCTTGCATATGCTCATACATAAAAATCTAAGCATTTAGTCTATAATTTTGCCATCATCTCGCACATGTATAAAAATTATGAATATATATTAATACCCTCTGCAGTTGTCTGCATTGCACAACAGTTATTCTTGAAAAACCACGAGATTTAAAAACATTAAATAAAATGCTAAACGATGCTCTATAAAGCATATGCATAAAAAAAAATTGTATTTTCTCTTTTCAAAGATATATCCCAGTTTATTTTAAACACCCACATTTTATTATAACTTAAACATTATTTTTATTCCAGAACTACCACCATTACCACCGTAAAATTTAGTAATAAAATTAATAGCGGTTTGCAACGCCTATAAGAAAGGATAGTGGGATAGTAGTTAAAAAGTCATACGAGTAAATGCCTCTGCATCGTGATATTTTCTAATGTTTTAAAAGTTTTCTTGTTTAGTAACGGTATAATAAATAATTTTGCGGGTACTAACCAAAAGGTTGGAAGTGGCGGGTTTTATATTAGCATCAATGCTGAACACTTTGATTACAGGAATGCCGATATCAGTAGGCTTGTGGTTATTCTGTGTAAATAATATAATCTATAATCTTTATCAGAAAAGTTCCAGGACTGGTTTTTCATTCTTTACCTGTGATATTCAAACACAAGAAATGGGTCATATTCAAACTCGAGAAATGTTTGTTATTCATTCACCTGATATGCCTTCTGATTACACATGGCCTTGGAAGTGTTTCCATGTAAGCTCACATCTATAAAGGCTAGCTACGTGTAGCCTAGCTACATGTATAAAGGCTAGCTCACATGTATAAAGGCCTAGCTACATGGCAGGGCTGACATGCAGTGGCGGGTCCAAGGGGGGGGGGGGTCAGTAGGGACAATCCCCCCCTCAAAAACATAAAGCCCGGCGTATTTTTTTTTCATAGCCTAAAATTATATAATCGTAGACCTAATACTAAATGAGTTTAAATTTAAAACGAGACGATATATATATATATATATATATATATATATATATATATATATATATATATATATATATATATATATATATATATAATGAAAAAAAATACGCCGGGCTTTTTTTTTTTTTGAGGGGGGGTGCTATCAGCGCACACTAGAATTTGCCTAAAAGACAAATAAAATATCAAAATGCAAATTCATGACTATTTAGTCGACAGCAGCGCCAGTATTTTGGGCTATATATATATATATATATATATATATATATATATATATATATATAACCCTAAGAGCCAACGTTGCCCTCCGCCCTAGAACTCTGACCTGGAGCCCCTGCTTACATGTGAGCTCTGCCAGTTGAGTACGTCTGTGAAGTTGGCCCCCCGACATTGAGATATCCAAATTTTGAAAACGGCATTCGTTTGAGCGTCGTTTGAGCGTGTTTGAGCGCCAAAAATTTTCGTTTGAGCGCAATTTTTAAAAAAGTTATGAGCATTTCATTTTTTGGCGGGAAAAACACCTAGCCCCCCCGACATTGAGATATTTAAATTTTGAAAACGGCATTCGTTTGAGCGTCGTTTGAGCGTGTTTGAGCGCCAAAAATTTTCGTTTGAGCGCCATTTTTAAAAGAGTTATGAGCATTTCATTTTTTGGCGGGAAAAACACCTAGCCCCCCCGACATTGAGATATTTAAATTTTGAAAACGGCATTCGTTTGAGCGTCGTTTGAGCGTGTTTGAGCGCCAAAAATTTTCATTTGAGCGCCATTTTTAAAAGAGTTATGAGCATTTCATTTTTTTGGCGGGAAAAACACGTAGCCCTCCCCTCCCCTCCCCTCACATTGAGATATTCAGAGAACGGGAAAAACAGAGCGGGATGAAATTTCGTGTAGGGAAATGGCGAAAAAAGGTGCGGGGGGGGAGAGGAAATTTGGTGTCGGCGGGGACACCTCCAAATATGGCGGGTCCCATGGATAAGACATTGAAAGAGGCGCCAAAATGAGGCAGAGTAAAAATACGAAATTATCAACAAATAACGATAAAATATAATAGTAACTAATAATAGCAAATAGTTTCAAACTCGTTGATATAGTTTAGACCTCAGACAACAGTGTTTAATGCATTTATGAAATTTTTCAATACATTCAAAAATCCATTGATTCGTTCTTAATATTTCTTATACTTTAAAAAAGATGAACTTGAAAGAAAGATTTCGTATCTCTGTCCTGTATATATTTACTTACCTTTTTCTTTTTTCCTATATACACTGCTGGCCACTGTAAATGCAACACCCTGAAGGAAACATGCAAATAACATGAAATTTACACATGCATTAGCGGAGGTGAGATATGCAAATGATTAGAATTTCAGCGCAGACGCACATCACGCGCGCCTGTGGCGCCACTTCAAAGCGCTATTTAAGGCTTGGAGCTTTCGACGATTTCAAGTTCGGCAATTGTGTTTTTCTTGTGGTTTTTTCAAAAAAACGATCAATTATGCCTCGTCGAAAACAGCGATCATCTTTTGATCAAGTATCCGAGTTCGACAGAGGAAGGATAGTGGCCTACCGCGATTGTGGATTATCTTTCAGGGAAATCGGTAGTCGTGTTGTACGAAACCAAACAACTGTAATGCGGATATGTGATCGTTGGATGCAGGAGTGTACGACGGACCGGCGTGTTCGATCGCATCCACCTCAGCGCACCACTTCACGTGATGACAGGCAAATTGTACGCATGGCAGTGACGGATCGCTCAGTCACATCACGAAGCATAGCACAGCACATGCAGTCTGTAACGCATCATCCAGTGTCTGCGCGTACCATTCGATGAAAAGTTTTCGTATCGCGCGAAAGTTTTCGTATCTCTGTCCTGTATATATTTACTTACCTTTTTCTTTTTTCCTATATATATACCTAAAACTAAATACCCGTGCTTCACAACAGAATACATTACTACCACCAATCATGTAATCGGGTTCCATTAATTTAAATTAACTTCAGTAGTAAAGTGTTGTCATTTCTTTTGAGGAGTTAACCCTATAATTTAATGACGATCCAACATTAAATAAGGGTTTTTAGATTTATATTTATTTCTTATTTTGAGGGCCTTATGACCCTTCTGGATTTTTTAACTTTCTTAGTACCTAGGGCCTAAGAGATATTCAAATTTTGAGAACGGCATTCGTTTGAGCGTGTTTGAGCGCCAAAAATTTTTGTTTGAGTGCCATTTGTAAAAGAGTTATGAGCATTTTAATTTTTAGCGGGCAAAAACTCCTAGCTAGCCCCCCCCCCCCAAACATTGAGTTATTCGATTTTTGAAAACGGCATTCGTTTGAGCGTGTTTGAGCTATATTTGCTGTCAACATAATCTTAAAATTGGAAACGTTTTAACGATCAACTAACTATTGGAACCATTTGTTTTTAATTACCTGACTTCAATGTGGAATATTTAAATTACCCAGTGGCATAGCGAGAGGGGGGCAAGGTGGTCTATCATGCCCCGGGCGCCACTTGCAGAGGGGCGCCAAATGCAACCTAAGACCATTGGACCCTTTGGTCCCCAAGACCATGAGGTGTGCCAAAAAGGTAATGTGCCCCGGGCGCCAGTTATGCTCGCTACGCCACTGTAATTACCATATTTAACTTTTTACGATAATTCCTGATATGCAACTTATGCAAACTCTTAATAATTCTATTATAATGTTAATCTTTGCTCCGTTCTATACGAGAAACAAAACATTTTATTTATTGTATATTATAATTCTGAAATTGGGATTCTTAATGCAGTCATATTTTATTGTCGTATTCAAGTGTGCATCAAGTTTTATACTTAATTTTTGTACATACATATTTTGAGTGTCACGGCAATCACAGTTTTATTTTTCTAATCATTTATGTGCGTATAGCACTTTCATAATGTGTTTATAACGTAGAGATGGTTACGATTATTGTTTTTGTATTTTAAGCAATTTATTTATGTATATATATATTCAGAATTGGTTATGAGGAATTTTGTAAATTGATGCATTTCAGCACAGCTGATAGTCAGTCATTTTTGTTCAAAAGTGGCTAATTTATTTTACATTAATAATCTTCTATCTTAAATTGTAATATTTTTATATTTATATATTTTAGGTAAATGAAGTTAATATTTTGATATTTGTATAGTTTAAATTCATAAATCTAATAGTTCGATATGTATATGTATCGAAGGAAAAAATATAATTTTAAAATCCAAAATATACCATAAGATTTCTGGTCAAACATTGTATAAGATAACTATGTGAATGCAATCAGTTGCTAAATAAAAATAGTCGATATAAGAAAAGAAATGTATTCAACAGAATATTGCGATAAACTTACCGGCGTTTATATAGTGTTTAGAAAAGGTACAGTTAACTAGACGTCACTGGCACAACATTTATGGTCTGGCAGACAGTTTGACATATCCTTCCTCATTAAAATAATCTTTGCTTTTACCATATTTACAATAATTGTGTTACAGTGTTAGAAAGTTGTAAAAGTTCAAATTATGGAAGTGCATCAAGCAATTGCATTACGTAGTAGAAAGTAATTTACAGCTGACAGAATTCTTGCCGTAATTTAACTTCTCCTATATTTTTCTTGATGTATTTATTGGAATTTGAAGATTTAAAAAGTCCTTGGGTAGCGTTTTTCATTCTCTATATAAAAAATACTTTTAGCCCGGACACCCTGTATATAAAATCCAAATACCACTCACTCACTGATCACCGTATCTCTCGAACCATGAGTTCTAGGAAGTTGAAAATTTGTATAGTGGATGCACTTCCGCTCTCCCTAACAATAACATTTAAGAAATATTTTTAAAAAAATCTACACTTTTAATATGTGAAAAGGGACCCTCAAAATTAAACACGGACTGGCTGATCACTGTATCTCTGGAACCATAAGACCTAAGAAGCTGAAATTTTGCATAGTGGCTCATCTAAGGCCCTAGGTACAAAGAAAGCTAAAAAATCCAGAAGGGCCATAAGGCCCTCAAAATTAAGAAATAAATATAAATCTAAAAACCCTTATTTAATGTTGGATCGTCATTAAATTATAGGGTTAACTCCTCAAAAGAAATTACAACACTTTACTACTGAAGTTAATTTAAATTAATGGAACCCGATTACATGATTGGTGGTAGTAATGTATTCTGTTGTGAAGCACGGGTATTTAATTTTAGGTATATATATAGGAAAAAAGAAAAAGGTAAGTAAATATATACAGGACAGAGATACGAAAACTTTCTTTCATCTTTTTTGAAGTATAATAAATATTAAGAACGAATCAATGAATTTTTGAATGTATTGAAATATTTCATAAATGCATTAAACACTGTTGTCTGAGGCCTAAACTATATCAACTAGTTTGAAACTATTTGCTATTATTAGTTACTATTATATTTTATCGTTATTTGTTGATAATTTCGTATTTTTACTCTGCCTCATTTTGGCGCCTCTTTCAATGTCTTATCCATGGGACCCGCCATATTTGGAGGTGTCCCTTCCGTTTCGAAGACACCAAATTTCCCCCCCCCTTTTTTTCGCCATTTCCCCGACACGAAATTTCATGCCGCTCTGTTTTTCCAGTTCTCTGAATATCTCAATGTGAGGGGAGGGGAGGGCTACGTGTTTTTCCCTCCAAAAAATGAAATGCTCATAACTCTTTTAAAAATGGCGCTCAAACGAAAATTTTTGGCGCTCAAACACGCTCAAACGACGCTCAAACGAATGCCGTTTTCAAAATTTAAATATCTCAATGTCGGGGGGGGGGGGCTAGGTGTTTTTCCCGCCAAAAAATGAAATGCTCATAACTTTTTTAAAAATTGCGCTCAAACGAAAATTTTTGGCGCTCAAACACGCTCAAACGACGCTCAAACGAATGCCGTTTTCAAATTTTAAATATCTCAATGTCGGGGGGGCTAGGTGTTTTTCCCGCCAAAAAATGAAATGCTCATAACTTTTTTAAAAATTGCGCTCAAACGAAAATTTTTGGCGCTCAAACAAGCTCAAACGACGCTCAAACGAATGCTGTTTTCAAAATTTAAATATCTCAATGTCGGGGGGGCTAGGTGTTTTTCCCGCCAAAAAATGAAATGCTCATAACTTTTTTAAAAATTGCGCTCAAACGAAAATTTTTGGCGCTCAAACACGCTCAAACGACGCTCAAACGAATGCCGTTTTCAAAATTTGGATATCTCAATGTCGGGGGGCTAACTTCACAGACGTCAGTGGCTTAGCAACCAACTATTCGGCTAAGGGCCTGTTCACATAGGAGTCCGTTGCGTAGCGTTAAGGGAAAGATGACGTTGAGACGAAAATAAACCAATCATATGCGTTAAAAATTTCATTGCTAATCGTTTGGAGGCCTATGATTTTTTTATTTTCGTCTCAACGTCATTTTTTACTTAACGCAACGCAACGCAACGCAACGCAACGGACTCCTATATGAACAGGCCCTTAGTTGGAAGTTCCACGAGTGAGACGTGGTGGAATCCAATCAGAGAGTTAATATTAGGTTATGTTTTGAGCTAGGGAAAACCCTTACTGTATCCCTGCTCTACCGTGTTTGATGTATTTTCTCGATCTGTCGCCGTGTGGAAGGGAAGCGTCATGAAGATATTGCAGCAATCTAAATGACTGTGACAGATGCGCTGAAAAGCATCCTGCTTGAAGTTTTGATATTTGCCTATATGACCTCCAGAAACGGGGGCAGGTTTGCATACATAGCCGAAGGGACTACTTTAAAAAGCTAGGACTATTAGTTGCTAAGTTGAACATATCATTTTTTAAGAGTTCAGTCCTTGCTTGCTTTTCTAGCCTTCTTAGGCCTACGAAGTTAGTTCTATAAGAGGCGTATATAACCCATAGAATTTTAGCCCTACACTGCATCATTTTTTATTTTTCCTTGAAAAAAATTTATATGTATTTGAATATAATGAGAAAGCATGGAAAAATATTTAAAAAAAATTAACTCTAAATTTTCATTATTTTTTAATTAAATATTACTTTGTTGCCAAATGGCAACACCATGCAGTTAGACATAAAAAAGTAAAAAATCAAACTGTGCCAAATGGCTACACCATGCATTCAACAAAGAAAAATACTTTAAATAATAGTCTCTGAAACAGTTTTTCCTCTTTGTAAAGACATAGGACTAAGCATTTATTGCTATACTCTTGTAAATCCTTTGCAATTCAACATTTTACATTGTTGTACACTGCTCTGGCCAATGATCAGTTATGTCAAATATGATATATTTTGGAGGCTCTCTTGAGCAAGATTTTTTGTGTGTTTTTTTTCCCAATTAGTTCCTATGTTTCTGATGGTTTCTCTGTTTAGTGATTTTTATTGCCTACGTAAGCACAAAGTTTGTGCTAACTGCAATCTAAAATTAAGAAATTTTAAAGGCTTTTCAGTACTGAATTTTTGTTTGTGTATTCTCTTATACAACACCCAACCATTGATAATTGTGAGGTCTTTAGATGGTAGAACAACCGAAAGTACCACTTTTTGCTTCTTATGATTAATTTATACCTTCCAATCAAACTATCAAGTAAGTCCACACCTTCCATGTGCTTGTTGTAAGTCAGGGGTGTCAAACTCGCGTCCCGTGAGCCGCATGCGGCCCGCGACGAACATTTTTGCAGCCCGGTCAATATATTGGCACACAATAATATATAATAAATTAACCGACGCAGAATTATAATAAGATAGGAAGGATTCGTTAAATGTTTTTTTAATTATACTCTTTTTTTGCTATTATTTAACAAAATGCGTATATTTATGTTGAATATACTGTAATTAGGTAATATACTGTAATAAACCTACGTTTCTATTAATATTTTTTTTTTTTGCGGCCCACCTATAGTTAAACCTTGTTTGTTTGGCCCAAGTTAGCGTTTGAGTTTGACACCCCTGTTGTAAGTTGTTATATTGTAAGGAAAATTTACTTTTACATATTTTTCTTTCCTGTTAAAGAGCTCTACTTCACTTGCAGGATTGATATCGGCAAATGTGGAGAACATTGTGACGCTTTTGTTATCTTTCCATGACGCATTTGACAGTTCACAACCATCATATATAGCCACAAATTCAGTGATGTATCCACGAATCCATAGTTTCAGTTCCTTATTAGTTGGAAGTTTGTAGTCTGGAATTCTATTTCTTCTAATAGTTCCAAGAGATAAAATTCCTTTTTTCTTCAAACGATTTCTGACGTTGATCAATCTAAGGTCTCAGTTTGTAAAATTTATCATGGCCTCTTTGCAAATCAGTTGAAAATACATTATTGTCATTGAAATGAAGATATCTTCTAATTTTTTCAACTTCGTTATCTCGCATAGAATTTTGAGTGAGAGATATTCCAACTACACTATATAGAATAGTTTGTTCGGTAATGAAAGTTATAGGTTCCGGCGGAAAAAAATATGAAAGAAAGTAATAAGGTGTTTCCAAATTCAAAATATTTTGAGGTAGCTGTCTATCTCCACTGAAAGTTATGAACGCAGGATTTATTTGACTTTTTCTTCCATATAAGTTTACATTTTTTTTTTCAACTTTGTTACTTTTTATCTCTAACGTCTTGTTACTTGAAGTTGAACTTTCATATCGAATAATCACTTCATTCTAAGATGATTCTGAATCATTTTCACTGTCAGAACTATCCTCTTGATTTCTATTAAAGAGAACATTAGGATTAACTGTAGGATCTTCATCACTATTATCCAAATTTTCATCACTTCCACTTGAAAGAGCATTCCATATTTCATCTCTCAATAATTTCATTTTACCATCTGTATCAATGAAGTAAACAGACCTATCTGCTTCCATTATTCTAGCTTATAGAGTTTTAAAAAAGAAGTAAATTGCTTCTAATTATATGGCAATAACTCACAATTCAATCTGCACCGTCAAAAAAAAAATAGAGAGTAAGAAATAAAAACGAAGCACATGCTTTATGAACTACAGTGTTGACTTGATTAGTTCACTCCATCACTCGTTCATAGCATCCTTACTGCATGATGTTGCCAAATGGCAACAGATATTTATTATGGCCTAAATTATTTTTAAATGTTTGCTTTAACATAAAAAGTCTGTTAAATGAAAGATAAATGTTAATTTTATACATACGATTTTTTTAATGGACATTAAAAAACATTTAGTTGTAAATAATAACTTCGAAATTTGGTCATTCAAGTGATTTCAAAAGTCCCTCCCTATGGTTTCATTTACTGCTATGAAACAGGCCACTATTGCCATCTGGTGAGGATAAATGGGGAAAATTGCATTAAAGATGTCCAATACTTGCTTTTGGTGCTTAGGGTTGCCATATGGCTACATTTTACTGGCCAGTGGCGTGCCGGCCAGTTGGTGTAGCCAATTGGCAACATCATGCAGTGTAGGGTTAGGATTGTAGATTCTGTTTGCAAAAATACGCGAAATGTAAGACCAGGTGGTGGAGTATAATACAGGGCAAAGGTTATCTTTAAGATTGTTTATGATACAAGAAAAGGCCTTTTATATAAGTTTAAAATATTTTAAAAGCCCAAGTGTAAAATAAGTATAGAATTTTAGTGTATAAGTATATAATAGTGTATAAGTATAGAATAGTGTATAAGTATAGAATTTTTACAGAGAGTTTACTAAAAAAGGAAACGTTAAGCAATAAAAATATATTTATGGTGTAGGGGAAAATGTTAGAATGAGAGGGGGGGTTCCCATGAACAGTAGCCGGTGGGATGAAATAGTTTCGTAGCAGACGGCCAGTCGACAAAGCCCCTTAGAATATGGAACATAAGAATTAAAAGTATTATATTGGAATTTGCACAACAGTAACCGTATTAACAGGTCATAGAAAGGTTAGAGAAAAGCCAGTTGTGCAAAATATTTTGGCCCTGAATAAATGACTAGGTGGTGCAGTCGGGAGAGATGTTAAGAAATTAAAAATATAAGAAAGATGGAAGAAACGGTGAAAAACATGTGAGAAAGGAGAGAATAGGGACCCAATAAGGTTTGTGAATTTAATAAAGAATCAATTTTAGGCCACTAGAGTCTCAGTTTTGGAGAAGTGAGACGGTTTAGAAGTAAAGAAAATATTATCATTGGAAGTTAGAAATTTGGATAGAAAATTAGATTTAGTTGGATAAGTAATAAAAACAGGAGACAAAAAGGAGAGAGCGAAGATTTTGGAGTAGGAAATTTTTTTTCCGACTAAAGATAGAGGGACTGTCGAGTCTCTAGTCGGTAGAAGGTCTTTCGAGGTTTCCTGGCAGTCTTGCATGATGAACACAGCCAGCCGATTTGGGGTAAGTTTCTTGTTATGATTCTAATTCTGTGACAGCACTGCAGAGATAATTTATAATTTTAATTTTAATTGGATAATTTCCAAGTTGGTGAGGGCCAAAATTATTGCCCAAAGAATATTAATCATACATGTGGTTATTTAAAGAATATTAATCATTTTAATACTTTATAACTTAATTATATATTTTTAATAAAACATTGTTAATTTTTTAAAATTTTGTCCTCATCATTTAATACATAAGAGTTATGTCTCGTTTTCTATATAGTTCACACGCTGGGTAAAACGAACCTGGTAATTTTAATCAAAAAAAAATATTTAAAAATCTTTTAAAAAATAAATTAAGCCCATTACCACCCAGCACTTGAACTTTCCTTACAATGGTTATACCTTTTGCATAATATTCAATTTTTAGAGCACTTCATTTAGAACAAATGACATGCATATACATAGTTCTTATAATTTAAATAAACTGCTTGTAAGATGGGGGATTGAAATTAGTAATTTAATGCTTTTATTAAGGAATTTGTCATAATTATATGACTGAACGTTGAACTTGAGATAAAAAGAACTTTTTATAAACCGCGTTTTTAAATTTTCTGTTGAATCATATAAATTTGACAATTCTATGTATTAATAAATACTTAAAAAAATTTTTTTTGATGAATTATCCCATCAACTTGAAAGAAAATGATCAGCCTGCACTGTGCACAAAATGCAAGGATGTACCGTGAAACACACAGTTCTGTACCTCGGAAAAAATCGTCTCATTAACCCGAGTTAGAACCTTGGAAGGACTGCGCATCGAAGGGTTTAACTGCTCCAAACTTACTGGAAAGACCTCTTATTTCGCCAAATCATAATTTTAATATTTTCCTGTTTAATTATTTTTCATTTGTATTTATTTTTATTTTTCTCTCCTTATCTCTCTTAATTGCCCAAACCTTCACATAATTATTCTTTTTCATTTTCTTTTATTTAATTTTAATCACTTTTTAATCGTTTCTATTATCCACAGACTTTATAAACTGCTTACTTTAATAATTTTTTTTTTAATTTTTCGCTCAATTTTTTTGTAAACAAACTAAATTCACATGATATTCTGTTTTCAAAATCGTCAAATGCCATTACTCAAAAGTGCAGGCATTGGATTCGATCGAAGCGCCACTTTGCGGATTTTTCTGCTTAAAGATGTCTAAAAGTATTAAAAGAATATATTGTCATCGTGTTCTAAGCTATTCTAAAAGTTTCAAATCTTTAGCTAAAGGGGAAGTTAGTTAAAATCGATTGCAAGATTTGTACTAGAAAAACAAGAAAGTGAGTTAATTAAAACGTGCTAAAAATTAAAATATATGACTGGAATCATAAAGAGTACCAAAACCAATTAGACAAAATCGTTGAACATATGAGACAAAATATTAACTTAAATAGCTGAACATATGATAATATCTCACAACAACAATAACGTATATAAAATTAATAAGTTTTTAAACTATTAATATATAATTAAACAGTTGTTATACATTGTTGTTAAGCATAATTTTGTTAATGGTGATATTTATAGAAAACAAGAAAATTTTAATTGCTCAAAAATATAATTAAAGGCCATAGAAATTAATTAATAAATGCATTGATATTAAACAATATTTTAAAGCATACTGTATTTGAATAATGATCCCCACCTTAACAGTGCGTGCATTCTACAGTTCGTGTATAGTTCTAAGATAAATTTAGTTTGAATGTATTGCTTTCAATGATAGGCGTAATTATCTTCGGATACATATTTTTACTGTTAGCCCAGTCAAAATAGGTTTTATGGCTAAAAAAAATATGAAAGTTTTAAAATTTGGTGGAGATGTTTGTTTAGGCATGCTAATGAACATACTAAAAGTCCCCACCGATCAGACTTCAGCTTTCGCCGCCATCTTAGAAAATGTGTACACTTTTTTGGTTTTTTGAAATATCTTTAAAAATATTTCTTTTATAAAAAATAATTAAATACAAAAATTAAAGAGCATTAAATTATGAATAAAAATCATTCATAACATTTATTTTATATGTCTAACAGGAACAAAGATAATTGACTTTGAAAAGAGCGCACTATCACACCTGGGACGCGCAAGCGCGGTTCCCCATCGCTGTGGGGGGAAATACCCGCGCATGTGCATACCATAATTAGCCAAATTAGTTTTACACTAAATGGGAAGGTCTTTTGTATTTTTTCAATTAACTAGGGAAATATTAACTTTACGTAAAAAAAGTTTATTTCAAAAATTAAAAAACATTAAATTATGTACAAAAACGATTTTATACATTTTTATCGTAAACCTAACAGGAACGAAGATATTGACTATAAAATGCGCGTTGATAATGGAGGTAGCTTTAAAGTCTCGTTGCAGGCGCTCTTCTAACCTGAATTTCTAACCTCTCCCACATCTTGGCATTCTTTAAACACAAGAAAATAGACTTTAATGTTTTTGGCTATTTAGATAATTAATAATTATTAATTTTATACATGAATGTAGTAAACTTGGGGGTATTCACTATCAGATTTCCATTGCGAATAATTGTTAAAGCTAACCTACTTCAGGATTTACGTGCTTTTTTCGGTACGGGATTCTCCCCTTCGTCAGGCATGTATTGATCGTCTATGGATCCGCTAGCATCGGCCCATTCATCAACTTCTTTCATTCGATCGTCATCATCAACAGGGCTCTCATGCCATTCTGACATACCCCATTGCAATTATTGCAGTCCTTTGTGCAGTTGATGCCTGCTTTCCGACATCCGCATCTTACTCCACAGTCAGTCTTACAGTTGCAAAACACCATGTTTAAAACTGAATCGGGAGCTACTGCATCCATAGTTGTGATGGCACAAGAATTTTCTCTTGACGCTTCCAGCCCCACAGTCAGTTAGGCCTTTCTCTTTCAGGTGCTCCAAAGTCTTCCTCATTTTAATTTCGATGGCTCGTATTTGAGTGTGTGTGTTTAAGGTTTCTTGCGATGGTGGTTCAGTAACAAAATATCGAAACAACTCACGGAGATTTTTACATTCCAAATCCGATATGTCCATGCCGTCAAAAATTATTTTTGCTAAAGCTGTTTGGGTCAATAAATGAGCTCGGAAGGTCCTAGCGTATGCATGGCCAGGCAACATTTTTTCTACTGACGTAGGTGCATAAATCAAAGTGAGTATTTCTTTTAACCCACTTCCAGCCATTATTTACCCAATGCAGCCTAAGAATGACATTAAAATATGGAATCCATCAAGCCTCACAATACAACTTGATAATAATGGATTGGATGTTGCTGCGACTATCTCTCGAGCTTTAATTTTACAGTGGTTGGTCAAACGTGAGTATGCAAGGCTTTTGGCGCATTTTAACACACTGCTGGGCAGCATATTTCAGCAGAATGAAAATGGTGCCATACTTGCTTGGTGGTGAATTAACAAAAGGAAGGGGTATTACTTTGGTCTTTTCACAAGGCTGGATTCTGGTTATACAATGGAAAAATCCTTTCAATTCAGGTATCTGTGGAAGACCTAACCACTTAGCACACATCCAGGAGATATCAGATGGCTTAGGCAGTGGTAAATATTCCGCTAAAGGATTTAAGACATTCAAATCTTCGATAGTAATTGTTTTTAACCGAGGTCCTCAAAGTTTTCAAACGTTTCCAGAGGAATGATTTCCATTTTGCCTACGGTCAATGCGAATGTAAGTTCGGTTAATTTTTTTATCTTCGTCCCGGGTTCCACTGCTGACTCTGGAGTAAAACACGCAATGTCCCCCATGCTTTGAAACGTATTCAGGCCATCTATTGTCGACACATTGAAATCTGCATTGTCAAATACGAATTGTCAGAATGATCCCTCGCGCATATGGGGTTGCGGATGATTTATGGCGGACATCTCAAGTGTTTGGGCTTCATAATAAGAAGAACAAAATCCCAAATTCGAGAGCATTGTTATTAAATTCTTGGAACAGAACTTTTTGTACAAAAATAAAGCAAGACCATTGAGCAGAGGAGACATAAATGATCGTGGCCTTAGCGCTGATATAATGACGTGAGCTATTAAAGTGACTTTTTTTCCGCCTTAGTAGTATTTTGCTTAGTAGTATTTTGAAACAAACTAACGGA
The DNA here is from genome assembly GCA_907164885.2 of Dolomedes plantarius. Classification (NCBI taxonomy): domain Eukaryota; kingdom Metazoa; phylum Arthropoda; class Arachnida; order Araneae; family Dolomedidae; genus Dolomedes; species Dolomedes plantarius. Next base: position 47,782,486 of record OU015497.1, on the reverse strand, counting down.
GATAACTGTCAATAAACAGGGATAAAAATTCGTTAAGAGGGACTTTATGATGAACAGAATGTAAAAACATCGTTTGTTAAAACATTTATTCCTTCAAAGTATTACTTTGAATTGCAGTTTTCAACAATGATAATAGAAAATAATAACGAATAATATATGTAATCGATATCCTTCCTAAGAGAACGAGAGGTCCTGACACTTAATATAGAGTAAATTAGCATTTATTTGTCATCCGCAATTTTTCTAATTTTTCAAGGCTCTCTGTGACGCCATGTTTTAAAATTTTAAAACGCCACATTTGGTCTCGTTTATGGATATGTTTTAATAGAAAAACCATAGACTTTTATGTAATATATATTCCCCGTGAATTCTGTTTTTTTTTATCTTTAATATATTTTATTCCGAAATGCATTAGAGTTGTTCTTATCGGAAGAGCTATACATTTAAGTAGAACTGTGTATTGGGATTATTTTTTTCAAATACTGGCGATTCATACATCAGTGATTAGCCTTCTAGTACTCTAAGACGTTTCAACTATGCAGTTGAAATCATTAAGTGCAGTGCACATTCAGAGTTATTCATAATCTTTGGATCGTTTCGAATTACAAAATAAATGAATAAATAAGTAAAGCATTCAGGAAAAGCTCCTTGGATCAAAGAGATAGGGATTGGTACTAGTGGACAAACGCATGAGTATACGAAGTTTGAAAAAGTACAACAGAAATAAGAAAGAAAGAGAGTTCCTTAGAAACGTCTTGTAACAAAAAAAAAGTAAAAAATCGTAAGTGAACAGTTACTGAGTTACCAATAGGAAAATTTAGTACAGTGTACAGAATGTTTCACTTAACTATTTTCTGATCAGCAGGCTGTTTCCAAGCTAGTATTTATTGTTAGATGACTTAAATTCAACGGTCTATGAAATAATTAGTGTGAAGTGAAACTGTGCAATCAGATCTTTAGACACGATAACGAAAATGAATGCACTTAGCAAAACATTCTTGAAATTTCCTGGGATTCAAAACATCCATAGATATTCTTATTAACCTGTTAGAGTTACATTGCTTTTCGCAAAGTTTTATCACTGTTTTCAAGAAAGAAATCTTTATGGAAATTATAAAAGTGGGAAAACGAAAATGTTAGAAGGTACATTTAATTTCTATTCTTAGTTTGATAGATTTACATTCGCATGTTCACCTAAAATTACATATAATAAAGAATTAATTTAGAATAATGCATAAAAGTCTATAAATTGTCACAAGAAAAATGCTTATAAACAATTTTAAATTGTGATTCTTAAGGTTAATAGTAAATGCACCTGTTTAGCGAAAGGACCTGAACGCATTTTCAATCAAAGTAATTCCTCTTGGATGTTTGATAGTTTATCCTAATCTGTATAAAACCGCAATGAGGCGACTCTGAAAACTTCCGTTTAGTCTTACGTCAGTCTATATATGGAGATTTTCCAAAGTTTCGTAAAGTTAATTAACTTGGGTTTATAATGTTGAATTGCCTTAGCTCATTACTACCAGACTAAATTATAATCAGTTGTTTCATCGTATTACATATTCATTGCAATGAGGTCGTAAATTAAGTAAACATTTCACTAAAGACATGGCTAGAGTACAAAATAGTAAGACTGACAGCATGATTATAAATTGTTGTGTGTAATAGAGAGAATTTCAGTTAAAACTTGCTTCATGAGGTAAATACACTCTGGCATATCTCGAGTCGAAGAAGCCAAGCCGTTCCTTACCACTAACTTACTGATATCTCGGTCCAGCCTCTCGTACAACATCATTGATGCCATCCGCTCTCCCGTTTGGGTAACGCTGTTTTCCAGATCTTTTGCTGAACAGCAGAACTGACTACTACTCTATACTTGCTGAACTTCCTGGCAGATGAATGTCTCCTTTATCAGTTCCTACATTACAGTATTAATCCTACTCTTAAATTCCGCTTAAACGGGCTCTTATAAAAATACAGCACGTGGTTTCAAGTAGTATGATGTAATTACGAGGGATTTTGATAGAACTGTGACAGGAAAAGATAGCAACAGAAAACCAGTTTTTGACTGAAGAATAAAGGGGAAAATTGCGTCTTTACGTACAAAAATACGGTCGCAGTCACTCCAGTGTTGAGAATTAAATATAATTTTAAAAAAACTAAATTTCAACAATTATTACTTAACCTCTGCAGTGATGCGAAATAGATGATTTTATTGGTTGATTGGTTTTCAACTGAAAAACTGAACTTCCAATGCATCTATCCTCAGATCAAATATACTGATGCATAATTGTGCCTGCGGGTTATATTTCGGCCCGTCACTCCTTTACATATAATAAAGGACCTTTGCCTTGCGAAAAATGTTAGGAATTTCATAATTTTTAACGAATTATGAAGCAAAGTTAGTGAAAATTTCTGAACTGTTACATGTAACATGACTAGTCGCGACAAAAATTTAAGATTGATGTAAATTAATTATTTTACTTAGAAAAACTTAGTTAACATATTGTTTTCTTATGTTCACAATTGCTTTTAGTCACTGTATTCATGATATCTGTTCTAAATTTCCATTCATTGACATAAAACACATTTTAATTTAACGATAACATTTGCATTAACATCTCCCATAAACCAAAATACATTAATTACTAATTATTTTTCATTTAAAATCAATAATTAATTACAAATATTTTTCCCTGTCAATTAATTTCACACAAATCGTATTGTAAATTTTTTTATTATTAAAGATGAGTTTAAGATTTCAGTTCATTTTATGCAGAATGTTAACGTTAATGCATGTAAAGAATATCAAGGCATTATCTCGAATAGTTTTTTAGCTATGCGCACAAAGTCAGAAAATCAGCTATTTTGAAATAAAGGCATTTAATGTTAAAAATTTTGAATATTTTCAATTATTTGAATATCACATGATATAAACATCTTATCGTATAACGTGTGGTATCAAATTGTTTAGAATAAATAGAATTAATTAATATAAACATAATAGATTTCTTAACCATTTAAAAGTTGTACTGCTCCATTAATAGACTCAAAAAATATAACTAAACATAAAAAGAAAGTCAGAAACCGAAATCTAAATAAAATAAACATTAAAATATGATCATTGAAGCAAAATCTTTACAGATAAAATATGATTTATTTTATTTACTAAACAGCAATCATCGCTTTATTGGATTAATAACAAAGAAAATATTTGAAAACAGGAAAAAAACACATAAAAAACATTCAGTGATAGTCTACTCTCTGAATATGAAATAGCAAATAAAAAATTCCTTTTTTTGCTCTTAGCCACAAATAAAAAGTGTTTAAACTGTAATCTTTCTATTCGGAAGCAATCGATGGTATTGGGTATAAAAAAATAAAAACCTAATGTCTAAACAGAAAAAAAATATCATCAAGCCTTCTATTATTCCAGATAAATCTGTCATGGAATTTCAAAAATTTCGTTCTTCCGCTGCCATTATGCCTCTTAGATAAAAGGGCTAAGCTGTCAAAACGATAACAGCTTTAAAGGACGCCATCAATCTATTGGTTGGGTGGTTTCATTTTTCAGCGAGCTTTACTTTGTTTTGCTCGCGTCATTAATTTCTAAGTTTCGGCGTTATGGAAGAATCGTTAATATACAGATTTTATTTAGATGCGATTTTGGGAATAGAAATGTACTTATTGTAATAAGATTCAAATGATTTTTTTATTCGTGGTTTGAAATAGCCCCGGGTTCCACAGTTAATAAAAGAGTGGAGTTTTTAAAAAAAAATTTTGTCATATACCGGGTTATGTTCGTATAACACTATGTCAGTGGGGATGGTTCTTTTGGGCATACATTTGTATTATTTATATATGGTGAGTATTACATGTATTTTAAAACCCAACCCATATTTATAGACCATTTTTATTCCTCTTCTTTTCCCTTTTAATCGCACTTTGTCGAATTGGGGTTTATATATATATATATATATATATATATATATATATATATATATATATATATATATATATATATATATGTGTACACTCTGTCACAAAAAATTATATGCACCCAGAAGGAGACGAGCTACTATCACGAAACTTAACATGTATGTAGTGTATGAGGAGATAAGCAAATGATTACAAATACAGAAGAACAAACCGTTTCATTACGAAGATAAGGCATGAGAAATTTTACAAATCAGTAAGTAGTAAATCCACCTCTGGAGCCATACAAGCCCAAACACGGCGTGGCATCGAATCAATAAGATCACCTATGACCTCCTGTGGAAGATCATGTCGTAATTTGGCAACTGAGCAGTAAATTCACCAGTATTCCACGACGGCTGCAGTTGCCTTCGAAGCACGTCCCAGACGTACTCTATTGGCGAGAGGTCTGGTGATCTGGCAGGCCATGGGAGTACGTCATATCTTTGAAGACATTGTTTGGAGAGTCGCACAGTATATGGACGAGCGTTGTCTTGCTGATAAATGGCACCTGGGGGATTTGATAGCATAGGCAGTACAACTAGCGTTAAAATCCCGTCCACGTAATTGCGTTCCGTCAAAGTGCGATGAAGGACGACTAAAGGTGATCGTGTGTCCCGACAAATCGCACCCTACACTGTCACACCTTGTGTAATCGCCGTATGCCTAACGACAACAAATGCCGGATCGGACCGGTGGCCTGTCCTCCTCCACAAGCGTATGCGCTTGTCATCAGCATTGAGACTGAATCGAGATTCATCACTGAAGATCACACGCGTCCAGTCGGTCACACTCCAGCTTGCCCGAGGTCGGCAAAAATCCAATCGACACTGCCTATGATGTGGGGTCAATGGTAGGCGTCTTAATGGACGTCGGCTGCTTATACCTGCGTCTGCCAGACGTCTCCGAATGGTTTACCTTGATACCACCGAATGTCTGGAAGGTGGTAAATGGCTTCGAACCGATTCTAGCGACGTTGTTTCTGCGGACGTGGCCGCTCCTATGATTGCGCGATCCTCGCACGTATTTGTGTTCCTGGGACACCCTGACCCTCCGCGACGGTAGACTATCCCTTCCGTGATCCATTGTCGCCCACACCCAGCAACTTCCATATCGCTCCGATTGAGGTGGCGGCCAATACGGCTGTTCGACCAACCTGTTTCTCTGAGGCTTACTATACAACTTCTCTGAAATTCCGACAATTGTTCGTACTGTCGCCTATTACGTCTTATAGGTATCTCTAGTCACAATACCGTCCTTCCATGTCGACAGATTTGTTTGAATAACCCTATGGCAAGAGCAATCATGATTTTAAACTCTCCCAGCTGCGCATCTCATATGCACACCCTTGTCATATACGTTTACCCTTGCATTTACCCTTTTCTCATTGGCGTCGAAATTTTAATCATTTGCATATCTCTTACCAGACTACATTCCTGCCAAGTTCCGTGATAGTAGCTCGATTTCTTCTGGGTGCATATATTTTTTTGTGACAGAGTGTATATATATATACAGTCTTAGATAAAGAAAGGACGCACCAAGAAGGGGTAGTGCAAATTGGACACAAATTGATATGCATTCAGTTTTCGACGGATAATGAAAAATTTTAAAGCTTGGGGGGGGGGGATGAATGAACATGTGACGCTGCAGCGCAATTTAACTGCGCAACTAGAAGTATATTAAAGAGAAGAAATTTCGATTCCAGAGCATAAATTGTTTGCGAATTTCATTCCGCGTACACGGGCGTACAGTAACTATGCCTCGCATATAGGTACGTGAACAATATGCGCAGATATCAGCATTTGAGAGAGGACGTGTATTTGGGTTCAAAGAAGCCGGTTGATCTATTTGGTGAATCGCTCGACATTTGGATAGGAACGATGCCACTATTAGACGATATTGGTAGGAATGGGTTAACCATGGCCGAACACAGTGTCAAGGAGGAAGTGGTCGGCCTAAAGATACGACAGAAGGTGAAGACCGAGTAATCGTCAGAGCGGCACTCAAAGCCCCAGATTCCTCATTATCACTGATCGTCCATGCAACTGGTGCTTCAGTGACCGCAAGGACCATTTATAGTCGGCTCTGATGAACTGTTCTGAGCTCACGACGCCCCTTGCGCCGACTACCATTAACCGCTGTACACCGACAAGCTTGTTTGCAGTGGTGTTGGGCACATTCAACCTGGAATTTCGCTGACTGGAGTAGAATTGTCTACAGTGATGAGTCCCGCTTTGAATTGAACCCCGATGACCGGCGAATACGCGTCTACGGACCGACAACCAGGAGTGATGTTCTGGGGTGCCATTTCTTTTCATAGCAGGACCCATTTGGTTGTCATCCGCGGCACCCTTACAGCACAACGGTACGTCGACGATATTCTACGCCCCATTGTGTTACTCTTCATATCACGCCATCCTGGGCTTACATTTCAGAAAGATAATGCCCGCCCGCATACGGCGAGTGTTCTACTGCTTGTCTTCGTGCTTGGCCAATGCTACCTTGGTCAGCAAGGTCACTGGATCTCTCCCTCGTTGAGCACGTTTGGAACATTATGGGCAGGGCCCTCCAACCAGTTCGGGATTTTGACGATGTAACGCGCCTGTTGGACAGAATTTGGCACGATATCCCACAGGAGGACATCCGCCACCTCTATCAATCAATGCCCAGCCGAATAACTGCTGGCATAAGGGCCAGATGTGGACCAACGCAATATTGGCTTTTTCACTTTGTGTATATCTTTCTCTTGAATAAATCATCCAATTTTTCTCAAATTGTAATCATTTGTTTTTCTGTACATGTACATCTCTTCTACCGATTTTCCTCCCATTCCTATAACTGCTCCTATAACTGCGTCATTTTTTTGTCTAAGAGTGTATATATATATATATATATACATACACAGTGAATATTCTCTATAGTGGCCAGACATAGTTCGAAAAATGTCGCCATTTTGAGGGGTAGAAAAGGGGTTTCATTCAATATCGTATGTTCTATGGAGTCTTCAGTCGGTTCTGAACAAAATATGGCCGTTTAGAGGTGTGGCTGTCTAGAGCAATTTCACTTGATATTATTATTTATGTATCCCTGTTTAATCATTTTGTAATCACACATAGATCACTGTTTTTAATTTTTCTATTATTAGCATTTATATTTGTCTGAAGATAATTTCTGTTCATCGAAATATATTTATTTCACACAAAGTTATTTTTCTAAAAAATATATTTATTTATAAATGCTACACACACTAAATTAACTTATTATTCCATTTACTTGCTCTTTAATGTAAAATTAACCAATACAATGAAAAGCAATGCCAACCTTTGTTGATATTAGATGTCCAATATCTATAATTCTGTTCACGATATTATAAAAAGTGGTACTACTATTGGCTTGTTTACCGTCGCTTTCGACATTTGATACTAGAAAAGAACAGTTAGAACACCCATCAAAGACAGCCGTTACTGAAAAGAGGAGTGAGTAATATATTTTCTTATATTGACTACGATATACTAGACGGTTCAGTGCTCTTTCTGATTGGTTAGATGGGTACTTGTATAACAGGAAGATAAAGAGTGCAATGTTCGATTACGTAAAGGAATGAACTTCCATGATATCGCTACTGTTTTACAAATTTGATGCATAAAAACATTTTAATGCTATTTATTTTCGGCGCATTTGCTTTTCTATTTTTGTCCAAGGTAGATACTGAACAGTGAAAAATTAGTGTTATTGTTAAGATTATAGATATATTTACTTTTTGATCAAATTTTTCATATGTTTGTCTTTAGCTTTGATGAAATATCCCCCATATGTACAGAAAGTTATGTAAAATAATATTTTGATTAGATTTCCAGACACTTTTTCTCGGTATATTTTAATTTGTATGATTCTTTGATTTAATTATACTCATAAAATCATATTTATGTCTTATCTATCAGATCGTGTAAGTTTAAAATACATTTCTAATCTTGAGTAATGAAGGTTATTTAAAGTGTATGCCCCTTCCATTAACTGCAATACGTTGAGCCCTATTGCCCAGAACTTATTGCTGGATAGCATTACTGCCTTATGCTTGACATTTATTGAAACCTATTTATAAAACTTATAGTAGTTTTCGTTCTTTTCAAAAAGGGTTAAATTGAAAGATATTTTTTCGTATTTTTAAACATTATATAGGGCAAAAAAAATCATCTTTTGCTGAAAAATTGCATTAAAAAGTTGACCAGATATTTATTAATGTTTATGTTGTTTAGCACACATATTTATCACACATGTTATCCACAGCATACTTTACACATATTTGATCTCTACAACTATTCTATGTTTACTCTTTTCTGTCAGTCTCTCGCAAATTTCAGCAGGAAGTAAAAAGTAAAAACTAGGTGTCAGTAATGTCTATCCTGCGTAAGTTTAGAAGTGACAACTATAAAAATGAGAAAGTATGAGTGGTTTGGTTTGGCTTCGTTTGGAGCGCTAAGGTCAGCTTTTTGCTACACAAGGGATAATTAGAACGGGACCTACAGTTTAAAGCCGATTCCGAACGGCTACAAACATCCATGCGTACAGTCGGACTCGAACCCACAGGATCTGAACCGAACGCCATCGAACTAGCATTTCGGCCATCACCTGGCAGAAAGTATGAGTGAAGCGACATATTTTAAGTTGCTTTAGCCGAAAAAAAGTTTTAAATGTATTATAAAAAAGCCTTGATTCCATTCCAAATGAACTGCTATATAGTTTTGGTACATTCGATAAGTTTTTAAAAGATTGAGAGATAAGAATTAAGCTTAGTTTGTCTAATCTATGATCTCCTTGGTGCTAATTGCTGCTATGAGTGTTGAGTGTAATTAAAAGTTATTAGGTTAAACTTGAGATCTCTAGATGTATTAAATAAGTTTTTTACGTGTTAATTTGAGCCTACGTTTTTATAAGCCTCCGAAATACCCACAAATATCAAGCAGCTTACAAGAAGCTTGTGGGAAATACATACCGGAAAGACACACCTTTTTCATAACAATTACTTTGTAATTATGGATATTAATCAGATTCCCCCCCATTTATTTTTTATTTTAAGAAATTAAGAAGTTACGTGTTCATGTAATTTAGTTATGGCTTAAGTTAACAGAAATTTTATAATTTTATATTTTTCAGAGTGTGGATTGCGTTGGGAAATAATCTGAGCTTTAGTTCAACAAAATTCTTCAACTTTCTTTTGCCTTACTTTTAAAATTTTGGGAGAGCAAGTGCAAAATAAGATGAATATCAAAAGTTGTAGTTATCTAACTTACCACATTTTATCTAATAATGATGTTTGGCTGATGTGGTGAAGTGGGTCACGATCGTATAGTTTAAAGAAAAAATTATAGGCAAAGACATACCTATACCAATTTCTTTATTTTATGAAGAGCTGATTACTTTGTGGGGTAGCAGTGTGTCGCATCATAGAAAAACCATAGAGAAACTTTAATATGAATATAAATAGTACAGGATTTATTAATAATACATGAGAAAAAAAAGAAGTATTTTTTTTCAAAATTTGAAGACAGTAGTAGATTTTTATCGTTGTAATTCCCTATAGTAACTTAAACTGTACTCTAAATAATGCATTCCATATTAAATATACATGGTATAGATAACAGATAAACAAAAGGAGAAAATTACCGCAGAGACCTCAATGTTTTCATTGTATTTAAAAACTATATAAACCAGTAATATTAGAAGGCCTTATTTGAATAGTGGTCCAACTCCACTTTTAAGAAAATGGAGTTAGCCTCCCTTTTATGTTCATACAAGTCATTTCTATCTTATTTTTAAACTGGTATACCCCAAGATTATTTCTGCTGCCAAGAGAGGCCATTACAAATCAGACTCCAGCAGTCATTTCTCAGCACTCATTATACTTTAAGGCTTTGCATCTCAGAATGAACAAAAATGTAGTTGGACCACTATTTAAATAAGGCCTTCATTTATTGAAAAATATAAACATTACTTATAGCTGGATACTATACAAAAGCATGATTCATGCTTAAAAAATGTAATGTATAGTTAAGTTATCAAGAAAATAAGCATAAACACCTCTTTTCCCGTTAAATAGTTTTGTTTGTTAGGAATGCAACTCCAGTTGAATATTGTCATTGGACACTGTAGTGTACCAACTGCAAATTCGATGAGTCATAATTTTAGACCTGACTGAAGGATTTGCCATCTGCTCCCAAGCGGTAGAACTAACGATACGTCCCGGATTCGATGCTCGTCTCTGCAAATCCACCACCGTGTTCACTAATGGTGGCCGAGGCACGTAAAATAGCTCGTGGCTGCTATGTCCTCCAAGTTCTCAAATTTACCTCTGGAGGTGCGGGGTCAAGTGTTCCGGTCTCGTCACTTGACTCGGTTCAAAATTACGGGACCGGTCATTTAGCCAATTTGGACTCTGACCCTTGTGGTGCTAATTCGAAACAGGAGCCGCCTCTTTCAGCTCAATAGCCTATTAGGGCCTGTTGAATGGAACCTCCAACCAGGGGGCATTGGCAACAACAACAACAACAACAACAACAGAAGAACTAACGATAATGCATTGGAATAGAATATATAACAAATACTCATAGCAGAAAATATATTACAATGTTTGAAATGATATTATTAAAACTAAATTAAATGAATTATGATAAAATAGTGTGAATTATGCCTGAAAAATGAAAGAGATGGGTGTGGGTATTAAATATGCTTCATTACAATACAAGGGATACGCCGTCCCATCTTATGGATATGCAGCCTTGTTTTTACTGACAACCGGTCGCTCGACAGCTACCCCGCTCGGAGAACACCCTCAGGAACAAATTAAAACCTCAAACGCTCTACAACGAGCGGAACATCCACAAATTTCGCATCCAACTCTTTACTCACCACGGAGCCTCCATACTGCCATTTGCATCGATTTAACCCCAGTCGACTTTATTGAAATCAAGGAACAATCTTTTTACACACATATAGCTCATCGCTTTATTAACAAACAATTAATAGAGAAACAAAACAAATTAGTACAAGTTTAGTACAGACACAGAACACTTGCAGTGGTAACACACACAAAAAAACCCCAGAAAAATAAGTTAACCACATTGACTATACACAAGCATAAACAATATTGCCTATTTCATTAATAAATAAAAATACAATATATCTTATCATCATCGATTCCAAGCAAATCCAAATACTTCTATAAATATATATAACTTGTATATTAGATATGAACTTTCCCATTTAACTACAATATATGTACATAAAATATCTACAATAATACAACGCAAAATAAATCACAATTTACATACAATATATCAACAATAATCCAGTCACAATATATATACAAGAGTATAAGACAACACTGACTAATAAATACATAAATTTGGGTGTATAGAACTAACGTCGTAATTATGCTTCATTGTAATAAAAATAAAACTTTAGAGTACAATTTATTGTATAATTAATGGATAATACACCATATGCAGATTAGACTATCAAAATGTTTACCCGCTATCTTTTTACTCTGTCGTTTTATGTTATAAATATTTCATTCATCCTCAGTGAACCACTCAGGGAATAGATACTAATGGGATGAATATGGTCTATGAAAACTCTTCTAATATGCTTCATTCATTACACGTCAGCTACATTCATGATTACACATCACAGTAACTTTAGTAAAGGTACCTCTTCACTCTTTCATGCAGAAGTTCTTTCATAGAGTAGCTCAGCAGTCAAATACAAGACTATTACCTACATCTGAATACTAAAATTTGAACAAAAAATTAAACAATAAACGTAAACATTAATATTTTGCCGACTTTTTTACACAATTTTTCAGCAAACAATGATTTTTTATTTTTTTTTGCATTATATAATGTTTATAAAATACAAAAAAAAATATTTTGCAATTTGAGAAACCCTTTTTGAAACGAACGAAAAATACTGCAAGTTTTCTAAACTGATTTGAATAAAAAACAAGCATTAGTCTAAAGCAGTATTGCTTATAAATGCTAGCTAGCAATACGTTTATTTATTTGTTGTACAAATAACATTTTACTGGAAATAAATTTATAATATTTTCATAATTGAATGTCCCTGATACCCTTATGTGAATAAACATTGACATTATAAAAACGTGTTTAGTTTTAAGTTTAGTATGATTTTAATTTCTAAAAATATTAAATTTGAATTGGACGTAAGAAACTACGAATGCATTTTCTAAAATTATTAAAGGTGTTTATTTGGTATAATGTTTTTATTTTGTATAGAGCAAGAAAAAAATTTAACTAGTGAATGTTATTTTGCTAGCTTGTGGAGTGCACAAAACAACTGGATATATTGCTATTAATTTCTAAAAATGTTAAATTTGAATTGAACGTAAGAAACTACGAATGTGATTTTCTAAAATTCTTAAAGGTGTTTATTTGGTATTATGTTTTTATTTCGTATAGAGCAAGAAAAAAATTTAACTACTGCATGTTATTTTGCTAGCTTGTGCCGTGCACAAAACAACTGGATATATTGCTTAACAAAATAAATAGTTCTTTCTCTCGAAACAATTAATGACCCATGTAAGAAGACATAAGAAATCTTAATTCTCAGGCTGTGTCATATATATATTAATCATTCATTCCCTGTGAGCTCATTTCTTTCGCTTTTTATTTTAGCAGATACGAGTAACCAAAATGTTTATAGTTTTCGTTTATTTTTATTCTCTGCTGCACGAGCAATTCCTAAGTTATAACAGGTAAAATATTTAAAACGATATCATTTTTAACAAGTTTACAATGTTTGTAATTTTTAAATACTTAAGGGCTTATTTATTTTACATCAAACTACTACACCATTTTATTTCAACAATATTAATCAACGACTGATCCTGCTTACTTTCACATTAAGAATAAGTGTGAACCTTCTTTACATGCAATTTATTACCCCGTTGTGAAACATTTCTAAAAACTCTAATTTAGGTAATTATGTGGAAGTTAAATAATAACAGTCTTTAGAATTTAGAAATGTATTTCAAACAATATATATATATATATATATATATATATATATATATATATATATATACGTACATATTTCTAGATACATATAGAGACTATCAAAATTTTTTTTCCTCATTAGTAGCTACGATTTGTCACTTAAAGAGTAGAAGTGAGCGAAAGTGATTTCAAGATTTGGTTGTGAAAAAAAAAGGCAGCGGCATACAATGAAAATATTTGTAAAAATGAAGCGTTCTTTTAAGTACCCAATAACTCCTTTAAAAAATATCCGAGATTAAGACATGTGGACTTAAGAGGGTTCCTAGTAACATAATTTAAGGAAACATTACAAACAGTTGCATGTTTATGAAAAATAATTTCACTTGAAAAAATATTCAGCGTTGTTGAAAAATAATTAAATGAATAAGAAATATTGGGCTTGCCAACTTTCTGCGTTGTTGCCAAAAAGAAAGAAAAATGCATGTGAAAGTAAATCGGCTGAAAAACTAAAGTTTCTCACATCACTGAAATAGTTCAGTTGGTTAAAGACTGGCTATGAAGTTAAGATACCGGGTTCAATGCCCAGTTCTTGACGGGAGTCATTATACACAATGAAAACATTTTTATGCAATATATCCACTTTTAATTTTTTAAACCATAAACGGGAATCTAAGTTTTTAAAAAAAATTTTATGAAGAAATATACATTAGATTACAATATATATTCATAAATTATCATGACTAAATAGTATTTGTCAAATAAAAAAAAATAAAAAAAATCCCTGTTCCTTTAATATCAGTATTAATGAACCTTAGAACCATAAATAACAGAGGTATAAATCCCAAGGGTTGCATTAATCTCTTCCAGCTTTGAATTTCTTTGAATGTTTGGCGTTTTCCTTTTATTTTGCCTTTTACACGTCATCTTTACATTTATCACCTTTTGGATCGGGTTGCTTTATTGACTTGAAATATTGCTTTAACTTTAATATGAAAAATTAGATTTCGTAAATTCATTTCCATGTTTATTTTCATGGATAGCTGTTTCGCTTGCAGTGACCTAGTATAATCTATCATTCTTTTTAGCCGCTGCTTTTTTCTTCTCTTTAGATATAACTTTATTTTCACACAAAAGTTAACCGCTTCATTTCTCTCTTTGATTTTTAAACTAACAAATGCAATCTGGTACAAGATGAATGATTTTTTTAACTTTATAACTGATGATGACAAATTAGCTATCTATCGTGGTCTATGTCAGAGAGTGAAAATAGATTTTTCTCATTTAATATTTAATGTTTGAGGAAAAAATATATTGGTATTTAATTAGCATAAAAACTTTCTTAACCTCCTTTCTAAAACACCGGACGCTTCTATTTTATGATACTATTATATATGCAGAGAGTCCGGGCTAAAAGTATTCAAAAGTTATGAATTATTTTTACGGAAATACCCATTAGAATTTAAAAAAAATTAAATTGAAAGAACATTTCACCAAGTTTTAATATCAATCATAGATTTTGATCATAGGACCATAGATTTCGATGTGTGCACCTTTTGAGGTACAACAAACGTCTAAATGGTAATCCAGTTCTCTCCAAGTGTTTCGTAGCCTATCAGGAGTTATTTATTACATGAGTTGCTTGAATGATACGCTTCGTCAGCTCAACCAGAGTTTCAATTTTTTGTTTATACACAACGGATTTAATAAATTCCCAAGCAAACAATTCTAATAATTTCTGATATATTACAAATCACTTGGAGACAACTAGATTACCATTTAGACGTTAATAATGCTATAAAAGGTGCACGCATCGAAATTTTTGATACTATGATCGAAATCTATGACTGATATTAAAACTTGGAGAGATTTTCTTTCTACATAAATATATATTTTTAAATTTTAATGTGTAGTTCAGTAAAAATAGGTTATGACATTTTGATACTTTTAGCCCGGAGACCCTGTATTGCTAACAGGAAAAATGGCCAGAAGAGAAAATTACTTTGAAAGCAATATGATTGTGAATTAGAAAAGTATTTAAAAAATTTTAGTGCAAATTGAAACATTTTTAAAATTCTATCTGAAAATTTCTCATAAACTTTAATTTTTAACTCACAAATGCAATCTGGTACCAGATGAATAATTTTTTTTAATTTATAACTGATTAGCCCAGTAGCTGGGTTCAAATAAATGGCCTTACCGAACAAAAGATCGGGTATTATATTTTTTACCCTACTTGTATATGTTTAGTCCAGTAGTGGAAAACCGAGTTTTACAATTCGAAAGACCTCGGCGGAATTTTCTGTGGCCTAAAAACAATGAAATATTTTTACTTTTTTTGGTTTTTTTTAAATATCTTAGCAAGGGTTGGTTTTAGAGCTTAGATTGCATTGTAATCTTAAAGAAGACAAAATTTTAAACAAATCTTACTTTTAGATCTTTTTTCTAAACCCAATAGCAAGCGAGCTACAGCGTCAGGAAATTGGAATATTTTATTCAACTTGTCGAGAAAGACGCAAACTTACTTCTCTAACACACTAACTCGTACAATTGCTATATTTATATCCATATTTGAGAAATACACAATATGTGTATTACAAAATATATATTTTTTTACTCCCACATACTTGAATAGTGTGCATATTTATATAATTATGTAGACAAACTACACATTTGTCAATACATAAGAAATTAAATACAAAAATCGGAGTCTTCAACATCCATAAAAACCGTTTAAATACTTTAGATACATTAGAAAAAAGTTTAAATACATTAGAAAATCTAGCAGTAGCGAAATAATATATAGAAGAAATTACATAAAAAATAATTATTATTATGTAATTATAAATGATGCAATAACTGTACTAAAATTGAAATATTTCAAATTAAATAACATTCTTCATATCCATTGTTTTTAGCTGTTTCGATCATCTGGGGTGGACATCATCTCTATGTTTGGTGATACGTCATATTCATCCTCTAACTCATGAGGCAATTCAACTACATTTGTACATGTGAGGTCACTGCAGTGCTTACACATATTTGTGCATTTCAACCCTGCTTTTCGACAAGTCAATGCATCAGTACAACCCTTTTTGCAAGAGCAAGAAAGAACTTTGAGCAGCGACTCAGGTGCTGGATCTTTGATCATTGCAATAGGCTGCAAGCCATGAGAAGTGTGTACCCACCCCCACTCTTCTGGATTTTTACATTTCTTAACCAATTTTGTACTTGGTGATAAGCTCGTAGTGAATGTTGGCGAGCAGAAACTTGAGTTGGTGTAGCCTGGAGAGATCAAATTTGCTCTTTGTTCCAGAATTCATAAATAACTGATACAGCAGTGTGTCGAGAGATTTTTCAGTGCTCATTTCACGACTGTACAATGCCAAAAGAACTCTTTCTCCTGCATAGGGAAATTTGGTACTATCCCATTGTTACCTTTTCAGAGTAGAACAAATTGAGTAGCATCATTATTGAGGACCTTGGTGAAATCATTTATGCAGTTGAAGTTTTGCCAAGCGATTTAATGTCGATTTATAAAAATTGCAATGCGATGAGACCCCAGGTTGGAATGGCTTTATGGAAGAAATTGCATGTATAAAACAGTACTGTAAATCACAAATTATGTTTCTTCCTTTTAACAATTCTCCTCCCTCAAACTATGATACCGTGTACAGTGCTCTATTTGTGCATCTAATGAATGTAAGACATAGCCATTGTGTTGTGACCTTCGATAAGCCCCTTTATTGGAAAGCTCAGGCAATCATTTCCTTAAGTTACAAAGAATCTGAGATTGGGTCCAAACTGTCCGTTTGGGGGGGGGGGGGGCTTTCATCTACTAATGTCATTCACGGATCATGGGAGCAGTAGGATACATCATGGATAGCGGTGGGTTGCAGGACTTATTGAAGATTGCCTATGCTCGGGCATCAATTGAGAAACTGATGACGGGTCATGTATATTCGAGAGCTGTGAGGTCTCACATGATGTGCCACTTGGCAATTGCAAAGATCGTTCTTTCGAAAATTGAGATTTCAGATGAAGAGCAAGATGTCACCAGTGACGCAGACTGTTCTCTTTTTGAATCACATACTGCTGTACAAAGAATTGTGAAGAAGTTTACTCATAAATTAGGAGAGCTGGAAAATAATGGATCTACAGAAGAACTATGTGTGCAATATTTTCGAATGGTAACGTTGATAAAGCAATTCATCCAAGCAGAGAGAAGTGTAGACTGGAAGATTCATGTACTTTGGGTGAAAAGAATGCTGCCTTACTTCCATGCAAGTGGCTATTTTTTGTATGCAAAGTCTGTAACACTGTACTTGCAGAACATGCTTGTCTTACACAATAAGATGAGTCCTACAGAGTACAAGAATTTTGTAGAAAATGACTTTTTTACCATTCGGCGTTCTGAAAAGTACTCTTTGAACGCATAATTAAATACTCCACTACATTTAGTTAGAGCTATTTTTTCTTCAAACAGGTACTTTCCCGAAAAAACACAATTATACCGAAAATCGCACTTACTAGAAAAAGTTGAAAACATGACGGCAACTTTGGGAGAATCTAGTAACCTTGTAACCGAAGTAATTTGTATGTGTTGGTACCCATTTTACGCAGAATTTAATGCTATAAAAATTTTATATTACAGTTTCTTTGATTGGATGAACCGGTTTTAATTTATTTTGAAAAAACTGAAAAAATACCTCTTTTTCACTCAGTTTTTTTACCTAATCACCAGCGCTCGCCTCGGCGGAGGAGGAAAACGCAGGATATTCATATTTGACCTAAAATAAAGTGATTAAAAAGTTTCCACCTTTGTTTGAATTATTTCAGAATCCGGGATTTTTCCCCCTGCCTACTGGCCTGAGGGGGAATTATATTAATAGAATACAACGCTCTTCGGATAGGTCTAACACAAGAAGAATAAACGTGAGGAGTGTAGGAGCCTCGCTAGATAATTATATAAATATGCACACTATTCAAGTATGTGCGAGTAAATAAATGTTCAATTATTATGTTCAATTGTATTTTGAATTACTTATTTTAAATATAAAACAGAAATTATACATTTAAGCGAAAAATTAATTTCATAGTTCTGCGCGCAAGCCAGTATACAATAAAAATACTTAAAAAACAAGGTATATCTAAAACAGTTTAAAAAAAATTACTTAAATTCATTTTGAGAGTTGAAAATTTGTTTATTAAAATAAATATATCAATTTATCATATACATAAAATTTGAGAAAACTGGGAGTAAATTGATATAGTTACAAAGAGTCAAAAATTATGAAAATATGACGTATTTCCTCGACTTAACAGTCGTGAGTCCCCTTAACAGCGAGAGGAACTGCATCGGTCAGCACCTGAGACTGCTTCTTCCCAAAATTCCGCTGAACATGTTGACACAGGCTCTGGCCCTCTCACTTCGTCTCTGTGAGTCTCTGCGGCTGTTGTCAGGCGCTCCTATATATACCTCTTGGGTTTTTCATGGTTTCCCACGCTTCGGCGACAGCAGACGAACGGTCAACGGACGGCCATCCTTTCAGTTCCCACGGAGGAATCAACTTCAAGCGCCGTTCGGTCGTGGGGCAAGCGCCACTCGGTCTCGCGTTTTGTGACCTGCGTTTCGAAAACATAGAGACGGACGGCATGTTGTCTTCCGCCACACTGCAGTCGGGACGTCAGTTGAATTCAGTCACATATATTAAAGCCAATTTACACCACATGCTTACATTTCCCCTGGAACCCCCCCCCCCTCGTCTTCTCGGAATCAGGCCTTCCAAGAAAGAGAGCGCATGGGTCCGGGAATCTCTTCCCAGGAAAGAGCCGCGACATTACAATACATACGAATACTACTTTTAGCATTGCATGAAAGAAAATGTATTCTTTAACTTTGTTTGAATGGTTGTAAACTTTTTAAAAATATTATTGAGTTGTTATTAATGACAGTTTTTGGAAACGTATAACAGGAACACAGCTCATTAATATCTATTCTAAAAAAAGTTAGCCTTATTTTTTTATAATGTATATCAAGAATATGTGTGTTCCTTCATATCGGTAGATGTCAAATTTTTTTTTTAGAAATCCTAATCTTCTGTTTATTAATTATTTTGAAACTATTAAAATCCCTTTTTCTCATTAAAATTACATTAAAATAAAAGTTTTCTATGATGAGTTTATCCTGTAATTTAAAAATAATTTTAATAAGTAACGTTTACTTATTACATAATGTTTGCACACACACACACACACACACACGCACACATGTAAGATTTGCGACATCAAAAACCTAATATCATAATATGCGTAATCATATACAGCCATAATTCATGTATGAGTCACATGTTACACATGCAATAGCTTAGGCTAGTGTCGTACATTTAGCCTTACACAATGATTTCAAATTTAAAATAAATAGTAAAGCTTTCTTTACAAGTACTCACGTTATGTTCTCTAAATATTCTTTAGAAGTTTATTCTGTAATTAGTATTTATATGAAGGATTGTGCATAGAATTTAAGGTTCAAACGATTAAAAATATATTCATATGTATATAACAATGTATAACACGTGTATAACACGTGGTCATTCCGTCGTCCACATGGGTTGTACGACTCACCAAAGGCGAGTTCCCCTGTGCAGTGGATTTGAACTCAGAGAAGTGGGTTCACCGAATAACTTTTTTTTTCTCTGTGTATTTCAATACTACGGAATGTTATTATATTGAATAGGGTCAAAGCAATCAGTTAGGGCAAATTTAATAATTCATACTAGTATGCGTTTATAGGCAAATATTAATTTTCAAAAACCCTTATATTTAGGTTTATTTCGCTTCTGTAACACAGCCGCTTAAATAAGAAAAAACCATTAAATCGCACAAAATTGAGTTTCTATTCCACAACCGGGGAAAAAAAAGAAGAAATGCTGGAAAGAAATTCTTTCCTCTACAGATCCTGCTTCGAACCAGAATCACACCTAGAAACTTTCTTTTTATTTTTTTCGTTCTTCCTTCGGGAGACGCTATCCACCTTGTACTAAAATCTCAGTCCGGAATCGAAAGGCTTGTCCCTGTCTCAAAGAGTGACACCGATGCAAACTTCCGAATTGGTTGAAAAAGATAAGAAAAATGAAGAAAAGGAAATCCTTTCAATTCTGTTTCCCATTTGCTGCAATTCACATACTGCGGTAGGAAAACCGTCTGATCAGTTTCTTATTGTTTTGGTTAAAGATTTCAGCGTAAATAAAGTTCTCAGAGTAGAATATCTTACTTTTAAGTCTCAATCATACATATATTTTGAATATAGAAAACGACGTCAGTCAAATACTGTGCTGAAATAATGTTTGTTATATTTTTTGTTAAAGATTTCTTTTGGAAAAAAGCTCTAATTATTAAACAAACTGGTTGTTACGCGTTAAAACATGACGGCTGGATAGTGAATAAATGTACTAATACACAAATTATACTCAACACGTCATTGCCAAATGCTGAAAATCATAATGTTAAGAATAGAGAAAACAACTTTAAAAAATTACTGATCAACCCAATTAAAATAAATATGGTTACTCAACAACGCGAAATAAGCAATTTTTATGAGGTTTAATTCTTTATCTCACAAACATAATTAAAAATAAAAATGGCAGAAAAGCAGCTAGAGAGATTCCTCGGAATAAACAAATTGACGTGTTTAAGAGGCCTCGTACTTAGTAAGTATCTAAAGCCAGATTTAAACATTCCACTGAGCATGCGCAGAAAGCAATTTTCTAATTTTAAATTATCGCTAATTAATAGAAATTGCGGTTACAAAAATCAAAGTTGACACATCTATAGATTGAAGTCTTTCGTTTAAGACCAAAATGAAGTAAATTTATGCAGTAGTTTTCTCTAAAGGACTGCTCAAAGAATAGTCTTAGCATATTAAAAATATAGATACTTTTTTTAAAACGTTTTGATCATACATCTTTTGAAAAGGAAATCTTTTCAATCCTGTTTCCCATTTGTTGGAATTCACATAGCGTAGTTCGAAAGCGTCTGAACAGTTTCTTATTGTTTTGCTTAAAGATTTCTGTAATAATAAACGTCTAGAGTGGAATATCGTACTTTTATGACTGACGTATACATATATTTTGAATATAGACAAGGACGCCTGTGGAATACTGTTATACAACTGTGTGAAAGATTGATAATATTTCAGTTTATTGATTTCTGCAGAAATAAAGCTCCCATAGTTAAAAAAAAACCTTTTCAATGTTTTTCTCGTACGTATTTTGAACAGAAACAATAAATTTATTCATATTTGATATAAAAGAGGTCTACAGAGGAAGATTCAGAGCTAATGATACACTGATAATCTTTAAAAAATCCATGGTTATAATTAGTTTATAATTTGAATTCTAGAATCGTTATTCCTGAAAATTATTGAACTATCAATGTTAGTTCATCGCCCCTGGGAGTGTTCGATCAAAATTCAGGTGGCATCAATTGAGTGATGTCGATTCACCCGTATGGTGATCCCAGATAAGAACGAGTCATCATTTTCCATGGTATACAGTGCAAATGACTCAGGGTAAGTACCTCCCCATTAGAAAAAAAAGTCTCTTATACATGCAAAAGTATAATGCGCAATAAATAATTATCTATTTTAAAAACATTAAAACAAAACGGAAACAATCACAGATTTCCTTTCTCGCTCTCATTAAAAACAGAGTATTATAAAGAAATTACCAGAATTTCCAACATTTACTAAAGCTTTGATTCATTTGAGATTCACGAATCGCCCCCAAAACTAAATTCCCACTACCTATATATTTATCTTAATAACTTTTCTATAACTTATTTTACCTTCAGACAACTCAGCAAATACCTCGAATACCCATAGGGGCAGATGCGTGTGAATAAATTTGAAACATTTGAAGGAAAGATGGAGCGAAAAAGATTATTAAACGTGCAAAGGAAGAAACTGCTATGCATATCCCCAGTTACGCCAATTTCTCGGGTAAATAGCCTTCTGGCGTAAAGTGTAAGAAGGATAAATGTGTTAATAATTTCATAGACCTTGTCAATATTGATATTGGTTTTTGAAAACATTCAATTTAGTTTAGTTTACTCCTAATTCTGAAATTGATTTATAAAGTTACGGAGTTGATGCACCTAGTGTGATTGTGTTAATGTACACATGCCAGTTTATATTTGCTTGGTAAACAACCTGGCTATTCTCAAAGGACCTTCCAAGGCATCTTTTTTAACAATTTTCGAATACAACTGCATTTATCGAAAGTGACAATTGGAAATATATTTAATCTACAAAGGTTAAAAGTACTAACGCAGAAATTGAATAAAAATTTTAAATTTATATAAGAATATTCCGTGGAAGGAAGTCAAATGTCGTAGAGCATTTAGAAATGAGCCAAACTTAAAAAAAAAGATGTGATAAACTATAAATTTCAGAAATTAAATTTCTTTTCACCATCCTTCATGTTGAAAAAAAACTCTTCAGAAGAAAAAAACAGATTCCGAGATAAATCTTTGATAACTTTATTTAGATCACGCAAACAAACCGAAAGGAAAATTCATAAGAACCTAATTAAAGATATAAGTATAGAAAATAATCTACAATAACTATAAATTACCTTGATGATATATAAGCACATAAAATATCATCGTTTAGAATTCATTAGTGTCATAATTTAGAATAGGTGTTATTCTAAAAAAAACTGGAAAAAAAATTCTTCAATGTTAGTAATAAAATTTGTTCATAAAAATAAAACTTTATATCCAACAATCTAAATAGGATTGGCATTACTATTATAAATTTACAGCCTAGAGGACTTTAATATAATGCATATATTAAAGTCAAAGATGCATTTGACTGTTAACTGTCAAAGATGCATTTAAGAACGCTACTTCTTGGCACTTTTAAATGTCATTCAAATTTGTAGTAGACGGGAATTTGAAATGGTTAACAAAATGTCACAGTATTAAGTAAGTTTTATGAACGATTATTATAAAGCTTCTGGCCCCTATATAGAAAGCTGTATAGGCTTTTAAAATTCAGGAATTTAGTTTCTTTCTTATTTCTAGTGTAGATATTGCACTAATCTTTCGTTCTAGTTATCATTCTTTAGTATCGATGAAACTTTTTAATCGATCGTTATAGAATACCACGGAAGAACGTCATGATATATATATATATATATATATATATATATATATATATATATATATATATATATATATATATATATGCTGTGTCATCAAAATTTACGGAAGCTAGCATGGTCACTGATAATTTCAGTGTAAAATCTTTTAATATCAACTTTATAAATTTTATTGTCCACGTTGTTATTGTTCCAAGGTACTAACTGTTACTGAGGGAAATTAGATTATAAGTCTAAAGTAATAATCAATCCATATATCGTAACTCTCCTTTTTTATTTTGGGAAACCAGCCTGTTTTATTTTGGGAAATACTATCTCAGTTATTCCGAAAACAATGCATCTGATATCGCTAAGATTGGCGTTTAATTTCACTTACTTAATATTCATTTATACTAATTATATTTGATTCGTTTTCATCAATGGAAGAGTAATCATTCCCAAAATGGCATATTTAACCTTAATATATATTAAAAAGGTTAGCAGAAATAGGGTTCACATTGTACCCTATAATGACCTATGCGTCTGATATCGCGAAGTTGGCCGATCAGTTTTACTTACACACCATTTATTTATAGACATGAGATGTGACTCCTTTGTATCAATGGAAGAATGATCGTTAACAAAAGGGCATTGTTAACATAAAAATAAATTAAAAATCAAAGTTCCCAAGCATAAGTAGGCTCACATCCATATGTTAATCCACTATGAAACAATGCATCTTATAACGATAAGATTATTGTTTAATTTTATTTACATACCATTAATTTATACTAATTTAATGTGACTCGTTTGTATCAGTGGACGAATTCTTGTTCTCAAACTGTCATTATTCACACAAAAATAAGTTAAAAAATAAAGTTGTCAAGCATAAAGTAGGCTCACATCCACAGGGTAATCCACTATGAAACAATACATCTTATATCTTTAAAATTATTGTTTAATTTTACTTTTATACCATTAATTTATACTAATTTAATGTGACTCGTTTGTATCAGTGGAAGAATTCTTGTTCTCAAACTTTCATTGTTAACACAAAAAAAAGTTAAAAAATAAAGTTGCCAAGCATAAAGTAGGCTCACATCCATAGGGTAATACACTATGAAACAATGCATCTTATATCTTTAAAATTACTGTTTAATTTTACTTACATACCATTTATTTATACTAATTTAATGTGACTCATTTGTATCAAAGGAAGAATGATCGTTCACAAAATGACATTGTTAACATAAAAATAAATTAAAAAAACAAAGTTACCAAGCATAAAGTAGGCTCTCCTCCATTTTGTAATCCACTATGAAACGATGTCTCTTATATCGATAAGTTAATGTTTAATTTTACTAAAATACCTTTAATTTATACAAATTTAATGTGACTCGTTTGTGTCAGTTGAAGAATGATTGTTCCAAGAATGATATCGTTAACGTAAACACATGTTAAAAAACATGGAGTAACTAAGCATAACGAGTGCTAACATCGTCAGGACAGTGAAGGGAATTCGAAATGTACGTCTCCAAGGAAATAAGAGAGCATATACATATCAGAGCAATTTTTCTTGCCGATATAAAACTTTACTCGAAACTACACCTGTTTTTATTAATTACTATTTATGTTTGTTTCGGAAATGAAGGCATGGAAAAAGCACTAGTTACTATACGTCACACACTATTGTTACTATATTTAGAGTTATTTTTTTATCCAGTTGAAAGTTTCTCAATTTTTTTTACTGCTATGAATATGATTCACAGAAATAAGACGCTATTCATTTATTCCTCCCCTGAATTACAGTTAGAATAGTAAATAGGATTATTACAAATAGAAAAGCAAACGTTAAAATAAACTGAAATTAAATTTTCTATGACATTCGAAAATGTAATTTTAAATTCTCAATGAAATATTCACGTTCAAGAATAAACAATGATATGATTGAATAATAAATAGAAGGAAAAAAAAAACATTTTCTCCTGGATAAGAAAAAAAAAGGCAGAGAGAATGGGAACAAAATCATTTCTTTTGTGCATTTATTCGCGGAAATAAATTCACTGTAAATAATGAAAGTGGAAATTGTTGACAGGAAGAAATTTACACAGATTTTTTACGCTTCATCATATCGAAAAATGGGGTAATCACCAAAACTAGATGGTATTTTCGAATATCATGCTTCATTTGTGCATTGTCATTCTCAGTTAAACAAATAACTGAATTACATAAATATTTTTGCTTCACTTTTTTTTAAAAATAAAGAAAACCGTCAAAAGGTGTACGTAATTTATTTAGCGAATGCAATAGTGCCGAATCTGCGGTAAATCGAAGCATTTAGACAACTTACTGATATGGCAGACAGATAATAGCATGCCACGTTGATCCCATGTCTCCTAGAATGGAGTCAGATGTGAATCGGATAACAATGGGGTAAGTATAATATAATATTAATTTATATCAGTCTCATATCAGTTTTCTCGTGTAGAAATTGAGTCTCATGAAGAATAAAATCTATATTCCACAATCGAAAAAAAATGTACCACTGGAGACAAGAGACTCTCTAAATTCATTTCATATGCACCGCATTAAAGAAGGAATACCACAATTACCGAAAAGTTATATAATATGCAAACGTAGAGGGATGAGCTAGCTGCAATGCCATTATTAAAATGCTCAATTCCTGTAAAGTTTTTCAAGGAAAGGAATACTTAGAATTAGCCCAACAGCATTTCCTCGTAGCCTACGCATCCCCTCTACGCCTTGATAAATATCTGCCTCCCTCGTACTCGTGATTACCCCTGAATATCTTTGCCATTGTTAAAACACTTTCAGGGGCACCGTTAGCACAGTGCAAACGCATAAATCTAATCTTATTTTCACTTGCATCCAATGTATTCTAGATAAATGAGCAGAAAAAATGTCTAATGCAGCCATCTGTTATCCGTTTAAAGAAGTAAAAACATTTTGCAATCTTTAATTGTAAAAATTTTCAAGATTTTTTAGGTTAAAAAAATCGGGAAAAAAATCTGCACTGTGAAAACGGTTGAGGTTGTTGGCCCTAAAACGGTTAAAAAAAAATCGAATTCTCAGACTCATTTTCAAAATTCAATTAAGATTACTTCATTCAAGGACAATATATACTCAACCGTTGGCACTCGGCCTCTATGCTGCATCATAACTATCCATAGGTTCTTCACTCAATACCGAAATCAGAATACAAATACTTTATTTTTTTCCCTTAAAAAGAGAGGAAAATCAAGGAACGTTTTTCTTTCTCAGGGACCTTAAGTTGGAACAGCCCTTGTGGGACTTTATACAGTCTCGACCACATAGCACTCCCACGTACAAAGGGGAATGAATTTGCATAAAGTTTTTTATTTAACTGCGAACGAAAGAAAATTTCTTGGTAAAAAGAGAGGAAGTTCTAACAGCACGTTCCAGTCAGAATTGATCATCTGAAGAAAAATTTATTGGGCTATTTGAAGAGGGTTCGCCTACTTTCCCAACAGATTTCAAAGCCTAAAAAATGTGAATGGCATACTAGATGTTTCTACTAGCAGAAAACTGTATTATCAAATACTTTATCGTGCTGAAAGCTAGCAAGTGAGTTATTTCCCTGACGTACGAACACATCAAGAAAACTGTAATTTCGTCTACTCTAGCCACTTGTATTAATTAGAAACATATCCTTTTTTTTAATCTCAAGCGGAGAAAAGAAAGCGATAAACAATCAGTATAAGTTACATTTTTAATTAGAACTACATATACAAAATAATAAGCAATTCGTCTGTAATTACTTTGTAATTTTAGTTTATTACCCCATAAACAACCGCAAAATATTCAAATTTCGTTAATTTTACTAGGACTCTTAACAAGTCATCTATTTTTCTTCTATATAATTAAATAGCTTTTCAGTTCTCTAAGAATATAGTTTAGTTTTACAAATAAATAAATAAGATAATATTTACTGCGGATCATACGGGCCAATTTAATAGCTTATCTTCTATGGAGTCTATTAATAAAAGTCTTTCTTTTTTTTGTATAATTAAATAGCTTTTCAGTTCTGTAAATATATAGTTTAGTTTTACAAATAAATGCTAAATACGATAACATTTACTGCGGATCATACGGGCCAATTTAATAGCTTATCTTCTATGGAGTCTATTAATAAAAGTCTTTCTTTTTTTTGTATAATTAAATAGCTTTTCAGTTCTGTAAATATATAGTTTAGTTTTACAAGTAAATGCTAAATACGATAACATTTACTGCGGATCATACGGGCCAATTTAATAACTTATATTTTGTGAGGTCTATTAATAAAAGTCTCTCTTTTTTCTTATAATTAAACAGGTTTTCATTTCTTTAAGTATACAGTTTAGTTTTACAAATAAATGATAAATACGATAATATTTACTTCCGATCATACTGGCCAATTTAATAGCTTATCTTCAGTGGAGTCTATTAATAAAAATCTTTCTTTTTTTTCAATTCCTACTATTAGTTCACACTCTCTCTATATATATCTTGTTCAAATTTTCAATCGTTAATAAAAGTACTTTTTATTCATCCACTCAAGTTCAAATACATTTTTTTAAACTTCTAGTGGATGACACTTGATGTTAATACAGTTTTTTCAGATATTAATTCATTAATTAAATTTAATTAATCAATTTTAGTTTTCGACCTAGAGCGTCTCTTGCTCTTGAATAGTAATTTCCCTCTTGTTAATGTGTAAACGGTAGCACTGCGGTATCGCGGGCTTCTCCCATCCTGTAAGTTGCGAGATCGAATCCCCAACCTGACAAACTTTTTCTCTCTCTTTCCCCCCCTCCTAATCTCGCACAGTAGGCAAGGTTCTGGCAGGCAATTCTTTTTTTCAATTCCTACTATTATTTCACACTCAAATTTTTCTTTGTTGATCTAAGTAGGAATTGACTTTAAATTTTTTTTATATATTAATTGTTCTATAATTAATTATCTTTTCAGTTCTGTAAGTATATAGTTTAGATTTACAAATAAATGATAAATTCCATAATATTTACTTCGGATCATAGTGGACAGTTTAATAACTTATCTTCTGTGGGGTCTGTTAATAAAAGTCTTTATTTTTTTCAATAATTAAATAGTTTTTCAGTTTTGTAAATATATAGTTTAGTTTTACAAATAAATGATAAATACGATAATATTTACTTCCGATCACACTGGCCAATTTAATAGCTTATCTTCTGTGGAGTCTATTAATAAAATCTTTCTTTTTTCTATAATTAAATAGTTTTTCAGTTCTGTAAATATATAGTTTAGATTTACAAATAAATGATAAATTCGATGATATTTACTTCGGATCATAGTGGACAGTTTAATAACTTATCTTCTGTGGGGTCTATTAATAAAAGTATTTCTTTCTTTCTATAATTAAATAGTTTTTCAGTTCTGCAAATATATAGTTTAGCTTTACAAATAAATGATAAATACGATAATATTTACTGCGGATCATACAGGCCAATTTAATAACTTATATTTTGTGGGGTCTATTAATAAAAGTCTTCATTTTTCCTATAATTAAATAGGTTTTCAGTTCTTTAAGTATACAGATTAGTTTTACAAATAAATGATAAATACCGTAATATTTACTTCCGATCATACTGGCCAATTTAATAGCTTATCTTCTGTGGGGTCTATTAATAAAAATCTTTCTTTTTTTTCTGGACACTAGTGTTCTACTTTCTTCCCTCAATGCTGATTGTTCGACCCTAATGGTCGCGTCAGAACTGCCAGGGAGGAATAATGCCTGCCTTTGGTTTAACCGTCCCCGGGATTATCGTTTATTAATCTGGGTGGCTCTTATCATTCCCACACGGTTCTTTAATCGACCCATTGACGGCGCAATATGTGAGCTGATAAAACATAAACGGGGTTTCTTTCCTTTATGTGTGGACAACGTTACCAGCACTTATTTAGTAAAATTGCTGTAGTTTCACGTGATTTTATTATGTTTCGCTGCGTTATGCAGTCATGTTGTTCGTTATTAAACATTGTATTAGGTAACGTGTTATTGCGGGAAGCACGGCACAATTTTAATAAAATGAATTATTTTCTTAACAATAAAGAAATATTGTTGTTTATCATTTACATTCATTTGTCTTATTACTGCGTAGCGTTTTAGTAATTTGTAAGATTGCTGCTATATTTCTATGCATTGTCTTCCAAGAAATTAGAGCACTTCTCAGTAAAACTGTATATAGAGATATTTTAACAATTTTTTCTCAAAAATAATGTCTTTGGTATAGATAGAATTTTAGGATATACTTTTGTAGAGAAAATACTGTGATACATTACGCAAAAACATACTATATATATTCATATACACTAACTAACACACACACACACACAAATATATATATATATATATATATATATATATATATATATGTGTGTGTGTGTGTGTGTGTGTGTGTCCGGCATATATATATATATATATATATATATATATATATATATATATATATATATATATATATATATATATATATGTATGCCGGATTCGTTCTTCACGCCCCTATTTTAAACCATTGTAGTCCGAACTAGTTGATCAAGTTACTCCATAAAGCAGCAGTCGACTCCCGAAAATAATCCATCTTCTTCTATCAGCAGTCAGATGTGGCGGGTGGCAACAAACACCAAACCAATTAATCTCAAAAATATATTTATTAAATCTAATTCAGGTGCTCAGCTCTAATAATTAATAGTAATTTAGTCCTATACCTATCCAAAACGCGTGCCCGCTAAGCGGCACGTCTTTCCTAATCAGTCATCCCATTGTCTCTAAAATTTCAAACCTTTAAGTCGAGCTTCTAGAAATACTGCGCATGCACACAAGAGATCTACGTTTGCACCGAAAGTGAGGCTAGGGTGGAGAGAAGCTGTCAATCAAATCCAACCATATTATCTATTTTTCCCGCAATGCTTCTTTTCCGATGCTTCGCAAATTAGTAGAATTCAATTGATAATTCCCATCCTCTCTAGGAAACCCCCTTTTAAAGTTTCTTACGGTTAACCCCCCATGATAATTCCTTACACACACACACACACACACACACACACACACACACACACATATATATATATATATATATATATATATATATATGACGAGCGTAGATTCCCTCCCGTTGTATTAACATACTTTTTACAGCCTTCTTAAAGATAAGTCCATGGCGTTGTTGAAAGGAAGTTCAAGAGTCACACACACATAATAATCCTTTTCGATATATTTATTATTTCCTCCGAGGTAGAGTCAATCTCCAATTAACACAGCGTCTAGCGCTGGCCACCTCCATAACACGGAGCGATGTTTTACAGCACTTCTATCATCGAATTGCAAATCCCGGTCTAACTAACCTACTCTTTGTTTCAATCTATCCAACCTTCCTCCAGAACACCGCTTATAACGTTTGCACACAAGATGAGGCTGGGGTGGAGTTATTTCCTGTCAATCAAGTCGATGTTATTCATATATTTTCCCCGTTGTTTCTTCTCTCTGAACCCTAGCGTCAATGACCGGGTACGCGGGTACCTTTTTGCGATTGTTATCGTAATTTTTATTATTCCTAATTAAGCCTTGGTAAAATTGCTTTTAATCCTCGTTATTTACATGAATCTGAACTAGGCATATAATTGTAAAATTTTAGGAAAAAAAATATTGGTCGTTGTTTTTGCCTTAAACTTTCTTATACAATTACTCAATATCCAGGTACCCGGGTACCCATTACTGTCTCTCGTCCACAAACAAAAGTACATGATAATTATTGCAAAAAATATAATCAAACACAATAATAATTAATTATTATTATTTGTAGTAGTATTTATTATTATTATTATTATTATTATTATTTATAAGTAGTATTATTTAGTACTAATATTATTACACTACAAATATAGTTTTTGAAAAAAATTACATTTCAATGCATATTATTATTTATTATTATTATTATCATCATGACAAATATAACTATAGATAAAAAGTTACGTTTCAGCACATGCTTTACATTGGCATATTGAGATTAAATGCTCATCACAAACTGATTTTCCACAAGTTTTGCATGATTTTCTCGTTTTTCTCTGAAGTTTCTTAGATGTAGAAACACACATTTGGCAAACTCCAACAACTGCTTATCTTCCAGTTGAATCAAAATCTGTGTTAGTACTGGAGCTGGACGGCATCGCAGAGATACACTGTTTGAGGAATTCAGAATGCTTTCTACACCTGACCTGGTTGAAAAATGTTGCACGGCTTGAATATTTCTTGACCGATCCTGAATTGATGGAAGACACAAGTTGTCACCTAACTGACGCAAAAATAAAAGGTGGTCATTCTTTTTATGGCTGCGCATATAGACATTCGCCTTATAAATAATATAAGCAGCTAGAACATATATGTCCAAAATGTTGAAAATAAAACTCAAGTAGCCATCTCTTTGTCTCTGACAGGTATCGTCTCTGACAGGTATTTTCGAAACCTGTGATCCATCGTGCAAACACCACATTTTGTTTTGTTCTAAAAGGTAATGATTTCTGGCTTTTCTTTGGTCCCAGAGATACTTTTATGATTATTTAAAGTAGAAAGAAATATATCAGCCATTTTCTTCTTAGGAACATATTGTTACATGGCCAGTGAATCCGAATAAAGAACTTTACGATTTTCGTATCTGCCATGGTAACATTTCAGTTGGAATATATTTCTTGTTTCTTTTTAGAGTTCTTACTATTGTCATACGCCATGGCAACACAAGTTGAGCCAAAGAGAGTGACGTAAAAAAATTATCCATAGTAATGTTTCTGCCGGAGCGTTTGTTTGGAGTAGCAAATTCTTTTACGACCCGTTCGCCTTGATTGACTTCACGTTGTCCTCCGAATTTTTCGGTATACAATAGACCAGAGAGCGGATAAAAATTAATGGCATCGCATATCCACCTTACTTTATACCGTATTTTCCGGGCTTATTTGGCATAAACTGGGTGAATCAAGTTCTTCCACGATATGGAAATAGCTGCTCATCTATTGTCAGATTTTACGATGGTTTATACTTTTTTGCTAAGTTATTTTTTAGTAAGATCCAAAGATCGCGACTTGCAGCAGCTATATAATTTTCGAGTCGTGCAGTTCGTGTATTTTAATTATCAAATCGAATGAATCGAAGTATATTCCAAAACCTATTTATACTCATACTTGATCTGTAAAGCGGATATGAAGTTGGTTTCTACATTTCTATGGTATTATCATTGTTGCTATTATTAGCACATTCTATTAGTAGAATTCCAATAAAAGCATCAAATTCTTTAGCTGTCAATTTCGTCCATATTAATTGTTTCTTTTCTGAATTGTCTCGATTATATTTGTCGTAAACGGTTATAGCCTTCTGATTTGTATGTCTAATGATCATATCAACCATTTCATCTGTAAATATACACTTGAATGTATCACGAATGGATAAGTTTTGTGTTGATTTACGTGGCCCACTTCATTCAGGAGCAATATTATGAGCTGGTGTTTCGTTATATACTGGTGGATCTTTATCCCAAATAGTTCCATTTTTGTCTAAAGAAATATACATATGCAGTACCTTGCGTACGGTCTTTCATATAATTCCTCCATTTTTTCCTAGTAAAGTTGTGATTTATAAGGATATAAATAAATAAAATAATTATTAATTCATTAGTAATTCACCAAAGCATACAATAAATTGCAATACAATATAAATCAAAGAAAACCGTCTTTTTCTTACATACAATTCAACGTGAAAAGTACGCATAAAACTAGAGGAAAATAATGAGCCATTTCGTTTTTCAGTAAAAATAGGATACATATATTCCGTGAGAACGAGGATGTAAAGAACAAGTGTATTTAAATGGAAGAGGTGGTAGAAAGAAAGTTGATTTCAGCGTTACGCTTTCGAAATTCGATGTGGGTACCGCGGTACCCGGTCGCATATTTCCTACCCACACTTGGATTCAGGTAGGGAGAGATTTAGAGCGTGCTGATTGGACGTTGAATTCACTGACGTAAACAGTTCTATTTAGGTCAGTGGTTGGACTATTGGTTACAATGCGCTTGCAACATGTCGGTATTTTCCGAAGAAATTCTTCCGATTTCATTTAAAAATGAGGTTGTGTCAAATGAAAATAATAAAGTTATTCTTCGATCTAATGAATGCAGTTCAGAATTGAGTAAGCAGTGGGTTAAACAACTTGGAGAAAATACGAATACAAATTGGAATTCAAGAAATTCAAATCCTTGTGGAGAAAGATTTGTTTGTTCGTAAATGTAATTTTGATTATTTAATAAAATGATTTTAATTATTTAATAAAGTTAATTAATAATAAAGTTAAACTTTTTGTGTAAATTTTAAATGCAATTTTTCGAAAAGTTTTATAATCTTTTAGTTGAATAAATAATGCATGAATGAATATTAAAATTAACTAATATTAATACTACTGGCGCTCTCTATTAATCATCAAGAAAGATTTGTTCGAATGTCAAGTGAGAGTATGCGTTATAAAAGTTTTCCTAAACTAAAGAATGAAATTACATTTTTTTTTCTTTTTTAATAAAGAATAAATTAAAATAAGTAATAAAGCTAAAAATTTTAATATACTAATTAATAATTTATTTTTAATTTATCCTTATGTTAATTGATTGTTTACCATTTTTATTTTTAGGATAAATTAAAATAAGTAACAAAGCTAAAAATTTTAATATATTAATTAATAATATATTTTTAATTTATCCTTATGTTAATTGATTGTTTACCATTTTTTTTCAGGAAATTATTCATTTGCCATCACAGTGAATACCAGAAGGTGCCGAAAGAAAAAAATAAAAGATGTTTTTCAAATAATTCTAAATGTCAGGCACAGATAAATGTAAAAGTTAAATTAAATACCGCAAGAACTAGAGACAGAGATTCTTTCATAAAAGTTGGTAAAATTTAAATTTTAATTCCTTTTAAACAAATTTATTTTACATTATTTGGAGACTACAAAAATTTGTAATTTGTATAAATTCTCACCATTGTGTTAACTTACATATAAAAATTGAATTAAATTCCCAGATTTAGGACTTAACATCAGATTAAATCAACCGAATGCAAAGCGGCATTAGGCACAAAATCTATAACTTTTTTTTTTCATTTTTGAACTTTGAACAGAAATTTGCAAATCTTTTGATCTTCTATATATATATTTTTTATGTACTTTGCATTAATTTTTATACCTGTTACATACATTTATTTTTATACCTGTTGCATTTTAAAGCTTTGTATAGAAATTTGTAAAAATTTTATCACCCATCTAAATTTTTGGTTTTTTTTTATACATGTATTATATATATATTTTATACCTATTACATGCTATTAAATAAATCCTCAAATCTGAGGATTGTTTTGTAGTTTATTGAATAATTAAATAAATAACGAATTAAAGTAAAACTATTTTGTAAGTATAAAATATTTAATTCTAATGAACTTATAAATCTTTTTCAAAATTGGCAAAAAACACTCTTACAATGCAATTTATGTAAACTGTGCAATGTTATTAATTTTTTCATGAAATTTTGGTACAGCATTAAAAAGTAAACCATAGAAATAAACAAAATTAAAATACAAATATAGACTCCTAAATCACTATAACATAAAACATATCCTGCAAAGAAAACATTTTCAATAGAGGATAGCGCAGAAGCTTCATATCCAGATAATGAAAAAAACAAATAAATAATCCAACAGATATAGATAAAAATTATACTAAAAAAGACAAAAAACAAACAGAAATCAAGCACTATGGGCATCCACGCACCAACGGCAAGATTCTGCATAAGAGCCGGAACTGAACCATAAAACGACAGAGGTAATCGACAGGTCACGTCATCAGGGGGCCTAACCATGTCAATTACCTCAAGGGGAACTTTCTGAATAGGATGCAGGTAAGCCCAAAAGACATCCCAAGGCCCCGAGTTCCCCAAAGAAGCAATTAGTCAAGAAGAAAATGAAAAGACAAACACAACTTACTGTATGGGCTCAACGCACCTTACAAGCAAGCACACAAAATATCCTAATGCAATATAATCGGCGTCTACACACCCCAAGTCCGTAAGTGACGGTTATGGCGAAACAACAGCCAGTTCTATCCTAATGGTTACGTCATTGTAACATTACTATAGCTCCACCCCCCATTACAACTTAACCAAAACACAAATACTATTCTAAACAACTTTAAAAATTCCTGAGTCTAAATGCCATTTTTTTAAAACTTTTAAATTACCGAAATTTTTAGGGAAATCGTTTTTTCTTAAGTTTTCCTCGAAAATGCTACATACCTCCAAAAAATCCCCAGCATTGTTACATATGTTTTTTATTCTGTAAAGTTGTGAGTAAAAAATATTATAATAAATTTTATGGTTTAAGTTGCTATGGAAATTGGTAAAAGTAATAACCTCGATATTTTTTTGCTCTATACTCGCCATCGGGCTGCACGTCTTGCCTGGGTAAGAGAGCACAGAGACTGGAGTGTAGAGGACTGGAAACGAGTAGCATGGAGTGATGAGTCTCGATTCCGACTGCTTAACGCCGACGGGATGCTGAGAATATGGCGTCAGGCTCATGAAGCCAAGGATCCTACATGCCTGGCTGGAACTGTACAAGGGCATGGTGGCTCAATCATGGTCTGGGGTGTTTTTTCGTAGCACAGTTTGGGATCTTTGGTGCGTGTACCAACCTCCCTCAATGCAATTCGGTACGTAGAGTTGCTGGGTGATCACCTAAATCCGTTTATGCTGTTCTGTTATCCGCACGGTAATGGAGTTTTCCAGCAAGACAACTGTACCTCTCACAAGTCCCGGTTGGCTACTGTCTAGTTGGATGAGCATTCCTCTGACTTCTCTGTCATGAATTGGCCACCTAGAAGCCCAGACATAAATCCGATTGAGCATCTTTGGGATGTTTTGGAACAAGACGTGAAAGGCCATCACACAGCAGCAAAGGAACTTACTGATTTATGGACAGCTTTAGCCAATATTCGGCAAGCCATTCCCGAGGAACGTTTCCAGAAACATGTTGAATCTCTGCCTCGTCGTGTGGCAGCCGTTATAAAGGCCAGAGGAGGCCCAACTCGTTACTAGGTAGGTATCCCTAATTCAGTGTATATTTATATATATATATATATATATATATATATATATATATATATATTCATTCGAAAACAAGAATGTTCAGAAAACAGAAAATAATTTCATTACGCTGTAACTATTTTATCTCAATCCGCTACAAATATCAAAATTATGAATTTTATATGCCTTCACAAATAATCATTACAAATAAAGGATATCGTCAGCACAATTTTTATATAATGAAGAATATTATCCGAAACTTTGATATAACATTTTTTCACGTCTATGGAAAGGCAATTTGCCATAGAAACTAACAATCACTTCAAATGACTTAAAAGGTAAAAGCTTAAATGAATGGTTGTCTTAATGGAAATATATCTAGCTATCTAGAAGCCATCAGGATATAATGTCTGTTAAGCGAATTTGCTGTTGAAATTGAAGTTTATATAAAATCGGCTCTTATTACATTAGAGGAGATTGTTATCGGATTTTGAAAGTTGATATTTTGTATATAGAATTTTTGAGTTTATTTTCTTACAATCCATTGTACAGCTTTAGATTGTCTACAGATAGTCCCCATTTTCATACAATGGGAGAGACATGGCGGCTTTCTAAAGGATTGTCCAAATTATATCATTTACTCGAAAAGGAAATTATATCATTCCAGTAAAAATAATTACATAGGGGTTTTAAGGGTGTCGGTGGAAAACTTTCTGTATCATTTTTATATGTGCGTTATCCCAGCTATATAGGAAAACATCTGTTAAAATTAGAACAGTTAGTTAGCTGACCTGGGACTCTGATGATATCGACACATAAGTACAAAAATTATATTTTTATCATATTTTTGTAAATTTTTATTGGAAATTCTACCTTCCATTTAAAAAACTAGTATATCATATAAAAAATCACAATCCATAATACATACACAATATTAATCTCTAGACATTTTAACCTACTGATTTTTTAAAAATTAATTGTTTAATATTTCATTTAAATTTGTTCTGCGACACTATATTAACCTCCTTTTTAAGTTCCTAATAGCAATATATTTCCTAATCTTTTAACACATTTTCTTTACATAAGTTGTTTTGTAAAACTCGCTGAAGCAGGATTGTGATGGTCTATATTTTTAGAAGTCTTACTCTGTGTTATTTAACTTTAATGCATTTGTTCTTAATATGCGATAATTTCAGAAGCTGCAAATGCAATTTTTTTCTAGTTTACAGGTATAGAGTGATACTGACTAACTTTAAATTCTAGAAAAAACATCGTATGAAGAGATATTTCAAATTTATCCCTTGAGTTTTGTATTTTGGTGATTATGCAAATTTAAGATACAATGTTCAGCAGCCATTGTATCATAAATTTACTTTTTTCTTAGATACTTCAAAAATTCCCTTATTGTTAAAAAAGCTTTTTACAAATTTTAAAATGAAAGACATAGAATAGACGTCGTATGAAGGGATTTTAGATACTCCTCAAATTGCAGAAAAGAATCGTAGTAGGATCAAATACTCTCTATGGGGTTCTTTACTGTGACCAAATCAACCGTCATCTTATATAGACCTCTCATATATCTTATGTGTAAACTTAGCGTAAATTTTCAAATAAACTTTTCAACTTATTTGCAGAACTCAAGAAAGGATACTTTTTAATTCGCTTTATTTAAGCTTTGACAGTGGCACTGACTCCACGTGATACACAAGCCAATCCAATGTCAATTCAATTATTACCTGCACGAGTGTCAACTAGTCGGTGTGTCGGTGCTGTTTATTAACGCAAATATACTGAAGTCATTTACCGTTGATGAAAAAATACAACACTCACGTTGTAGCACAAGCGAGAATAATGCTTTTGTAACCTACAATTTGCACAGCTTTCTCTCCATAACTTTAATATATTACAACTTATAATTCTCCAAGTGAAGGGTAGGCAGGAAAGCTAAAGAAATGTTAAAAGAATAAAGACTAAAGCAATGAGCAACATTAATTGCTCCAAAATCTTAACCTTGGATTGAATGATTTTACAAGGTTAGTACCGAAAATCATTCAGTCCAAGGTTAAATGATTTTCGGTACTAACCTTGGAAACCTGCAATCCAAAGTTGCAGATTATTACCGGTGGACCCTAGGACCATAGGAAAAGATGTGATAAAGTGGGTTTTCTAGGCCACGCCTTCTAACTCAAATATTTCTGGTTATAACATCGGAGAGCAAGTGTTCGTCAATGTGAAAATGGAGTGAGCTGATTGGCCGGATCCAGGATCCTTCAGATTGCTTCACCAAAGTGAAGCGGCTGAATGATTTGCTCCAACGCAGAGACGTAATATATCGCAACTGCATTAGAATCGCCCAGAAATTCAAGAGAGCATGAAAAGGGTTTCCAAGTAATGTAAAGAAGGGGAATGAATTACAACCATCTTCGAAAAAATATAAAATTGTATGTAATATTTTGATACAGCTACCAAATGCTAGAGCCGCTTAAGAGTGCATCCTATAGTTTCTAGAAATAAAATACTTTGTTATATTGACAGATTTCAAGTGTTTCAGAACCTGCTTTTTGGTACAGTTAAATGTGGCAGTGAAAAAGATAAAGAATTAATTGGGGTTGTTATTGGATATTAATTATACTATTAATGATGATGATGATTTTTTGATTTAGAATTCATTGCTTAATGATTGTGGTTAGCACATTGATGAATTGTTGTGATTCCCAAATGAAGGAAACAACTCTGGTTTACACTAACAAATTAATTTATTAAATATTAACACACATAAATAATACGATACAAATTACTAAATATTTTCTCCTTCATTTACATATTACTCACAACTTCTTTACTACTAAATTGATTCTCTACGGCACATATATTTAATTCATTCAATTATTATGACAATCTTTCGTACTTCATCTACACATATTACTCTCAACTTCATTACTACGAAATTAATTCACCACAACACCTATATTTAATTCATTCAATTATTATGACAATCTTTCGTACTTCATCTACACATATTACTCTCAACTTCATTACTATGACACATATATTTAATTCATTCACTTGTTATGATAACATTTTATAAACATAATCACTCATATATCCATGTTCCATTATTACCAATATTTACTCATATATATAAGCATAACATCATATTAATTAAAAGGTTTTTTACGAATTATCGCTCATCTCCTTAACATTTTATACTCAAATAACATACTCATCGCGCTCTATATTAGCTATTAAGGTTACACACTGAGAAGCAATGACAGTAATATAAAAAGGAAATGTAAAAGTCGGTACCGCGAAAGATAACTGTTGGATCACTATGATGGGCGGCTGGCACTCGTAATGACGAACTTCGTTGTATTATCATCGCACGGAACTAGGGAACTTTCTTTGTCTGGTATAAGGCTCCGTCAATCATGTCAGACACTCTACACGGGACACTGGGGCACGCTCATCATCGCTTCTCTGACTCCTTCACTCCTTGCAGACCCTCGGCACGGGACACTGGGAGTTCGACATACTTCTATCTCCAAACTTCTAACTAAATCTCCTCATAGATATATGTGCCTTGACAACACTTCTATCTCCAAAAATTCTAACTAACTCTCATCATAGGTTATCTGCGCCTTCCTTTCTTATTTCATATTATTTTCTCTTATTAAGGTTGACTCCCCCTCTTGCAATTTCCATTGGTTATATTATTACCATGCCATTGCCATTCGTCCGTGGCTGTCTCTTTTCAATCCCCTTTTTACCAATGCGCATCGAGGGCGGGATTTATAAAATTCTCCCGCTAACTTAACTTTTCCCCATGCTTCGGCTTCAAGCAGGGTGGCCTGTTTTATAGTCATCATAAATTTAGTGTTCCCTTTCTTCTTTTCTTCTATTCGTGCAACTCACTCTCTTGAACTTTTATCTTATACTTCTTGCTACAAGCACAATCTATAAATTTCGTTTCGGTATATTGCTGGCTTTCTCCCATTATCTTTTTATTGCCCGTCATTTACTATGTTTCTTTCTTACATTTAGCAGTTATTTTACTTCGTCCTGTAATTTTCAATTCTCCTGCCCATGGCCGTGACACTACTGTTATGTCCCTATGGCATTAAACATAACTTTATGTTAAGCATAGTATGCGCTCACATTTTTATCCACAAAATAAATAGGCTTTCAGGCCCAGGAAAAAATTACTTCCGAATAAACCTAGTTACAACTGTGATTGTTTTCAAAATATATTATCTTGAAATATACCAGTATGCAGGGATTACCAACGTAACCTAAATTTAATATCTTGTATACAGATATTATATTTAGGTTATGTGGGTAATTTTAATCAACAATAAAGGTTAAACCTAATACGCAAGTTATAGATCATTTAAAATTGTTCAGAGCGATATTCCTTGGGACGCTTTTCAATTAATTTGCATCATAAAATATAAGGATTATTCTTTCATCTATATTCTTAATGATTCTTTCGCTTGGTGATTTATTTTAGGTTCCCACTTTAATTTGATGTCACATATCTAGTCCGCTGAACAGATTTTTTCATTCGATAAAGTCTAAAACATAAAAAAATAGACATTGTATTGTTTTCCTTTTATCTAATTAGACTTTGCCGATTAAATTAAAAGAAATCACAAATTAACGAAGAGGTGTTATTGTTTTCATTAGTGTATGTATGGTTCATCTGACACAAACATTTCATGTTTTGATTTGCAAAAGGGGTTGAGAATGCTAGTTGGATCAGTGGTGTATCGTACTGTAACTGTCCCTGTCAAGTGAACACACGAGAAACATTTCAAAACTACAGCTTTACTATACACAGAATCACTATACAAAATATATACACTGTTGGATATGTGTTTGAAAACCTTTTGGGCTTAAATAGAGAGATAACTCTCGAAAATTGTATCGCCTCCAGTTATCACCTGGGCAGTTGGATCTGCCCACACTGAAGTCTCGCTCCACAGTCGAAACACCGAACAGCGTGGTATATGCACAACTGCTCTGGTCGAGAGTCAGTTCAAATATGTCACTCTCACACTGTAACTCCCTGTTGCAGTTCATCTTTGGTGGCGCTACGAGCGCTGTACCGCGAATCACCCCCTTTTCAAATGTTTGTACCAGAATGCATTACGCATAAGAACCATGCAGCTCGGTAATAATGGAACTCTCGTTGGAGAGTAGTTTCTTAGTAATCTTTAATGCAAATACTGTAAACTAATCTTAATTTGTAAATAAAGTATATTAATTTAACCTGATCGTTGTAACTGAAGAAATGTATGCAGTATCATCATTCAAGACAAATTCCTTGAACATCTCCAACGCAAAATTAACACTCCCCCGTGGGGTCAAGCGGTTAGAACGCAAGTGTGCCCAAGGAGGTCACAAGCCACCCCCTTGTAAGGAGTGGTTTCACAAAGAAGTGAGGAACTGGGGACGTTACAGAGAATTACTCACATCATATCATTCATTCGGTGGAACAACAACCTAACTGCAAATACTGCAATTTTACAGAAGCGACGATAACTGAAATGAAATAATTAAAATTGATGTATTAGTGTGTAAACATTTTTAAAACATCTTGAAG
Source organism: Dolomedes plantarius (assembly GCA_907164885.2). Lineage (NCBI taxonomy): Eukaryota > Metazoa > Arthropoda > Arachnida > Araneae > Dolomedidae > Dolomedes > Dolomedes plantarius. The sequence continues at coordinate 47,740,598 of OU015497.1, read as the reverse complement.
AAGTACAATCAAACCGTTTTAAACAATGTTACGATCTAATACATAAAATATAATTATTTCATTTCAGTTTTTTGTCGTTCCTGCAAAATTGCAGTATTTGCACTTAGGTCGTTGTTCCATCAGATGAACTATATTAACTGTATAAGAAAATTGAAAAATGTAGAAATCCACTAAAAGTACTGAACTACCATCACTTCTGAATAATTAATTGATCATACGATATATCAAGTGCACTGACGACCAACGCATTAATACAGATAAAAATTATATTTTTTTTACAATTATATTTTTTTTACCTCCAAGCTCCTAAGCCCACCTTTTTCAGTTTCTGTAAAGAAGTTCATAGACATCTAAAAATCCCTTTGAGCTATAAAAATAGAAAAGGTAGTTGGAAAAACATATAAATAAATACACTTTTCATTTCTTTCATTTACTGTACTTTTCTTAGATACGCTATATTTGGATGCATTCTTTTAGGAAAGAATAGATTCAAATTTGTCTTTCATCTCAGGGCCATTAAAGGAAATAAATTAAGTAAATATTAAGGTACGATACATAGTAAGTAAATACGTATTATTCACTCCAATAAATTTAGAGGGTTTTAATACAGCAAAGTCAAAAAAAAGAAATATTCCGCAACATATATTCAGTTAAGGGATCCGGGACACATTTTTAAAAAAAATTATTTATTGAGTAAAAATTTTGAATTTTTTGTGATGGTTAACCATATAATTTGTAAACAAAATCAAATCATAAAAGTTCTCATAAAGTTTTAAAAAAATTAAAATTAAAATTATATTAGAAAAGTGTGGTAGTTTAAATTAATTATAATTCGAAATTTTATTTGTCGAATTTCAATTTTTTTTTCATTTAATTAAAAAGAAATATATAAATTTTAGTTTTTATCCAGCATTTTTAAAAATATTAATTTTAAAAAAATTGAAAATATTGAGAATAAAAAATTCAAAATAATTTATGTAATTTATTTTTTTAAATCATATTTTCAAATGTAAATATATATTTTTTAATTTACCAAATCAAAATTAAAGTAAAATAATTGAAAAAGATATGTTCCAAGTTTGAACCCTTTATTTTTAACGGTTCTTGACTTATGTCAATGTAAAGACTAGAAATGGGGAAAAAACCCATCATGTAGAAAAACGCATTTACAGGTTTAAACAAAGATTGGCTGCTATTAGAATGTTGCAAAAATAAATAAATAAATAAATAAATAAATAAATAATAATAATAATAATAATAATAATAATAATAATAATGATGATGATAATAATAATAATAACAATAATAATAATAATATATCCTGTTCTAATTAAGAAAGAAACATGATTTAAACGTCATTTTAAGGGGAAAAGAACATAGTTTTTTAATGGAATATTTTATTTTTCGAAAATTTGAAGAATTTTGTGTTCTGGACCCTCTTAATAAATACAGCTTGAGCCAAAAGATGCTATATATATTAAGAGGGTTCAGAACCCTAAACAACGTTCTCAGACTATGCAGTACGATATCCATGTTAAAAAATAGTGATAAAACAATGGTGTGAGGTATTTAACATTAAAAAGCATATTTGTCCTGGAAATAATTAATTTTAAATGATATAATATTATAAATTTACAAGTAGGTATTAAAAAAATGATTTCACATTCTGTACGGAATTGAATCATAAAAACATTTTTTGATCCGCTGCCAGTGATGAAGCTTATCTAGGCTTTTGTTAATTTTCAAAAATGGAAAGAATACGCAAAATCATTTTGTTCTCGTCTCTACATAATGGCTAAGTGGGACTGCAAGGGCAGACAGAACAAATGCTCAAAGAGCACATGAATAAGACACTATGTTTTCATGATAAATGATTCTTCTTGGCATTGTGATTTCTGCCAGCTATCTAACATTGCAATCATTATGCTAGTTCTCTTTATTTATCATTAATCACTCTATGAAAGTAAAAGAAGTTATTGCGATTGTGTCTAGAGTACTCTGCGGTATTGGGAATATTTAAAACATCGACTGCAATATTTCAGGGAACCGGTTATTGGATGGAATAGTTGTCATCACTACACGTTTTTCAAGGCTTTTTGGAAAAATTTCAAAATATTATGCTGTAAAATAATATTGTATTTATTATTCTGTCTACATGTTTTAATCAAGTGTTTTTTGAAAAATTTCAAAATATTATGCACTAAAATAATATTTTATTTATTATTATGTCTACACGTTTTAATCAAAGGTGTTTAAAATATTTCAAAATATTATGCATTAAAATAATATTTTATTTATTAGTCTGTCTACGCGTTTTAATCAAAGCTTTTTGAAAAAATTTTAAAATATTATTCACTAAAATTTTTTATTATTCTAGTTACGCGTTTTAATCGAAGCTTTTTGAAAATTTTCAAAATATTATGCACTAAAATAATATTTTATTTATTATTCTGTCTACACGTTTTAATCAAAGCTTTTTGAAACTTTATGCTTTAGGATATACTCAGATATTTCATGCATTAAATATGAAATATTGTTTTCAAGCATTAATTATAAAAGCGTAATCTGTTCGTAACGTAAAATTTTAAAAATAGCTTTATATTTACTTATGACTTACTATTAATCACTAGTAAATTTTCAATTGTTTAAGCTCAAATTTCAATAAAATTTAAAGAAATTGTGATTGTCTTCTTTCCTAAACATTATAAACAAGTTGGAAATTTAACTCAAATATATGTTTAGAGAGTAAACTATAAGATTTATATGCTTTTTTAGCTTTTCAGCCGATCCATTACCTAAATTGACTTCCATTTCATATTAATCGGTCAACATGGGTGAGAAAGCTATGAACAGATTGATTTTTCTAATAGCTAAAACTATGAGTTTTCATGCTCAGATGTACGCCTATAGTTACGATTCTTTACCATTTATTTATTTGTTTATGTTTATTTTATTTTCTCCAAACTTCCAGTTGTTTAAACTTACATTTATATTAGTTAATATTGGCTTACTTGACACTGTATATTGTCTTTTTTTATATGAAATTACTAAAATATTACTGTAATGATAAAATTTATTAGATAGAGTCTTTATTTGGCATTTTGCGGAATGAAATAGTGGTGCAGGTTGTGTTAGATGTCACTAGTTACTACCAATACGAAGAAAATTCTTTTATAAATTAATGTAAGCGAGATCCAAACTGGATCTCACTTCCATTGATTTATAAAATATATTGAATATATTATTTTAAACTTTTAACAATTATTCACATAAACCAGGACCACTGCACACAGAATGAGCAATTTATTATGATCACCTAACAATTTTCTGCAAATCAGGTCAAACGTCAAGCTGTTGATTATAGGGAGTGATATTTATATATATAATATAAATAGGGAGTGATATTTATATATAAAGGAGTTGTTGAGATATTTTCATTTGGAGTGTCTTGCTTGTAAAGGAATACGTAAAAGAACGTGTTTTGACTGACTCTGAACGTGGAATGATTGTGGGTGGTAGAGGCAGTTGGACGAGTATCAGCGAGTATCAGCGAATGTGAAGTGTTTAAGAGCAACCATTCAGTAGATTTACAAACAGTGTGTTTCAGAATAAAATATTGGAACTCAAAGTCAGCTGTGAGGTCGTTATCGGCTACTGGATGCTCAAGTTGAAAGTGGAGTTTGCAAACTTGATTAGTCCAACAGAAGTGCAACAGTAAGTCAGATTATACTTAATCTTACTCAGGCTCCAGTTCCGATGGCCTCTCAACATACTGTTCACTGCATATCACTCTGTATCAGGTATGGAAGCTGAATGCCTGTTAGAAAGTCTTTGCTATCTGCAGTTAACAAGGTCCAACGTCTTCAGTTCGTACAGTATTAAAAGCACTAAGTGAACGGAAAAAGTTAACGTGGCCACATGAAATCCTGTTACCAGTCACATCATACAGATGGCAAGGTGTAAATATTGAGTAAACGGCAGGTAAGCATGGATCCTGAGTACATTACCGCAACACTTCAAGCTGGTGAAGATTATGCTATAGTTTGGGGTATGTTTTTCTTGCATTGTTTAGACACTTAAATTATTGTAGAACAATGTATGAATGAGTTATTTAAATATTGTCGTCGCCTAAGAACATCCATTGATGATGATGATTTATCCCTCTGAGAGAGATACCTCCAGCAGACCAATTTTCCATGCCATAAAGCTCACTCTGTCGAAAGATAATTTGGTGAGCAAGATGGAGATTTCTCCTTGGATAGTTAATCTCCAAAATCCCCAGATCTTAATACAGAAGAACATAGTTGTGAGATTATGTTGAATGGGGCATCAGACAACTGGATCTAGAACCACCAAAGTTAGATATCTGGAAAATACAGTTCATTGGAAATGGTTCCAGATTCCTCTGCCACCTACCAACATCTCATAAAGTGTATTGCAGAAAGAATCGAAGCTATATTGAGAATATATTGAGAACAGATGTGGCCAAGCGATAGGTAACTCAGTGTATATTCCATATGAATAAAATATTCGTATAAGATATTGAATGTCATAGTCTCGTAGTTATATGAATACCATGGTAAATTACATAAAATGAAAATGAAAGATGGTTCTAGACACAACTTTCTTAGAGCTATGAGAAGTCCATAATTTTTAAATAAGTTCATTTTTCCTATATCTGCTACAAGCAAACTTGAAATTATTACAAATGTACTATGTTTATAATGAAATTCCGTATGCTAATTTTAACATCACTGATAATGAAAAAAATTATTCTATATAAAACTAATAATTCTACTGCTTCCTCAACACTACTACCAAACACATTGGCAAAAAAGATAACAAATATGGAGCGAAGCCCTTTTTCCGAGTTTCTGAATTATATTTGGCGAGATTTTCGGAAATATGTTTAAAGGAATCTGAAATATTCTGCTTCTGATATATGGTCTAATACAGAGAAAAGAACCTTTATAAATTTTAACATGGAAACAGATTCAAAAAAATGTTCCGGAAAATGCTGGAACACTTTGTAAATAACACCTGACTAGTAATTTGTAACTCTAGGAAACGGGCGCAAGAAGGCCAGTTGACCTATCGGCTTAAGTCAGCTTAAAAGATAAATGGCATTCACGTGTCACCCCGGTTGTTTAATCCCGTTCTTATCCAGTGTCAAAGGAAGTGGGGGACCAAACATAAATTGAAGTCAGAAAAAGATGATCTATATAAATTCTTTATTTCTGAATGTAAAACTAATGTCTTTACATAATAAAGTAGTAGGTAAAACTATATTATTTAAGTGGCATAAGACCTATGATATTTTAAAATTATTTTAGATTTCCTGGTTAACCATTATTACTTTTTATAGCTCATTTGTTTGAACTCAAATGCAATTGAATATTTGATTGCAATATGTTTACTAAGCCCTTTCTTTGAGATCCCTTATTGAGTGGACAAACTCGACGACAATACTTTAAAGCATATGCTTTCAGGCGGGTTGATAACAATCGAACTAATTTATTAGTAGCTTTAAACAAAGGCATTAAAATGACAAGTTGCAATTGTTACACATTATGTGTCAGAAATAATTAATTTTGAACACTGTTTAGTAATTAGAAAAATGAATATCATCGAACTTAAATTTTCATTTGAAATACAATAGCACATAAATAATAAAAAATATATTTGTAAAACGATAAAAGCTATGCTAAATTTATTCAGCGTCAAAATCCTGTTTTGGAGTGCGAGACATATTTTGTATTTTATGGCTATGCGATTTTAAATATTACCACTGTAGAATTTAAACACATAAAGCAGCACTTGTAAATGCGGAATTGCATTGTACAAGTTATCCAAATATATTTGATAGCATTATACAATGAATCAAAATTTTAAGATATTGGTATACGGTTATAAGAAACATACGAACGAAGACCATCCAGCTGTTCTACTTTTATTATATATAATCTAGCGAGGTTTTCGAAAATTTGTTTAAAGGAATCTAAAAAACTCTGTTTGTAAGTGGAAACAAACAATCAGAAATTATTTTAACATTTAACAGAGATTTTTTATGCTGAAGTAGTAAAGAGAAATTCTGTTTAAAACACTACCCTAAAATTTGTATTACGAGCTACATGTCTAACTAGTAAGATATATTTTGTGAGACAGAAAAAATAAATAATGACCTCAGAATTATTAGCGTGATATATTTGTAAGATAGTATATTCCTCTTTTGTGTCTAAATATGATCTATAAATGCACGGACATTTCTTTAGTAGTAAACCGAAGTAAAGAATTGAATAAATTCCTTTTAGGCTATTTTCGGTTTTATTTCCATTTTATCTCGAGAACTGTGGAGAGGCATTAACTATTTAGTTTCGACTTAGATTAAAACAGCTTTATGGTTTGTCGGTAGAAATGATAATATTAATCTATTCGATTAAATTTTGAGTATGGAGACCTCACTGAAATGGTGTCTTTAGATTTGTTTACTTAAAAGAATTATTCTACGTTACTGGCGATTTTAATTTAAGTTACCCTAGTTAAACAAAATTTAGATCAAAATTGACATATATATTTACTTTTATTGTATCTATCAACTGATGTTCATCTGGTTTTATTTTTTACAAAACATGAATGAATATTTTTAGCTCTCTTTTATATTGTTTTATTTAAATGATTTTTTATTTTCATTTTATTTTTCTTAATTCTTTGCTTTCCTTTCTTGGTATGTTACAATTGTACCAATGCACGTGTTTTTCTTTTATTTTACCACACTTACATTTTTTCCACAAATTCTATCTATCGTTCGACCTCTTACGTGCAGCTTAATCGGTTTGCATTTTTACTTCTTCACTGTTATTCTATTGTGGGAACATTCCCGCATGAAAATCTACAGCTTCTTACTGGCGAATATTTTTTTCAGTTCCTGGGGCATCACGGTGTTTAAGCCTTGAGCATTCAAATGGACTACATAATTTTAAGAACATTGTTGATTCTTATGAATTTTCTAATTCATTTCCTGTTATTTACTACCTGTATATTATCATTTACAGTTTTTATTTCTAATTTTTTCTTTAATTGTGTTGCCTGACTTTCTCTTACCCCTGCTATTTAATTTTATTCCCGTACGATTTTTCCATTTTTCGTCTTTTACTTCAATAAAGTGCTGCTTTAATCATTAAATATTCGCATAAACTCAAAAGAAAACTCAAATATTTGAAATACTTAATCTTTCTCCACAAGAAATGCTTAAGAGTTATTTGTACGTAGCATTACGGAATTTTATAGTCTATCAATGCGCGAAAAACATCAAAAAAGTTTATTATAGAGTATGAAAATATCAGTTTACAGAATGTCGAAAATAATGGAATAAACATTTTCAATTAATCACACATACAAGGTAGTAAAAATATTTTTTTTTTAAAGTTGTATAAAATTTACAAGCGTATACAGAAATAAAACCATTATGAAAACCTTATTAATTACGTGTTTGGATGCTCTCAAATTAACTCTTGTAAATTACTATGAATGAGAATTGATATTCATCAGTAAATGTTGTGGAAAATATTCTCTGATAACTGTAGAGGGCGCTGGGAGTGCTGAGCGCAGTGGAGAGTGTAACGTTGTTGAGAAAGGTTGTGAGAGAGTTATCAAATTAATATGATTTTCAAACTGTATAATGTAAATATCTGTACAAATTATGTATATAATTAAACTGGCTGAAATCCGTACTTCGCTACGGAGTACATTCAAATTAAGTACAACGTTCAATGTATGCAATTAATGCGAATATATATCTATATATATAAAAGAGCTTGTCTGTTTGTTTGTCCGCTATAGAATCATAGACTGTTTCACCCACCGGGACCAAATTCGGCACAGTTAATGTTTAGGAACCGAGAAACTTAAATCAGCAAAAACGAAGTTCGGGGCTCAATTAGTTTTTTTTAAATTAATTTTTTAATGATTTTTTGTGCCCGTAAGAGGTCCGAGACCCCCTGTGGATGCAGACGTTCAGTGAAATCCGAACCTATCCCTCTTCCCCCGCGCGGGAGAAGAGGGGTGCGCGGGGGGTGAGAGCTTCATGGTAATAAATTTTTGCCGTGCCTAACTGACTGACTAACTGACAGATAACGCATAGTCCAAACTGTTGGACATAAAGAGCTGAAATTTTGCATGGTGATTCTTCTATAGTGGAGTTTATACTGGAGGGGTGAACTGAGAAAGATTTTTGAAAAATTCTTCTTCGATTTTTTAAATTAAATTATTAAGCTTATTTTCTAATTTTTTTAAGTTTGCATTTAAAATGATAATACGAGGGTTATAAAATTTATATCACGAGAAAGATCATAGAAATTCCTTTAAAACGAAATCTTTTTCGAATCGTTACCTCCCTTTTCTGATTTTTTGTGAATTTTTAAAGATTAATTTTTAGAATTTAATTTATGAAATGTTGATCACGTGGTTTCTTTTCTTTTTGTGATATTTTAAATTAATTTTGCGTTACGTGCATAACAACGAAATAAATTGACAAAAGGAATATTAAAATACGGTAAAAGATAAAATTTAACCACTAGACTAACTGAGATGGGAGTTTTTTAAGAATGCAGTTCAAATTAGTATGTTTTAACACAACTTTCCCGGCTCTGCTTTTTGTCCTTTGTTATTTGCAGTTTTTCTCATCGCTTGAACCGATTTACAATTTGCTTTTTCTACAGTTTTTGGCCTTTGGAAAATTAAAAACCAATACGGTTTTTGGCCTGTCGACAATAAAAAACCGAATCACCAAAGTAAGGAAAATAGGCTTCATGTGAAATCGCGCCTTACTTTGAATAAATAAAAGGGGCATCTTTCACTTTACCTCTTGGGTGATGTGGAAAAAAGTACGTCTCTTGGGTGATGTGGAACAAACTGAGCTTTTAAGGGAAAAATAAATAATAAAGGCAAATGTAATTTATAAAACTTATTTCTAATTAAACAGTGGATCAAACAAATCTGATTAAATCTAATTAAACAGTAAACTTATTCAATCCAAACGTGAGAATCACGCAACACTGTGTTATTAATTCTCAATAAAATCAGACGTATAATCAGACGAAGGTCCGCAGGCTCAAAGTTTCTTTCATTCTTATTGTTTGTATATCATTTCAGTAGAAACGCGCTAAGCGCATTCTGTCTGGCTAGATGAACATGAAGAGCGGGGGTTGCAGCCCAGTATTTTTTTGATGGAATGCATCAAAATGTTTATATCTATATATCTACCCGGGCATCGCCGGGCAATAATGCTAGTATATATATATATATGTATATATATATATATATATATATATGTATATATATATATATATATATGTATATAATATATATATATATATATGTATATGTATGTATATATATATGTATGTATATATATATATATATATGTATATATATATATATGTATATATATATATATATATATATATATATATATATATATATATATATATATATATATATATATATATATATATATATATATATATATATATATATATATATATGCACATATATATTATTTATTTATTTATTTATACGAATTGAAAGATCAAAGTATGCAGTGGATGTAGGAAAAAAACGAAAAAATGTATTTATAAAAAATCGCAACGGATATTTTTATAGACAAAATAATGAAGAAGAAAATATTCAAAATAAATCTGATAGAACATACTAAAGAATATAGTAGAGTTTGAGGAACATTTCCTTTTCTGTATTTTAATATTTTTTTGTACAATGTCTAATCGTCTGCCGCATTAGCAAGGAAAAAAAAAATGTCTATTTCGTTATTATGTACGTGACCCAAAATTAGTTTAAAGTATCACAAAAAGAAAAGAATCCCCATGATCAGCATTTAATAAATTAAATTCTAAAAATAAATCTTTAAAAGTTCACCAAAAATCAGAAAATGGAGGTAAAGATTTGTAAAAGATTTCATTCTAAAGGAATATTTATGATATTTCTCGTGATATAAATTTTATAACCCTGGGATTATTATTTTAAATGCAAACTTTAAAGAATGTTACAAAAACAGCTTAAATATTTATTTTAAAAAATTAAGGAGAATTTTTCAAAAATCTATCTTAGTGCACCCCTACACTATAAGAAGAATCGTCATGCAAAATTTCAGCCCTTTAGGTCGAGCGGTTTGGTCTGAGCGTTATATGTCAGTCAGTCAGTTACGGAACTGTTTTATATATATAGATAATCAAGATTTAAAGAGAGAGTGTGCAATTATTTAGAGATGAATGTCAATTAATATCGAATCAAGAACCACCGATAGACACACTGACTGAGTGTAGAATATATGGCACGATATCCATAAATGTAGTTGTCAAAGAATCCATAACTAAAAATCGGCCAAACAATACCAACAGTAGGATAATAGTTGCACTCTTTTAAATGACGTCCTTGTATCTTAAGACGTACGGAAATTAGCTTTTCCAATAAAGCTTTAAAAAGGTTTCATTATTTGTTTTATTAACAAAAAAAGACTGTTATAAAACCATAAGAAATATTGTATAAATAAATTTATGTGTTGTTAAATTAATATAAAATTATTACCGCTGGAATGTAACCTGCTTGAGACAGAATAGTTTAGTTTGTATTAATAGTAGCATTTTTACCATACGGAGAATGAGCATTAGGGGTATGTAAAGTTCGCATAGGGAATATCGAAATTTCGCAATTATTCGCAAAAATAATATATATATATATATATATATATATATATATATATATATATATATATATATATATATATATATATATATATATATATATATATATAAATATATATATATATATATATATATATATATATATATATATATATAAATATATATATATATATATATATAAATATATATATATATATATATATATATATATATATATATAAATATATATATATATATATATATATAAATATATATATATATATATATATATATATATATATATATATAAATATATATATATATATATATATATATATATATATATATATATATATATATATAATATATATAATATATAAATATATATATATAAATATATATATAAATATATATATATATATATATATATATATATATATATATATATATAAATATATAAATATATATATATAAATATATATATATATATATATATATATATATATATATATATATATATATATATATATATATATATATATATATATATATATATATATATATATATATATATTGAAATATTTCGCCTTTATTTAAAAAATTCACAATTTTACTTACTTCGTTAGGTAATTTATAAAAATTCTTAGTTAAATTCTTAGAGTGCTTAGAAATGACTGCTGGAGTCTGATTTGTATTGCCCTCTGTTGGTAGCAGAAATAAGCTGCAGGTGTACCAGTTTAAAAATAAGATAGAAATGTCTTGTATGAACATGAAAGTGAGTCTAACTCCATTAAAAAAAAAAAAAAAAACAGAGTTCGACCATTATTCAAATAAAGCCTTGATATAATCATCTGTATTTTTGTTTGATTTTGAAATATCGATTGGCTTTCAGTTAATTACACTCACGAGTGTTTTACGTACATGTGATAAAAATAAATTAATGTTATATTCATAATTATTTTTTGTACAGCAAGGGCCGTATATGAAAAACAAATTTGCTAAATTTCGATCCAAACTCCTTAATTTCGTAAATAGTTGTATAGGTTATGGTCTATTTTTCCTCATTTTCGAAATTTTGGGGGTAAATTATTTCGAAAAGTAAAACAGAAATTTTCGCAAGTACAGTTTTTGGAGAAAAAAAAACTGCCTCGAACGGAGACCGATACCTTAAGGTAAAAATTGAGTTGCCCGCAATAATCGAGTGCTTTGATGGGAGTATTTATTTTTTGCAGCCTTCTGTATTAATCTGAAAGAATCTCTTCAACGGGGTGAATAAAACTTTTAGTCTGTCATTTTATTTTTATATTCTAGAAAAAGAGATTATAAAAAACCTAGGATATGGCTGTACAAATATTATTTAATTTAATTATGATTGGATGAATTACGAGATTTGGTTTGGATAATGTAGTTTTCTTTTAATTAAACACTCGATCGAAATCAATACGATTATATTTCCCTAGTAATATAATTTAGCTCAGAAAGATATATTACAAAACTAGTTAACTTTTTTTATAATTTAACTATTCCTGCTGTAGAGCGCTGAATAGTCATCTCAATTGACTATAAAAAAATATCAAAAAAATACCATGTAACATATAAAGTTAATTCATTTTAGCTAAAATAATATTTTATCAAAGAGTGATAGCAAACTGGCAAAACAAAGAATGAGGCGGCATTGAAATTGTGATTTAAAAGAAAAATACTCAACTATTACAAAGCCTATGATTGTATAAATATATGTGAAATTTTCCATAAATTATGAAAAACTATTTAAAGCATATAGGTTTTTTTAATCATAGTTTTAGTTTCAAATTTCATGACTAATGCTCTCTATATTTCATTTTCCCATATTTTAAAGTCTTTCTAATATAAACGGCTTTTGCCAATATGTTCTGCTATTGGACTTACTTTAGAAGAGCAGACATCAAACATTAGCATCTGTCTGTGTTCTGAGAAGTTTTCAACAAAGGTTTACGTTCCTCCATAACGATCCTCCGAAAAGAAAAAAATCAGTTGTCTTGCATCGCTAGTTTTAAATTTGGCAGCTCGCTAAACCCAGTCAGCATCGCTTGGGCAAGCAGTAAACAGTTAAACAGAAAAGTACCAAAATGCGTCAAAATTTTACATACATATATATATATATATATATATATATATATATATATATATATATATATATATATATAAAACACATATATACATATATACGTACAAAAGAGGTAAGCAACGATAAGTAGTCCTACGTTAAAAACCTGCGGTAGTGTCGTTAGAAGAGACTACTTGAAATGATTTTCGAAAATATACAGTACTGATTAAATAAATACATTTTTAGTTCAAATGTTGTATAATATAACTTTGATAAAAATTTCATAACATTTTAAAATATAGAGATTTTTTTTATAAATATCAAATACAATTTATTGCTTATGCCAGAGACCCCATACTCATTTCAACTAAATGCATTTGAATTTCCTTTGTACTGTATACTACTGTGACACTTACCTGTGTTTTGACGTAAAAATCCTACAATATTTCCAAAAAACACTGAAATATACCAAAAAAAAGGGGACCAAATTCTGGTATTCTCTTTTGACGAAACTACGGCAGGTTTTTAACGTAGCATTACTTATCATTGCTTACCTCTTTCGTATGTATATATGTATGTATGTGTTATATATATATATATATATATATATATATATATATATATATATATATATATGTGTGTGTGTGTGTGTGTGTGTGTGTGTCAGTCAGACAAAGTTTTGACATATTTTGATACGCTTCTGTTTAACTGTTACTCTTTGTCCAAGCGATATAGAATGGGCTGCCAAAATTATAACTCGCGACGACGGACGGTTCTATCGTCTGAAATTTTTCTTTCCGGAGGACCATTATGGAGGAAAGTAATCCTACACCAAAAACACTGATTTAAAAAAAATTATCTTTTTATAAGTAGAGGTACGTGTAGAATGATTAAATTAACACATACAGATTATCTTTTAGGTCAAAACTTAGTTAGTGATATTTAAAACAGTACTGCGAAATTTCACTGAAATATATAGAAATTTTTTTTTTAAGTATTAGCTTTCTCGTTTAGAAAAGTTTTAGAAAAAGGAGTTTTCTAGAAAATTCATTTAAAGATGCTACTCTTTTAATATTGCTTACGGTTTATTAAATTGGCCATAGCTTCTCATCGAACGATCGTACGAATAAAAGCAAAACAGTTTGAGAACCCTAAAAGATTGGCCTTTGAAATAGAGAAAAATAAAATCTAAATTTCGCCCCAAAGTAGTCATTTCAATGTAGGCAGATACCTTAAAAAATATTTTCCTTAGTTCTTTACTAACAAAAATTAAAAATTGAACTAATATTTAAATTTTGTTAAGATATATTCAAAGTTCTAAATTAAAAAATCTTACTATGCCAAAGTTCTAAATTAAAAAAGCTTATTTTAAAGCAGTGTTTCTCAAAGATCGTGCCCTCCTGAGAGTCGTGAGGGATATACAAGGGGGGGGGGCTTAGGGTCTGAAGCTCGTCAAGGGGACTAGACATAAAAAGGTTGAGAATCATTGTTCTAAAGCATAGGTTCCCATCCAGTAGAGGTCTGCAGAACACTAATCCAGGAACTGAGCAATATTCGAACCTCCACCACAACCTACCGAATTGAGAGGGGGGGGGGACTTCAGGGCGTATGGGGGTATAGAATATCCCAAAGGCAAATGGTTTAACGTACTTACATTCTAACGTATCATATTCAAATAATAAAACAATTATATAAAACTTTTAAGAAATTTTAATTCAACACCTGATAGTCATCGGATATATTCGGCCCATCTAGTTCAATGAACATTTCTTTCAAAATCCCCATTTATTTGGAAACTTTTTTATATATGGTGTCGGACCACGCCCGAGGAACTCGCGGACTACCGGTTCGGAACGACTGTTCTAAGGCAAGTGATGGGTATAGTGGTTGGTAGCCTTAATATATAAAGGAGGTGAATTGCCTTGGCTCGAATGACGAATCCAGATTGTTTGTTTGGATAACTGGCAAGGTTTTCTGGTTCATTTACATTTATTCATTCAACTCGTTAATTTAACTCCTTAAAAATTTACAATTTTTTTTCAAATGTGACGCAATATAATGGAATCACTGTATCAAAAGTTTATATCTGTTGAGACTGTACGCAACAACATTTATTTATACCTAATTAACTGCCAATTCGTTCAAAATTCTCATAGTAGACAGTATTCAATGAAGCTATAACACTTATGAGGTTATGATTATTATGACATTAGTATAACGGTTAAACACATTAGAGTATTTACACGAAATGGAACTTTAAGGATAGTCATAAATTTGTGAGGTCAGCCTACATATAAAAAGCTCGGAGTAAAATATAACCAAGACCATTTTGTCGGCTGTATCTTACTCACATTGCCTTGATACAGTAAAAACATCATACTTTTCAATGCAATAGGGAACCAAGTCAGTAGTATAATTTTTACGTAATTGAAGCAGAAAAAGCAAACGCAATCCACGGTTAATTAATTACAGTTGTTCAACTTAGATAGAGTTCAGTTTTCTCATAACTAACTCTTATGGACTTGGTTCGCTTTAACTCCCTCCAAATGTAGAGTCATCTGTTAGCGATAAGATGTATGCATTTTAAGAGCAAATATCATTTTCTCCTCATTGTACTTGACTTGCTATTCATGTGAAATAGTAATATACATTCTTAAAAATTATGGAGAAAACTACATTCATAAAGTCTTCCTAAAAACATGCAAACAGCATGCAGACAAACCAAACAATAGAAGAACTTAACCTATCCGCAATTTTCTCCAGAGGCAAAATCATAGATAGCCATCGGCCCCTTCCTTGAATATGCAAAATATGCTATGAATAGTTAACTGTAAGTAGTTCTTGAAATATTAATCAACTGATTCAAAGTAAACACGTTGTAATGGAAGTTAAATTGAGGATACAGTATTTTTAATATACTTTATGTAGTGAAAATTAACATTACATGTAAAATATAATGGTAAAGCTCTGTCTTTGAATGTACTCATGAATTAAACATTTAAAATGTGATTGAAGCACATAATATTGAAGGTATGTAAAATGTTTAAAAGAAAAATTTATTGACATGTCTGTCTCAAATAGTAAGTTCATACACGTTCTCTAAGTTCAAAATATCACATACAATAGATTAAGTGTAATAAATTTCGTAGCAAACCAAAAACTTCAACGGGGGGAAAATCACCTTAAAACCTTCAAAAAAACACAATTTTTTATTATGATTTAATTTTGAAGAATGGTATATAAGGAATCTTTTAAAAAAAGAAGTCGATAATATAATCAGAACCGATTTTATGGCCAAATGTATAAAGCTAATATAAAGTAATTTATAGACACTTTAAACTTTAAATCGCCTTTTTCTAAAAACTGTTATTTTCAAACTTGTGCGCACTATTCCTTCAAAAGAAATAGTCACAAAGTGCTAAAATTTTGTATACAGGTATATCTAGTCTGTTTATACAATGCCTACCTATATTTAGGTAGGTACATATTAATCATTTTTTACCGCATTGAAAAAAATTATATTTCTTGTACATTACACTGCATTTGCCTGAAAAAATATTTTTATGTAAAATATGGAACTGTTATACGTAATTTTAGGTGTAGATTAAAGTATAACCTATGGATTACTACTATTGAAACTATGGATGAACTACAATTGAAATTCTTCTTCAATAGTAAGAAAGCAATAAGAAAACAATTAACCACTCTTTCCCCAGACCCCCCCAAGCTGAATGTCCCCCACGTAAAATGGGGATGGGAAGTAGATAACATTTACCCGTTGTAAAGAGCGATTTCGAAAAACGGACCCCGTAAGCTAAAGGGTGTTGCTATGGTTACTTGACTGCGGTTGACAAAGGAAAAGATGTAAGGTACATTTTAATGTACAAAAGTTGTACATTACCCTCCACATAAAAATCTGCTCTCTCTTTTTATATATTATTATAGAAGTATAGATACACATTGGTATCCCGAAATTAGAATAAGAGATGAAATAAAAATACAAAAATAGAAAAGGATTTTAAGTAAAGATTTTTTAAAAATTATTTTAAGCACCTAAAATAATATTCAAATTAATATTACGTTATTTATTAATTAAAGTTAATTTTTTAAAAGAAAGAGGTGTGCTTGAGATCGTAGTTTTATTCAAAAATGAAAAAGGATTTTAAGTAAAGAATGTTTTTTTAATTATTTTAAGCACCTAAAATAGTATTCAAATTAATATTACGTTAGTTATTAATTAAAGTTAATTTTTTAAAAGGGAGATGTTATGAGATGAAATAAAAATACAAAAATAAAAAAAGGATTTTAAGTAAAGAATGTTTTTTTTAAATAATATTACTTTTTTTTCAAAAAATTTTCCTAAAATAATATTCAAATTAATATTACGTTAGTAAATAATTAAAGTTAATTTTTTAAAAGAAAAAGGGGTGCCGAAGAACGGCTAGGTTCGAACCACTATCGTCAGAACAGAAGCCCACCGCAATACCACCACGCTAAGGATCGTTGAAGACTTCGGCACAAAAAGCGGTAGAGGACAGTAGCGGTAACAATGGAGATTGTTAGGATTAAGCCCCTAACTTTATTTCTACTGATGAGATATACATAATATATAGCCTATGTCCATCTTTAATAATGTACCTTTCACACAGTGAAAAATTTTTCAAATATGTGCAGTGGTTCTGGAGATTACCCTCCACGTACAAAATGTCTCTCTCTTTATATATAAGTATATATATATATATATATATATATATATATATATATATATATTATAGTTTTACAAAAAAAAAATCTGCGCGCAATGCATTGACATAAGAATCATTATTCATAAAACATTAATTATTTTTTTTCATAAAATATTTTCTAATAATCTCCCAATAATTCTGCTGTTGTTTTCTAATAGATAAAGCTTTGTACGATTCACAGTAAAAATTTGGTTTAAATTAATTACAAATTAACTGTTTGACAACACATTAAGCTTGGTAGTAAAATCAGTGTATTTGTGCGCGTGCAAAGGTGATCTCCCCCTTTAATATAGTTTTACACTGGAAATATATCTCTCTCAATATCGATTTAGTTTACGAAACATTGATGTAATATATTTCCAGATTAAATTTAATCTGATTTGGAATCAAATAGAAGCTGTTATTCTCTGAACCTCAACTGATTTTCAGTCAAGAGAAACAAAGAAACTACGCAAGGAAGATATATCAATAAATGTAGTCCAAACACACAAGGCTTTTATTTTTGCAAGTAAGATAGCTTTTCCCTCCGCCTCGAACTGACGCATGTGTATGTGTGCCTAACTGACCCAGTCTTCATCTTCTACTGAATAAAGATTAATAGATCGTAAGAGACCCATAAAGTGTTCCATCCTGTGCTTTCTGGGTACGTTTATATTCCGCCATTTGTCCTTTGGAGAATCCTATTAAATATACATTTCTTCTGCATATAAATTCTCGTATTTTCTACTTAAACCATTCATTTATATATATGGTTTTAATGACTCCAATATTGCATTAGTAGAAATATCTGAATTTGAAAATGTTCGCTCATTGTACTGTATAAAGACGACAGTAATGGTTTTTACATTATATTATTACGATGATAATAAAATTATTTGACTGTTTCAGTTGCATGTATGTAATTTTTTTTTATGTTGGTACAGCGGAAAATGATCAAATTTAAAGTCGTTCACAGTTTTTGTTTTTCATGCCTAAGGAATTGTTTTTTTGCGGAGTACTTTTTTTTTCTTTGAAAAAATACAATTTTGATTAAATACGCATTTTTTAGTTCAAATGTCATATAAAATCATGAAAACAAATATAATTCTAGTAAACTTGTTATAATATTTTATATCATATGGAATTTTTTATACTTTTTTAGCGAAATTTAATGCTTACACCAGGTGCCCTGCTCTCAATTCAACTAAATATACAGGGTGGTCATAAAAAAAAAACTTTGCCGATATATGGACCTCTAGCGGCTGTTCCGTTCAACCGTTCAAGATGAGGTTTCAGATATAGTTATTTAGAGGTATGAGCTCGTGATTCTGTGAACGACAACAAATTGGCGCTCACTAATACGGTTATAGATACAGAAACTTTAAATTTTTCAATGGCAACGCCCACTTTTTACCTTCGCAAAATGCTCAGCGCATGCGAAAACCCTAAAAAGCCTTGGAACGGTACGTATATTACAAAACACGGGTGCGTTATGCACGCCCAAAAAAAGCAGCTCTGTGAACGGCCTGTGATGGCACCTATGAGGAAAATGTGCAATCCAAATAAAAGTTTTCTTTTGTCCGATCTGTGTTGTCATCAGTGATTGGTGTCTTACCTCTTTCATATGCAAATTTCCTCCGTGCGCCACGATCGTTTTCTCTTGGCAATTCGCAGAGCTGTTTTTGTGTGTGCATAACGCGTCCGTTTTTTGTGATACACGTACCGTTCCAACGCTCTTTAGGGTTTTCGCATGAGCTGAGCATTTTGTGATGGTAAAATGGGGGCGTTGCCATTCGAGTTTCTGTACCTATAACCGTAACCGTGAGCCCCACTTGGTTGCCGTTCACAGAATCTTGAGCTCATACCTCTGAATAACTATACCTGAAATCTCATCTTGATCGGTTGAGCGGTACAGCCACTAGAGGTCCATATATCGGCAAAGTTTTTTAATGACCACCCTGTATTTTAATTTCTTTTATAGTATATACCACTGTGATATTTACCTGTGCAGTGAACTAAAATAGTATTACTCCCAAAATTGTTGAAAATATGTAGAAATACAGAGATATTTTTTAAAAAATATTATCTATTTTTAAGTAGAGGTACAGTAAAACCCCGTTTATATGGACTAACTGGGGCTATAGGAAATCTGGATAATGGAAAATCCGAATATTCCATATAATACGGGTAATAAGCGAAACAAAATCCTTAAATAAGCAGACTTACAGTTTATTACGATAAAAACTATCTTTTGTAGCAATATTACACAGAGTTGTTTACGAGACATTAAAAAATATAAAAGTAACTTTTCACATCATTTCTTAAGAAAGAATTGGTAAGTCTAGTAAATCTTTCTTAAACTCAACGAAAAACATTTCATTACCATAATTGAATGTACAATCTATGCAAGAACTGTACACTGAAGGAAACTAAAAAAACGAATACTTGGCGTACTTGTAGTGACGTTCTTGCTATCACAGTTAAAAATTATTATCTCATGTGAAGATTAAAAAAAATAAATATTGCTAGAAATCTGATCCGGATCAACGAGAGTTTTAATGTAACTATAAAACCATTAAATTAACACATAGAACTTATCCTTTTGTTCAAAAGATACTAAGTAATGTGTAAACTACTCTTCCAAAATTCAATTTAAATATAGTATTTAAAGCTTTTCAAGTAATTAGGTTTCTAGTATACAAAAATGACTGCAAAATTAATTTTCTAGCAAATGCGTTTAAAGATATTACTTCCGGCATTTTAAGCATCAATTCTGCTTTATTGAATAGGCGATTTCTTCTCTTCCAATAATCGTACGAATATTAGTACAGAAGGTTTAGAATCCTAAAAGATCGCCTTTTCAAACGAAGCAAAGAAAAAAAATCGAAATTTTTCACCAAAATAGTCATTTCAACTTAGGCAGATACCTGAAATTTTGGCCCCAAGTCAGAAAGATAAACAGAGTTAACATATTTAACAATTGTTTCAAGCAAATTCTGTAAATACATTTTGTTAAAATATTTTCAAAATGGATGTATTAACAATCACATAGATTTCCTTTAAAAAGTAGAAGCGGACGTGTTACACATCAGGGTAAAACAAAACATGTTAAAGAAGACCATTTACGTGCTTTTACCTCTTCATTTATTAGAGTAGAAAATGAATTAAGATCGGTTTTATAATTGCATGAATTTCCAGCACAAATATGGTGATAAACAAACTGATAATCGTGTGTTTTGTAATATGATAGAAGAATTTTAATTTTAAAATTTAACAATTCATATATGCTTACGATAAACCGGATATAATGTTTCTATGACCGTGTGCTAATTTGCAATTAATCAGGTACGTCAGGACATATTTTGCACATTCATATCATGCACACTGATGAAATGTTTTATACACTGATATTGTAATCTACGTGAAGTATTGGTCTTTTGTTCAAACATGAAATAAATGGTACGGTGTAGCTGATATAGACGTGAAGAAGTTTTGCCCAGCGTGACAACGGAAGAAAGTGATTTTGTCGGTATATGATGAAATTTTTATTTCAATATCATTATATTAAAATCACAGTTCTAAAAAGAGAACATTTCAATTTAATATTAATTGATTTGTATTATTTAAAATTATATAATTTAAAATTATCTAATGTTTGCATCTGCATATTGTGTAACGCAATATACAGCTGTAGCATGGCGGAGAATAAATTAATTGCGTAAAAATTACTGATATGTGAGAAAAAGAGAGATCTCAGCAACAAGATGATATATATATATATATATATATATATAATTTTTATGATGCAACGTACGTTAATATTATCCAAAAGATATGATGAATGATGGTAACTATTAAAGGGCACGTTACTGTGATTTCAAACACACCCTGAAAAACATGTAAATACAGAAGTACTTAGTTTAATGGTAGGGTCCTAACATGAAATTCAGTGCAAATGATCCAACATATCTTACCTTAACATGTGAATGTGTGATCAATTAGGTCTGGAATTTAAATTTGAAACCAGAAGGAAGTAAAATTTTAATCCAATGTATAATATATTTAACTAAAATTTTCACAATGGTTACCGTTGAATCGAGTGTCTAATATATTTGTAACTCATTAATGCTTCAGCTTTAAGAAGTGTATTATCAAATAGAATTTAATTAGAAATAGAATTTAATTATAAATAAAATCGTCAGGATGTGACCTTACAAATATAAATTAAATAAACAGGGTGTCCGAGCTAAAAGATCCAAAAATTATTGCTTATTTTTACGGAAATACCCATTAGAATTAAAAAAAATTTAAATAGAAAGAACATCTCACCAAGTTTGAATATCAAACATAGATTTCGATCATAGTATCATAGATTTCGATGTGTGCACCTTTTGTAGCACGGCAAAGGTCTAAATGGTAATTGAGTTCTCTCCAAGTGTTCCGCAGTATATCATGAGTTATTACACAAATTGCTTGAATGATACGCTTCTTCAACTCATCTACATTTTCAATTTTCTGTGTATACATAGCGGATTTAATGAATCCCCAAGCAAAAAAGTCTAATAACTTCTGATATGCTACGAAACACTTGGAGAGAACTGGATTATCATTTAGCCGTTAGTCATGCTACAAAAGGTGCACACATCTAAATCTATAATACTATGATCGAAATCTATGATTGATATTAAAACTTGGTGCGATGCTCTTTCTATTTAAATATATTTTTTAATTGCTATGGGTAGTTCCGTAAGGCCATAACTTTTGGATATCTTTAACCCGGACACCCTGTATTATGTTAAAGCTTTTAGCATCTTCTTAAGTATCTGTAAAAAAATGAACAAAATCTGGGGAAAAACTCTCAAAATCACGTATTCACAACGTAATATTTATTATTTAATGTCTTTCATGTTATAAATACGTTGGATCGAGTATTTGTGAGAGTCACTTTGCAAAACAAGTGGATTTAGGATTTTCTCGCAAAATAACAAAAAGAAATTTTTGATTAAAAAATAGAGCAGTTCACTCTAATAGAGAATTTTAGTATTATTTCCATTTGTCTTCAACTAATTCTTCTCACTAATATTTTCAATGAGTAATCACAGGGATGAGAGATTTTCTAACTTGCAATACCTTAGAACCCGTGTTAATAACTGAAGCGATTTACATACCTTTCTGAATTGACTGCTATGCAAGAATGTCACTCACACTTTTAACTTCAAATATTGGAAAAAACCTCAGTTTTTTATCATTATTGATATTATAATAATCTTAGAGTCATGCAAATATACTCTCTCTATGTTTAACGAACACTTGACAACGTTGAAGGCAACTTAAGGGGACTATTTCTGGCAATCCATTGGAAACATTGATTGGATGTAGAATCCTTTACCGAAGAGAAAATAAAATAATTTTACGGCTAAAAGATCCACTACTTGAAATATCTTGAAGTCATTGTTTAAATATCCAGTTTTTTTCTCAAAAGTACTGCTTGGATTTTGGTTAACTGGCAAGGCCCTCTCTACCCTAATGATTTTAAAATAACAGTAATACACTGAATACACTTTATACTTTTAATAATTCTATGATTTTAACAAAAGCACTTTATACTTTTAATAAATTCATGTCTACCTGCGAAAAATTCATAAAAAAACAAATTGTAAAATAAAGTGTTTTTTTTTTTTTTGGGGGGGGGGGGGCAGGACCTTTGTTTCAAAATATCTTCCTTACAGCTGTTTATTCCAATATTGATAGTTTCAGTGCAATAAGAGCCACTACTAAATTTTACGTGCTGGTAAACTTTAAAAATTGCATAACATTGAGTATGTTTTTCATATTTTGTGCCTCTAAAACCATATTTTGTAAAATTATGATAAACAATTATTATAAACATGAAAAAATGTATATGAAATTTACATATTGGAAAAAAAATATGCACGTATGTGTGTTGTTTAAAAATAAGCTTTGTTACGTCACATCTTTATTACGAATGTTAAGGGAGCTAGCTACGAATCGAGTGAACCACTCATTTATATCGTACATACATGCATACGTTCGAACATATGCGTAAATATGACGTGTGTGTTGACCTCAATTGAAAGTACGTAATGAAACAGCTTATAACGCTTATCTGGTTTATATTTCAACAAATCATAATCGCATACTCTCATTGTTATTTTTTTCCGAACAATTTTAAAATAATAGGCATTACAGTATTGTGTGTGGGGGGAAACATGTCATGTCACGAGTATAGAATATAAAAATATTTTTTACAAGAAAGAGATTGCTAATGACTGCCTCTTAAAAAACAACGATATACACCATCAATAAAAATATCGTTTTCAATACAACAATTAAAAAACGGGCTGAAAATAAACAGACGTAGGAAATTCTTGTATAATAGTTGCTTGTATGTTTTCGTTTAAATTTTTCACGTAAACCCAATTAAGATTTAAAATATTAAAGAAGGAATATTCTGAAAGTGTCAGTGTTTTTGAAAATAATATAAAAAATCGATACAATCTGATTCAACAAAATATACCTTAGAGTTCAAAGAATATCAGATAAATAATTTGAAATATATTTATAAAAATTGGAATTAAATTCCATAAATTCAGACATTAAGATCGGTAACTTATTAACGTCCCTGCAATGTGAGGAAGTGTTTTTTTTATTAAAACTTATTCACTTCTTTCCTTTAAGACTTCTCACTTATTCATACCTTAAATTTTGAGATCAATGGCATCGAATTAGTCGTTCGGGTTATTATTTATGTATCTTTTTAATGTTTCATCGATGCTTAATGTTTCACCTTATGAGTATTTTTCTAATACTTTAAAATTTTGATTATTCCACCAATTAGATGAAGATATAATACCTGCTAGCTTAGGTATATACAACTTAAAAACTAGTCTTCAGAGCTTCAACTCTGAAAGCCCAAAGTATGTAAGTTGATTACAGAAGTCGATCTTAAAATTTTCCCACTTTAAAGTAACTTGTTCATAAAGTTTTTGGCGAATTTCCTTCAAAGTGTTTAGTTGTTTTGTATTATATCATAAAAGGGACATAACAGTTCTGAATACATTGGAACTGGACAAAAATGCAAAAGTCCTTTTATATGATACATTTATAAAATATAGGGTAAGTATGCCTAATATGAGACCTTGCCTATAAAGAACCCCAGCTTATAGGACGTATAAATTGCTGCCGCCTGGCAACTGGAGCGTAAAACAGTAGTCTATTGCATCATTCGGAATCGGTGATTCAGTCGAGTGTTTGTAAGCGTACACAAAGGTGCAGTATTTTTTCCCTGAATGTGTGTTCGTCTACTTTTTTGCATCACCATTTTCATTGGCTGTTTTCACCTTTAAGGTGAGAGTCTTATTAAAACTGTTAGTATTGGATAGGTAGCTATAAATGTGGAGTGTAAACATGCCTGTTTGATTTTAAGTTTACGTAATCCTAACCTAAAAAATTCGTTGGCGAGTTCAACAACATGGTCGTTCCCATTATGAGACCCCAAATCATGCCTAATATGAGATAGGGTATCATATTAGGCATTTTAGTTTTCACTGTAACAGCCTTGTTTCCTCCGAAGCTGCACATACAATGACGCCCAGACGAAATCCGCAACCCTGTATCAGTAGTGACAATGTGGAAGATATTGATCAAACAACAAGTTCAAACCAATTCTTAGTGACTCCTGAAGAAATAAACCCCTTGCCTACCTTACCTTTGAAAACACCTCTAAATCCAGTGGGGACCGTAAAGCTGATATTATCACATCATCGCCCTATAAAAATAAATTGATTGTTAGCATGAATAAAATAACTGCAGCATATTCAAAAAAAACTTTGTTTCCTACAAGAAAAAAAAAGGAATAGACCTAAAAGACAAGAAATCAAAGGATAAACAAGGAAAAGGAGATTAAGATAAAAAAGAAAAGAATAAGGAAATAATGAAGGGAAAAGCAAAAGGCCAAGGGGTCCCTACAGGAAGAGGAAAATTAAGAATGGATGAAAATGCAACACTAGTTAAAAAACAGAGAACGAGTAAGCCTAATGATAGCTATAATGATCTCAGCTCATTTGAAGATGATGAAAAATTTTCTCTCCATGACACCAGTGATGATAGCATTGATGAAAACGAAGCTGAATGCCTTTCTTGTGGTGGTTTATTTTCAGAGGACAAACGGGGAGAGCATTGGAGAGAAAAAGGTGTTTCACGCGGGCTCATGAAGATTGTGGAGCTGACGAATTTTTTATTTGTAAACAATTTGAAAAGTTGGAATCAAAAATCAAAAAGTAAACAAAACCTGAAATGTAAACCAACTATTTTTTTTAATGTCACTTTTCTTTTACACCTATTAGTGTATAAAGGTAACAGTTATCTAATTATTGTGTACAGTTTTGTTTTTATGATTTTTTTAGTAATTCTAATTCATATTTGGAGTTGTAGAATGGGGTCTCATGTTAGGACTACTTTTTTCAGACCCCCCAAAATGGAACACTTGTGTTTATAATTTCATACAAGAAAATTGTAAGGTTATTTTCAATTTTCTGTCATTGTTATATGTAGTAAAATATATGTATTAAAAGGATATCAAGTTGGTACTATAATCCCTCACTTACTTTCCTAGTTATATATGAAAATAAAAAGGGGTCTCATATTCAGCATACTTACCCTATATCTCTCGGGTTGCTTTTACTAGGCAGATTGTATGCAAAGGTTTAAAACATCATTTTTATTTTCTATAAAATTTTAAGTGAATAGGATGAATAAATATACAGCAAGCATAGGCGTAATTTACAGTCAAATATCCATATATATAAACGATACATCAATATTTATACATAAAAATAAAATGACACAGATTAAATACAAAACTGATAGCAAATCTTTTGTAGACATGCAGTCTCCCAACATCTTAAATTTAAGCTCATCATCATAATTAAAATACAGAGACTTTAATAAATTGCATCCCTTGACGGTTTAATTAGTTCTTCAGAAAATCAAAATTTCAGTAACATATCCAAGTACGACATTTTTATGTTTCAATCTAGCACATTACATGCTTTTACATGTTTTGTCCATTACCTAGTCATAGTTGGGAAAATATAATTATAATTCAGGGGTTTAAACTGTGGTTTTATTTAAAAATATTTTCTTAAGTTACAGCTAGAAAAAAAGGATCATACATTTGATTATAGATTTTGCCCTCTTTATTTAGAAATAAAATCTAAAATAAAATTTATAAATTCTTTATTAAATCTCCCACGAAAACCGCTGCAATTTGGGTTGAATATTTCACTTTTATTGGTCTCTTGAAGTATAAATTTAAGAGCAAACTAATCTTAAGAAAGCACTGAAACACCCCACGCAATATATTCAAATTACAGAGATGCAAACCATAAATACTCTAAATCCCTTAAACCCCTGCCTAAATAAAAACTGAAATCCAGCTGCAAAGCACAAATTTCTCCGTTTTCGTGGACCTCATCTGAAATATGCGCATAGCTGCTTCACGAATTGCAACAAATACCATTCAATGACAACAAAAGACAGAATTTAATTTTAATGATTTTCCGAAACAACTCAGATGTGTAATCAGATGATTAATGGGATTTTCCCTAAAGTAATTATCTCCGAAAATTGACTTTAATGTTCAATAAACAATACTTACACTGTAAAAAGGAGAGTCATTGAGTCGGTTATTTGGATTGGTTCACTTTAATGCAGGTTTATTGGAATTATACAATCTATAATTTTTACATAATCGACAATTTTGATTAATGACTGCAATCAATATTTCACAAACACATAATGGATTTCGTCTCATTATTCGCTGAATAGTATCTCTCTCACTGATCTTGTTTTGGATGCGTAAAATGTATGCAATTTTAGGGACTAGATTAGAGATAAGTAGTAAAAAAAAACCAGTCATTTATATCAGTATTTATGCTTGTAATCTAGATATATCGTAAGTGCATTATTTCTAGAACTACTCACGTATATTTTTATACAATGATGTGTGACTTTTTGACATCTTTGCATCACACACTCTATGATTATTAATTTTACAATTAATTTTACAATACATGTAGCAAGTGTTACAGTAAAAATTTACGGTACAAAGTAATAAAAATTTTCGAAGATGGTTGGTTGAGAGCTCTATGCAGAAGCGCTGAATGTTATAATTCACCGCGGTGTGTGGTCGAGAAACGGTCAATAATGAAACTCTTACAACAACTCCAGAGGTAAAAATAAATAAAGGGTTGAGGAACACTAAGGTAGCGTAAAAGAAAAGCTGTCAGTGTGGCCATTAATAGAGATCAAAAGACTATAAATGTGCAAGATAGATGGTGACGTTATTTTATGGACCACAATAAAACTTTCAGATAATGGACAAAGTTGTATCGCAAACGAAAATTATGGTGGGGAGTTACTTGGTAGACTATGAACAGGAGCATTGAAATAAGGGACCAGTTGGGGCAGGAACTGCTAAGAAAAGGCAACCCACTGTCCTATGAGAGAAAAAGGGTGTGTGTGTGTGTGTAAAAATGGCTCTGTTAAAAAGGGCACCAGCCTCTCACAAAAAAAAAAGACAGAAGGTTGACAGATTTCGCTTGCTGTTCCCCGGAGCTCTGACGATATAGAGAGCCGACTGAGCTATCGCGCAGTCTATCGGAAGTTCCTGGAATCTGACATGATGATGCTAAATATGACCTGATGTGGGCACATGTCAACAAAATCCTTCATCTCTATATTCTTCAACAGCAGTAAGTGCCTCCCGGAAGATCCTAGAAATAATTGAATTTGACTGAATATTTTGTCTCTGCTTCTGATTCCTCATGTATTAATTAATAATATGAAGGGGAACTTTATTCTATTATTAATTTCACTTTAAAAAAGTTTTTAGTATTGTCGAATAAATGTATGATAAAGGCCGATTCTTTATGTTTCCTTGCGAGTCCCAACACATGTACGCATCAATTTTTTAAGGTTCTATTAAACCTATACACCGCAGTCGACTTTTAGCGCAACAAGGGATAATTAGACCGAACATAGAGTTCAAAGCCGATTCGGAATGACTTCAAACATCTATGCGAACAGAGGGACATGAAGCCACCGATTATGGAACTGAATTCCAGCTCCTTATCCATTCGTCCGTTTTTCGGAAAAAAAAAAACAAACATTTGTCACAAAAACAATACTATAGTTTTTATAGCAGAATAATGATTCTAAGTTAATATATCCGAATATAAGTCTGATATCGAATTTCATAAATCTCTAAAGAAAAATAGTTTTTTTTCTTTTATCTCTTTATATTTAAACTTGCTGAATACCCATGCTTCGCTACGGAGTGCATTCAATTTAAAAAAATCGGTCAATCTATACTATTAATGCGAATATATATATATATATATATATATATATATATATATATATATATATATATATATATATATATATATATATATATATATATATATATATATATATAC